>PVKB01001682.1:45502-375071 GCA_004027205.1 Ctenodactylus gundi | reverse complement strand
AGGAGGAGGAGGAGGAGGAGGAGGAGGAGCAGCAGCAGCAGCAGCAGCAGCAGCAGCAGCAGCAGCAGCAGCAGCAGCAGCAGCAGCAGCAGCAGCAGGAGGAGCAGCAGGAGGAGCAGCAGGAGGAGCAGCAGGAGGAGCAGCAGGAGCAGCAGCAGCAAGCAGCAGCAGCAAGTAGCAGCAGAAAACATCAGTAAAAGGGGCTGCTTGCCTAATAAACTCAAAGCCCTGAGTTCAATTCCCCAGCACCACATAAATCGAGTATGGTAGCACATGCCTGTAATCCCACCACTGGGGAGGCAGAGGAAAGGGAGATTACCATGTGTCCAAGGCTAGACTGGGCTCCCTAATGAGTCCAGGATCAGCCTGAACTACAGAATGAGAACCTGTCTCAATAAAAAAAGAAAAAAAGAAAAGGAAGAAAGGAAGGAAGGAAGAAATTTGTACCATATAATATGCTATCTATTCCACAAAGCCTTAGGGCTAGGTGTATATCTCAGTGGTACTGTGCTTGCCTAGCATATCTGAGGCCCAGGGTTCAATCTCTAGCACACAAAAACAAAACAAAACAAATCCTCTCAAAAAAATCTTTAAAGGGGCTAGAAAACCAGCTCAGCATTAAACTTGATTCCCCAGCACCACATAAACCAGGGATGGCGGCACACGCCTATAAACCTATAAAAATATAATCCCAGCACTCAGAGGCTGAAGCAGGACTGACTGTCATGTGTGGGTGGGTTACACAGTGAGTTCAGGACTGGCCTGGGCTACAGAGCTCAAAAAAGGAGAGGGGGGCAGAGGTGCTAGAGGAATAGCTCAACAGTTAAGCCACTTGCCTAGCAACTAAACTCAGTTGCTCAAACTCAGAGTGAAAACCTGTCTCAAAATAAAAAAATAAAAACTTTAATAAAACTTTATATCGGGTTTGATGGTATACATGTTATAAACCCAGCACTCTGGGGGACTGAGTCAGGAGACTTTCAAATTCAAGGCCAACCTAGGCAATTTATGACCTTATAAGATCTTGTCTCAAAAGCAAAAAAGTGCTATGGACTTAGGTCAGCGCAAATGTCCTAGGTTCATTCCCCAGTACCACAAAAACAGTATGTCTTTATCTTGAGAGAAAAAAAAAAAAACATGTATTGATCTATGTATCTTAAACATCTAGATCAGCACTAGATGTTATTTATTTATTTGGTCTTGCTCTGTAGTCCAGGCTGGTCCAGAATTCACTGTATAGCCTAGGCTGACCTCAAACACACGGAAATCCTCCTGCCTCAGCCTCCTGAGTGCTATGATTACAGTTATGGTGTGCATCCCCATGCCTGACTTATGTGGTGCTGGGAAATCAAGCTCAGGATCTTGCGCTTGCTAGGCAAGGGCTCCAGAAACATATCACTGGAGTAGCCTGCATGAGGCCCTACATTCTCCATCACACAAATGGAAACCAGAACATCTTTTTATTTCTTTGTGGGGACAGATATGTGTGTATTATGGGAGAATGAGCCCAGGGACTTCAAAATGAGCTAGGTCCTCAGCCCTTTATTAATTAGGTCTTGCTACTTTGCAAAAGCTGGGCACAAACTTTGGTCTTCCTGCCTCAATACCCCACAGGGTATGTGAAATACAGGTGTGTTCTACATCCTGCTATACCAAAGCATTTCTGACCAAATTCTGTTACAGCAACATTGCCTCTAAGAACAAGCGTCAAGAATCCTACTCATGTATTCCTCAGAACACTTATTTAAAAGTAAAATGCTATGTATAAAAAATCATCAAGGCCAGGCTGGGCTCCAAAGTGAATTCAAGACTAGCCTGGGCTACAGAGTGAGACCCTGCCCCCCCCCCCCAAAAAAAACACAGCTAAAACCTACCTTCTTATACCTATTTTTAAAAACCCTAGCTTTTCCTTGGCCAAATTTTTAGCAATATTCTGAGCAGGAGCCACATATGTTCCTATACTACAAAAACAAGAATACAGAATAAGTAATTATATACCCATAGTTGTACTTAACTCTCCAGATTTGTTGTTTCATTTTGTTGTGGGATGGGAGACTGAGCCCAGATCTTCACACTGACCTACATTCCCAGCTCATTTATCATTTTGAGATAGTCTCCTCAAATTGCTGAACTGTCCAGACTGGGCTCGAAGTTACCATCTTCCTGCCTCTGCCTCCCAACGTGCTAGGATTATAAATCTGTGCCACTGGTTCCAGCTAACATGGATTTCTTAATACAAACACATCATTAATTTTTAAAATGTGAACTTCAAGTTCTTTGAAACACATCACTATGGAAGGAATCAGGCACTGGACAAGCACTATGTGTTTACTAAGAGAATGATATTCAGGATTTTAATTATACCTCATGTAAGATCTCAACCAATGAGTTGATAGGCAAGGTTGAAACTGACAGGGAGAGGTCTAATCAAAGGCAAATTTCTTCATATCCTTTCTTTGGCTGATTTATACAATATAAAAAAATGAGGGGTAATAGTCCTTATTCATTTGTGATTGCTATGTCAGAGTTAGGTTAACTTCTTAAACCACTTGGATGGAAAGCTAAAACTCAATTTTACCGTCCTGAGCTAAATCATGAGAAAACTAAAGCTTTCTCTGCTCCTTTTAAAGAATACTGATGCTACCTAAAGCCAAGTAGAAAATCAATTCTCAAGTTACATAACCTAGAAATTTTTTCTCTTTTTTTGTTCCTCATTTTGTTTTTGAGACAGGGTCTTGCTCTGTAGTCCAGGCTGGCCTTGAACTCACAAGGCAATCCTTCTGCCTCAGCCTCCAGAACTGGAATTACAAACATTGACCACCGGCCGCCCAGTTTACGGCCGCCCAGTTTACGCGGTGCTGGGGAATCAAACTTCGGGCTTTGCATATGCTAGGAAAGTGCCTGAACCACTGAGCTACAACCCATCCCAACCTAAAAGTTTAAAGAACTGACTTTTAGAAGGGATGGTTTAAGATAAATAGTAAATTACACCAAGCCATTATAAATCACGACACATTATTTATAATGCTTCCAAATAAATTCTGTGTTATCTCTTCAGAATGTTCTTTGCTTAAGCAGTCAAGAGTATGAAGAACTGGTGAGAACTAAGGAACAGTTTCACCAAAGCTTTTTACCTTTTACTTGGAAGGGTAAGTTCATGATTGTTTCAATCAGCCATTACACTGCACTTAAAAAACCCAAATCAGCTGCAATATATATTCCCGACCCCCCAAAGCCATTGCCAAATTTAACCAAGGTTCACAATATTTGTAGTTCGAACCTCTGGAATTGAGGGGTTTTTTTTTGCTTTCTTTTCCTTGATAAAATCTAGACCCTTTGGGAGGAAAAAGGATTTGATTCCAAATTTACATTAATCATCTTTCTACACATATTGATGCATTTGAGATAATGCTGTTTTCTGCTTAGGAGAGAATTTAAATCCTTTCGTTTATATAGTTTGGTAATAGCAAGACAGTAGAGCACTTTTCTAGGACTGGGGAGGTCCTGGCTTCAAAACCCAGCACTGGAAAAAAGGCAGAAAAGGCTCATCAGTTAAGACGTATCATTTATATAGTTTGGTTTTATACTTTTACATATATTCACTTGCATGTGTGCTCAATGCGAACATAATGACAATTTTAGACTTAGGCATACCAGATCAACACCTGTTTAAAACTTAATCTAGCGTGATTTTCTCGAATTCACCTGATCTGGATGCTAACAAAATAAAAGGTAAGCAAATAAATTGATATCACCGGCAGTCCTCATCAAACAAAAACACTTTCAGGTGAAAAAAATCAATCGCCCACTTCCCAAAAGCAGCCCCCATTCGCATTAAAAAGGGAAGGGGGTACTCCGAATTCTAACCCATAGTCACTTTTCCATGCAGCCGCCAACCCACATATCACAGCGTGAGCGCCTCCTCTCAATTTTTGAATCTGGAGACTCCAGGGAAAACAAAAACTGTACTCCAAGCAAAGTTTCGCGAAGTGAGGGAAAGTCATTTTTAAGTCAAGAAAGTGCATCTAACTAGTCCAGTCCTCTCGCCCGCCTCTCTCCCTACTCCAGACCTCGAACAAAACCTCCAGTAAAGCCCCCGCCGGAGCCCGGGCGGGAAGATGTTGGAGAAGGCACCGGACTCGCCAGCCGCCCGCGGCGACGGCAGGGGCCGCGGCCCGGGAAACAAAGACCTGCAGCCCGCGAAGCGGCCGGCGGCGAAGGCCCCCGCCACCCGCGCGGCCCGGCGCCCCAACCGCCCCGAGGAGCGGCGAGCGCCCCCGGCCGCCGAGGCGCAAGGACGGGCCGACGCCGCCGCGGCTCCCGGCGGGCCCCCGAGCCGTTTCCCTCCCAATTTGGAAACCGCGCGCGCCGGGGACAAAGGGGGAGGGAGCGTCAGGGGCCGCGGCAGCCGCGGGACGCGGGCGGCGACGCCCTCCGGGCTCGCGGGGACCCCCGGCGGCGCCCCTCGCCCTCGCGACTCGCGCGGGCCGCACTCTCCCGGCCCCTCGGGCGCCCCGCGAGTTCGCCCGCCCGCTCCGGGGCCCGCCCCGCCCGGCCCATGTCTCCGCAGCAAGCCCGCAGGCCGACCCTCACCCGGCGGCGCGTTCCCCGGGGGCCGCGTCCTCCGCCGGGGCACGGCCCGTCCCGCCGGCCTCCGCCTCATGGGCTCCGCGTCGCCATCGAAAGCTTTCGCCGCCACCCCGGCCTCGCCGCCTTCGCCTCAGCCTCCGGCCGAGGCTGAACCCGCTCTCGCCGCCGCCGCCCGCTCCCGCCGCCGGGACCCGCGGCGAGGCGCCTGCGCACTGCGCGCCGCGAGGGGGGCGGAGGCGTCCCGCCGCAGCCCCGGGTCCAGGGCGCGCGGCACGTGGCGCGCGGATCGCTGCGCGAGCACCTCCGCTTTGCCCTCGAGCCCCGGTGCGGGTGCGCGGTGCGTGCCAGACCCGCCCGCGTAGCGTCTGGACCCGGGTGGGCGCACACGTCGTCCTGGTCATTACATTCTTCCAGCTGACCTTCCGGGCGAAGTCCGCCACCGGCCGAGCCCCCGCGCGAGCGGGCCCCGGCCAGCGCCCCGCGGACGCGTCCTACCTGGGTGTCCGGGGCTGGTTCTTCGAGCCCGGGAGTCGCCCCGGGAGGGCTCGTCCAGCCCCGTGGTCCAGCGGGACTCGGGATGCTGATGCCGCTCCGGGTTCGCCGTGCGGTTACTCGAGGACCCTCCGGGCCCTCCCTCCACCATCCTCGCTCGGAAGCCCGAGGCATTTAGAAGCGTTCTGCATACTTTGGAGAACCAGGACTTCTCGGAATAGCGAGACCCTGATAGGCCGTTTCCTCTTAACTCTTTGTAGCCCAGCAGAATCCCATTAAAAGCATTTCTACCAAATTTGCATGCATAGGAATTCTGCGATTTTAAACCGCCCGTTAGGAAACTATAAACCCCACAAAAGCTTTAAGTTCAGTGAGAATGCATGACGAAAGAACTCTTATTAATATTAATAGGACGGGAGGAAGCTTTGTAAGGGGCAGTGTATGACCTTCCCTGTGTTGCTGAATTCCCTTATTTGAGGTTCTGGGCTGAGGGTGTAGTTCAGCGAGACGGGCCCTGGCTCCATGGCCAATGTTGCAAGTATAACCTAACAAAAAAAACCAGCACAAACAGGTGTTTATTTTGCCCTTTTGGCCAGAGAAACTTTAACAAATGAGGTAACTTGCAGCAGGTCAAGTCTCAAACCAAATCTTAAATTCACAGGTTGCGAATCTGAGGGGCTGTTCCGCTGACCAGTTTTGTTTAGACGTTATCATACTAGATGGGTTAATATGAATTAGTTGCCCAAATTTCTAGCCTCTCTCTAAAAAGAGTATGTGTGTGCGCCCCCACCCCCTCCCGGCGTGCGTGTGTGTGCGTGCGTGCAGGTTCACTTTGAGCTTGTATTTCACGTGTCACTTCAGAACCATATTTGTTCCTCCAGAATAGACAATACCCCTGTTTTGGCTGCTTAGATCATTTTTATTATCTACGTGGTCTCTGTGGGTTTTTTTTTTTTTTTTTTTTTTTTTTTTTTTTTTTTTTTTTTTTTTTTTGAGACAGAGTCTCGCTCTGTAGCACAGGCTGGTCCTGAACTCACTATGGAGCCCAGCCTGGCCTTGGACCCACAGCAGTCCTCCTGCCTCAGCCTTCCTGACTGCTGGGATTACAGGCAAGTACAACCACAACCAGAGGGCTTTATGTGGTGCTGGGGAATCACTTCAGGGCCTTGGGCTTGCAAGGCAAGCACTTTAACCCTTTAACCGCTATGCCATTCCTCCAGCTCCCCCTCCTTCAGTTTTTGACTGTCTACTTGTCCTGCTTCAGTTGGCTCCCACCTAATTGCATTACCTCCCCTACAGGTTTATTTTAATCTTTCTTGGCAGTTAAAGCACTTGCCTAGCAAGCAAAAGCTTGGGAGGATGAGGCAGGAAGATTGCTATGTGTTCGAGAAAAAAAGAGTCCCAGAAAGAAGGAAAATAATACAACCAAGCCAAACACACCCAAATTTCAGAGAAATGAGTTTGATTTCCAGGCTTTGGCAGTAGGGGCAGAGTTGAGGGCTGTGAGAACACCACGTCACTTTATTCACAGGGGGCCCAGGCAGGAAAGGATCAAAAACCCAATTTAAGAACTTGAGAGTCGCCCTGGGACCCTGTGGTTTGGGAACAGGAGGGTCAACATGAAGGCTGTAGTGTGTCACTATTTCCATCACAGTTTCCAGGGTCCCCACTTGGCTGGTAAACTCAGAATACGTCCTGTCTTGGAGGATGGGTGTAGAGGCCCAGAGAGGTAGGATTCGGGACTGCTTCCTGTTGGAAACAAGGAAGCTAGGTCACATAGCTAGGTCAAAGGGAAGAATTTTTAAGGAAGTTTTTAAATCCTCCTACATGGGAAAGGGACATAGTATCCCAAGCTTCCCTCCTTCTCCACCAATCCCAGTTAGTTTCTCTTAACCTGTGAGACAACCTTCTGTTGTCTACAAGAGTATTTGCTGAAACAGGTTTTTGTGTTGTTGTCAACAGAAAAAATTTAATAGGTAATACAAGTAGTATAAAAGCAACAGTAAGATGACCCCTCTACCAGGTGTTTCCCAGAGCCCTGTTAGTTTCTTGTGTACTAAAGCTGGATTTTTTTTTTTTTTTTTTTTTGAGACAGGACCTCACTCTGTAGCCCAGGCTGGCCGTGGACTCATGGCAATCCTCCTGCCTCAACCTCCTGAGTGCTGGGATTACAGGCATGGACCACCACATTGGGTTTATGTGGTGCTGAGAAATTGAAGCCAGGGTTCTGAGCTTACCAGGCAAGCACTTTAACTGTGGAGCTATTCCTCCAACTCCCCCTTTTTTTTTTTTTTTTGGCGACTCTGGTGGGATCAGCTTTTTTTTTTTTTCCAAGCTGGGCATTGAAAACAGAGTATTATACATGCTATGCAATTAAGTGTTTTGGGCCAGGGATGTAGCTCAGTGGTATTTTCTGTTGTTGTTTTTTCTGTTTTTATTTTTGTTTTTTGAGGCAGAGTCTCTTTCTATAGTCCAGCCTGGTCCTGGACTCACTATGAGGCCAAGCTGACTTTGAACTCAGGGCAATCCTCCTGTCTCAGCCTCCTGGGTGCTGCAATTACAGACGTGCACTACCACACCCAGCTAATTTTTATGTGGTACAGAGAAATTGAATTCTGGGCCTTGTGCATGCTAAGTAAATGCTTTAACCTTTGAGCTATACTCCTAGTCCCTATTGCTCAGGGTTTAAAGTGATTGCTAGGCAAGTGCAAGGCCTTGGGTTTGATTGCCCAGCACCACATAAACTGGATGTGGTGGTATACACTATAATCCTATACTCAGAAGGCAGAGACAGGAGGATTGCCATGAGTTCCGTGCCTGCCTGGGCTCCACATCTGAGTGGATGTTCTTCTCTCATTGGGAAAGTGCTTTAACCGCTGTGTCATTCCTCTAGCCCCTCCAAATCAAATATTTAAAAAGTAACTTGGGGGGCAGAGCTGGAGAAAAGGTTCAGCGGTTAAAGTGATTGCTTAGGATAACACTAAGTACCTGAGTTTGATTCCCCCACATCACATAAGCTGGGTGTGGTGGCACAGGCCTGTAATCCTAGCACTCAAGAGGATTCCTGTTGAGTCCAAGGCCAGCCTGGGCTCCATAGTGAGTTCAGGACCAGCCTGGGCTATAGAGCAAGACCCTGTCTCAAAAATAAATAAATAAATAAAAGGTAATCTGAGGCTGGAGGAATAACACAGCAGTTCGACCATTTGCCTAGCAAGAGGAAGGCCCTGAGTTCAGTTCCTCAGCACCACGTAAACTGGGCATGATGGCACATGCCTGTTATCTCAGTACCCAGGAGGCTGAGGCAGGAGGATTACCATAAGGCCAATCTGATGTACATAGTGTGTTCATGACCAGCCTGGACTACAGAGTGCGACCCTGTCAAAACAACAACAAAAAGTGGAGTGGACAACAGATTCATGAAAACATGTTCAGCATCTTTAGCGACCAGAGACACGCAAATCAAAACAACACTGAGGTTCTGTTTAACTCCAATAATAATGGCTTGTATCAAGAACTCAAAAAACAACAAATGCTGGCAAGGTTGGGAGGGGGGGACAGGAGGGTGTGGCGGAAGGAACCCTTCTACGTGATTGGTGGGGCTGTAAACCTAGTACAACCCTTATGGAAAGCAGTATGGAGAGTCCTCATAAAACTGAAAATAGATATCCCACCAGCCTGGGCTACCAAGTGAGACCGTGTTACAAAAAAAATCACATTATAAAATGATATATGTTAATTTTCCATTGTAAAGTGATTGAATGTCTCCAGACATTCACTTACTGCATGATCTGGGTAAATAACCTCTGAGCTTTGGTTTCTTCATCTGTAAAATGGTAATATCTACTTGTTGGCTGCTGAAAGAACAGCACAGTGGTTAAAGCTCAAGCACAAGGCCTGGAGTTCAATTCCTCAGCACTACATAAAATGGGTGCAGTGGTACGTAGGTCTGTAATTCCAGTACTCAGGAGGCTGAAGCAGGAAGATTACAGAGTTTAAGGCCATACTGGGCTACATAGTGAGTTTAGAGCTAGCCTGGACTACAGAGAATTTGTCTCAAAAAAAATCTACTTGTTGAAGCAATGAGGGTTAAATAAAATATACAAATAGTATAAACCTTGTTGGTCTTGGAGACCTTGTAGGTAGTTTATTAATACTTTTTTTTTTTGGTGCTAAGGTGTAACTTTAGTGTATCTGCCTTATACATGCTAGGCAAACATCCTGAGCCACATCCCCAGCTCCCAAAGAGTGTTTAATTTATTTATTTATTTATTGGTACTGAGCCCAGAGCCTTCACACTGGACTATCCCCAGTCTATTTTTACTTTCAGTTTTGAGACAGTGATTAGCTAAGCTGCTAAATTGCCCAGTCTGGGCTCAAGCTTGCAATTTTCCTGTCTCAGCCTTCCAAACTGCTGTGATTTTTTTTTTTTTTTTTTTTTTTTTTGAGACAGAGTCTTGCTCTATAGTCCAGGCTGGTCCTGAATTCAGTACATTGCCTAGGCTGACCTTGAATTCACAGCAATTCTCCTGTCTCAGCCTCCCAAGTGCCAGATTACAAGTGTGTATCACACACCTGGCTTTATATGGTACTGGGGAATCGAACTCAGGGCCTTGAGCTTGCTAGACAAGAGCTTTAAACACTGTGCCATTCCTTAATCCCAGGCCCTAGTTTTCAAGTCCAGAACACCATGACAGAGAGAAAGACAGAGGTTGGGGTGGGAGGAGGAAAAGCGGGGAGTGCCTCTTCTAGAGGCCGCCTGTAGCCGCTCCCCGTCATAACTTTGGTTGCCTGCCTGTTCCTGTTACCTTCTTTGCCTCTTGGATCCCCAGACGCTACTTAATGCTTTCTTCCCCGCGATTCCCCTAGCTGTCAAACTTGTTTCTTCTCCTTCCAGCCCCAACTGGGGGCATCCTCTGCTCCCTGTCTGGTTGATTCTTCATCATCCCCTCAACTTACAGCTCTCCTTCGCTCAAGGCAAAAGCCGCATGTCGCTCCCCTCCCCCACCTGACCGGCAGCTCCCATGGGCTATACATAGAACAGCTGTGTCCAGAGCGACAAGACATATCCTCCCTCCCCCATTGTTCCCCTCCAACACCGGAGAACATGCTTGCAGCTTCCGGGGAGGGTGGAGTGACCCAACAGGGAGGGGTGGGACAGGATGAGAAAAGTTATGCAAAATCTGAAATCACACAGCAGATAGTAACCTTCCCGTCTATTATTGGGGACTTTCCAGCCAGCTATCTTCCCCTGCCACTTGTTCATTCTGGAGGAGGAGGAACAGGAGAATTCTAACAATCATTCTACCTAACCTTTACAATCATAAAGGTCAATTATAACCTTTACGATAATCCTATGGGTAGATGTTACTGCCATCTTACAGATGAAGACACAGGTTCAAAGAAATTGAGTACCTTAATCAATTTTTTTAATCTGAGACAGTGTCTCACTCTAGCCCAGGCTGGTCCTGAACTCACTATGGAGCCCAGGATAATGCTGGACTCCTGACAATCCTATCTCAGCCTCCCAAGTGCTGGGATTGCAGGAGTGTGCCACCATACCCAGAGTGTGTGTGTTGCTAGGGTCTCGAACTCATGGCTTTGAGTTTGCTAGGCAAGCACTCTAGCCAGTATGCTATTCCTCCAGTCCCTCTACTATATATATATATATATATATATTTTTTTTTTTTTTTGAGAGAGGGTTTCGCTCTGTAGTCCAGGCTGGGTTTTGCTCTGTAGTCCAGGCTGGTTCTGAGCTTACTATGTAGCCCAAACTGGCCTCAAACTCATGGCAATCCTCCTGTCTCAGCATCCTGAATGCTAGGATTACAGGCATGCACCCCAAAGCCCAGTTTATGTGGTGCTAGGGAATTGAACCCAGGGCCTTGTGTTTGCTAGGCAAATGCTTTAACCACTGTGCTGTTCCTCTAGCCCTAAGTTTATTTCTTCTTAAGACAGTCTCATTATGTGGTCCAGGCTGGCTTTGAACTTGAGACCTTCCTGATCTTCCTGCCTCAGTCTTCAGAGTGTGATTTTTCTGCCTTTCCTTTTTTAAATTTTTATTTTTAATCAGTTGTTAGTTTCTTCTTGTTGATTTTGTTTTTGAGACAGGGTCTCACCTTATGGTCCAGGCTGATCCTGAACTCTTCATGGAGACCAGGCTGGCCTTGAACTCACAGCCTCCTTAGTGCTGGGATTATAGGTGTGAGCCTGGTTTATTTGGTGTTGAGGAATTGAACCCAGGGTCTTGGGCTTGCTAGGTAATACATGCTCTATCTGATGTACTATTCCTCTAGGCCCTATTATTTTTTGAGATGGGTCTTGCTCTGCTCTAGAGTCCAGACTGATCCTGAACTCACTATATACACCAGGCTAGCCTTGAACTCAAGGCAGTCCTCCTCCCTTAGCCTTCCAAAGGATGAGGGTATAGGCATGTGTTACCACACCCAGTTAGCCGTTATGTGGTGCTGGGGATTCAAACCCAGGGCCCTGTGCATGCTAGGCAAGCACTTTAATCACTGAGCTATGCCCCCAGCTCTTGTTTTGTTAGTTTGCTTTGTACTACTGGGGAAGGCGCTTAGGCCTTCACACTGAGCTACATCTCCAGGCCTTTTTTAAATTTAGATTTTGAGACATGGTCTCTCTAAGTTGCTCAGGCTAGGTTCAACTTGTGGCCTAATTTGGAAGAAAAAGAATGTTTACTATGTCTTAGTTACTTTCTCCTTGCTGGGACAAAATACCCAACATCCACAATTTAAGAAAGGAAAGCTTTATTTTAGCTCCCAGCTTCATTAAGTTCTCAGTCCACACACGAGTGGCCGGCAGTGGTGGGAGCACATGGCAGAGGAACGGCAGGAGACCAGCTGTTCACAGCATGGCAGACAGAAAGCCAAGTCAGCAAGGGTGGGTGGAGCTAGCAACCATCCTTCAAGTCAAGCCCCAGTGATTGCTCTTTTGAAGTCAAGTCCATGTTCTGCCTCTTCCAACCAGGCCCCTCCTCAAAACAGCACATGTCTACGGGTATTTCACAGCATCCAAGTACATGAGGCTTTGGGTGACATTCCAGACCCAAACCATAACACTAAGAAAATTACTAATGAGGAAATGCTAATATGGAACAATTAATAAAGACTTAGCATATTAACAAAAACAATGCTATAATAATTTCAGCTTATCTGTTTCTTGAAGCAAGACTCTACAGAAATTTGTTCCTTAGCTAGGTGCAGTGGAGCACGCTTGTAATCCCAGCACTCAGGAGGCTAAGGCAGGAGGACTGCCATGAGTTCGAGGCCAGTCTGGCTGGGCTTCCTAGTAAGTTCAGGACCAGCTGGAACTCCAGAGCAAGACACTGTCTCAAAAAAGAAAGAAAGAAAGGAAAGGAAGAAAGAAATTTGCTCCTTGAGATTATTTAGCCCAGGCTAGCCTTTGACTCATGGCAATACTCCTGCCTCAGCCTCCTGAGTTCTGGGATTACCAGTATGCACCACCATGCCTGCCTTATACGGAGCTGCAGAATTGAACTCAGGGCCTTGTGCTTGCTAGACAAGTGCTTTAACTGCTGTGTCATTCTTCTAGTCCCCAGTTACTGTATATTTTCAAAAGGTTTTGAGCCAAGCCTGATGGTATAGGCTTATAATCTCAGCATTCTGGGAGGCTGAGGCAGGAGAAGCACAAATTCAAGCCCCTCCTGGGCAATTTAGCAAGACCCTGTCTCAAAATCAAGATGAAAAAAATAGTCTGGGAGGCTGGAGAAGTAGCTGCAGTACGTGAGACCCTGGGTACAATACCCAATAACAAACAAAAACAACAACAAAACCCACTTCATAGTTATTTGTAAAGATTAAATCCCTACAGGGCTGGCATTACAGCACAGTGGTAGAATGTTATCTAGCATGCACAAGGGCCTGAGTTCAATCCCATGCACCCAAGCAGAACACGGTGCAACGTGCCTAGAATCCCAGCACTTTGAGAGACTGAGACAGGAAGATTGCAAATTCTAGCCCCCAGCCTGGGCAATTTAGCAATATCCTGTCTCAACATAAAAACCAGAAAAAGAACCAAGGATGTACCTCAGTGTGAAAGTCCTAGGTTCAATCCCCAGTATGTCAAAAGAGAGAGATGCCAAGTCCAAAAACTGATTAAAAATACATAAAGCAATCAGCTCACTCTTTGGTTCATGGAAGGTGCCCACCAAATCCCAGCAACTATTACTCTTTCTCAGCTTTAGACCGAGGTGCTGCAGGCACAGTAATAGCATCTAACTGGGGAGCAGCTGAACTCTCCTCTCTGTAGCTTGTCCCCACTTATTCTTGTTATTTTTTTGTTTTTTTCTTTTGAGACAAGTTCTTACCCTATAGGCCAGCTGGTTCTGAACTCACCATAGAGCCCAGGTTGGCACTGGACTCATGGCAATCTTCCTGCCTCAGCCTCCCGAGTGCTGGGATTACAGGTGTGCACCACCATGCCTGGTTTTATGTGGTGCTGGGGAATCAAACTGAGGGCCTTGTGCGCTTGCAAGGCAAGTGCTTTAACCGCTGTCCCATTCCTCCAGCCTTTGTTGTTTTTCTTTTGCTGGCATTAGGGACTCAGGTCTTCCACCGTGAGCTACAACCCAAGCCCATTTTTTTAGTTTTCATTTTGCAACAGGGTCTCACAAAGATGCTAAATTACCCAAGCGGGGTTTGAACTAATGATCCTCCTGCTTTAGCCTCCCAGGTTGCTGGTATTACAGGCGTGCTCTACCCAGCTCAGCTGGCCCTAGTTCTTCTAAGGACTTGGAGTTATTCCTGATTCCTGTTTTGTTTCATCTGGACATTTCCATCCCCCTCTTCTGGCCTAAATGAGCAAGGGCATATACTCTCCATCTCTTGAGGATTAAGGCCACGGTGGGGATCTGGAGTGCAGCACGGGGCGTGTGTGTGAAAGCCGGGCAGGAGAGTTCCCAGGGACACTGGGGATATGTGAAGGCCCTGGGGAACTGCCGTGACCCTGGATCACTTCATAGAACTGTGAATGTTAGAAGAGCAAAGAGGGACACCAGCTGCTGGATGAATTTGCAGCACTGTAAATTCTTCGTTAGGACATACACAGGGCTAAGCGTAATGTAGGGAAAGAATAGGGCATGGAATGGAGTGAGAGCCTTCTTTTTTTTTTTTTTTTTTGAGACAAGAGTCTCATTCTGAAGTCCAATCTGGTCCTGAACTCACTATGTAGCCCAACCTAGCTTGAAGCATCCAGCAGTCCTCCTGCCTCAGCTTCCCAAATGCTGGGATTACATCATGTGCCACCACTCCTGGCTAGGGAACTGAACTCAAGGTCTTACACTTGGTAGGCAAGCACCCTAACCATTGAGCTATGTCCCCAGCCCTGCAGTGAGACCTTTCATAGTGCACCCAGATCTTTCCTCATTTGTTTAGCAAGTGTTTTCTCTTTTGCCAAGGAGACACAAATGATTACACTCCTAAACCTTTTTCTTTTGTCATGTCATACTATCTACAACCCTAGCCCACTTTTTTTTTCAAATAAGACAGGGACCGCTAGAATAGCATAGTGGTTAGAGTGCTTGCCTACCAAGTACAAGGCCCTGAGTTCGATTCCCCAGTACCACCTATACCAGGTGTGGTGGTGCATACCTGTAATCCCAACACTTGAGAGGCTGAGGCAGGAGGACTACTGTGAGTTTGAGGTCAGACTGGGATCTACAGTGAGTTCAGGACCAGCCTGGACTACAGAGTGAGATCCTATCTCAAAAAACAAAAAACAACTTCAAAAAAAAAATCAGATGAAACAAGGTCTCAGTCACTCTGAGGTCCAGGCTGCTCCTGAACTCACTAGGTAATAGCCCGGGCTGGCCTCAGCCCCTGGAGTACTAGGATTACAGGTGTGCACCACCACACACACCTGGTTCATTTTGTGGTTTTGATTTTGAGACAAGGTCTCCGTAAGTTGCTTGGGCTGGACTCAAACTTGTGATTCTCCCGCCTCAGCCTCCCAGAGTGCTGGATTACAGGCCTTGCACCACCAGGCCTAGTACATTCCTAAACTTTGACATGAATCAAGATAGAGTATCAGTTTGGCTGGCTCCCTGAAGGTTAGTGCTGCAGTCAGGAGTGCAGATTTTAGGACCAGCTGGACTTAATTCAGATCTTGATGCCACCATTCACTCTCTGTGTATCCTTGGATAAGTCATTAGGCCTCTGAAGCTCAGCCCTTTGGGAAAGTCCTGAAACCAAAAGATCTAGTGTAGAATGGCACTAATGCTGATCATCGCCCTCTCGGAAACCTGAACAAACATGAAGGCAATGCAGAGACTCTACAGGTGTGAGGAAGTCCTATCTGCTTCAAACTGCTGGACAAATCTTGATTCAGAAAGCACTTTTTTTTAGATAGGGTTCAGGCTCCTGCAATCCTCCTGCCTCAGCCTCCCAAGTGCTGGGATTAAAGACATATGCTACCATGCCCGGTTTATATGGTGCTGGAGAATACAATCAGGGCCTTGTATTTGCTAGGCCAGTGCTGTAACCGCTGTGCTATTCCTCCAGCCCCATGTACTTATTTTTACACTGAGGGTTGGACCCAGGGCCTTTGCACTAAGTAGTATCCTTATTTGTGCAAGAGATTGAACCTAGGGCTTTTGTTTTGTGCTACATCTCCAGACCTTTTAATTGTTTCACTGACGCAGGGTCTTGCTAAGTCACTAAGTTGCCCAGGCTGGGCTTGAACTTCCGGAAACATCCCTGAAGGAGTCAAGATAATAGTAATATACGGGCCCAGAGAGCCACCTCCCACAACTGGAGTGTTCTACTTAACATTCCAGATTGTTCATAAGAATATTTGGGGTAGGTATGGCGGTGCATACTTGTAATCTCAGCACTCTGGGATGCAGAGGCAGGATGATCACAAGTTTGAGCCCAGCATGGGCAATTTCACATCTTAGTAAGATGCTGTCTCAAAAAATACAAATTTTTGAATTTTTATTTTTTTTGATGGTACTGGGACTTGAGCTCAGGGCTTTATACTGAGCTACATCTCCAGCCCATTTTTATTTTTGATATTTATGTTTTGGTGGGTACTGAAGACCAAGCTCAAGGCCTTCATACTAAGCTGTATCTCAGTCCATGTTTTTGTTTCTGACTTTGAGAGAGGGTCTTGTTAAATTGCTTAATTGCCAAGGCCTGGGCCCGAACTTGTGATCCTTCTGCCTCAGCCTGTCAAGATGTGGGCATTACAGGTTATGTACCACCCTGCCTAGAATTTTTTTTTAAAAGGCTACAAGTTAGGCCTGGCAGTGCAGGTCTGTAGTCTCAGCACTTGAAGAGGTTGAGGCAGGAGAACCACAAGTTTGAGCCCAGCCTGGGAAACTTAGTGACTCAGCAAGACCCTGACTCAAAAATCAAAAATCAAAATGGACTAAGGATATAGCTTAGTGTAAATGCTCTGGGGATCTGGGATTCATTGCTAGTACAACCAAAAGAAAGAAAGAAAAAAAAAGGTAGCTAGAAATATAGCTCAGTATGATGGTCTTGGGTTCAATCCTCAGTACTGGAAAAAAACTGGATCAATGCAAGTAATTCCGGCTACTCAGGAAGAGGAGGTAGGAGGATCACAAGGTTAAGGTCAGTCTAGCCAATTTAGTGAGACTGTCACAATAATGTTTTTTTTTTTCAGATTTTCAGAGTTGTTTTCTTTTTTATTATTATTATGATAAAAATATTCACATGACATAAAATTTAACTTTTTTGTAAATACATGAATTCCAAATTCTGTAACACATTAGAACCATAGGGTTTGGGGAATTAGTGAGCGTCTTATCTCAATAACCTTAAAAAAAAAGAGCTGGGGGCTGGAGGAATAGCCCAGAGGTTAGGACGTTTGCCTAGCAAGTGCAAGGCCCTGGGTTTGATTTCCCAACAGAACATAAACCAGGTGTTGTGGCGCATGTCTATAATCCCAGTACTCAGGAGGCTGAGACAGGAGGATGGCTGTGTCTTTGAGGTCAGCCTGGGCTCCTTAGTGAGTTCAGGACTACAGAGTGAAACACTGTCTCAAAAAAAGTGCTGGAATGTAGCTCAGAACTAGAGCGCTTGCCTGTCATCCATGAAGCCCTGGATTTAATTCTCAGTACCAAAGGAAAAAAATATGTTTAAAAATAAAGAGCATTTGCTGAGATTGGAGGCATAGGTCAGTGGTTAAAGCAATGGCTTATCAAATGCAAGGCCATGGGTTCGATTTCCCAGCACTATATAAGCTGGGTGTGATGGTGCATGCCTATAATCAATCCCAGCACACAGGAGGCTGAGGCAGGAGGATTGTTATGAGTTTAAGAAGAGCCTGGGCTCCATGGTGATTTCAGGACCAGTCTGGGGTACAGAGTGAGACCCTGTCTCAAAAGCAAAAACAAACACTTGAGTCAGTGTAATTGAGGTCGAACTCAGGATCTGTGCTGATCTTCCCATATCCACTTCCCTTTCATTCTCCACATCAAGCCTGCCTCTCACCCAGCACATACATCCACCGGCAAGAAAAGAGCCCACCAGTTAAAGGCTTCCCTCCATCTCATCTAAGGCTACTTTCCAGCACCCTGGAGCTCAGCAACAGGCGTGGCAGGGTTGGGGTGGGGTGTTTAGGACTAATTCCCTCCTCCTCTCTCTTCCCTGACTTCAAAGTCTCCATAAAGCCCAAGTCACTGCTCTCCTGACCCCACAGTGACAGCTCCGACATCAGATCCTGGCCAGTTCAAAACAGCAGATGTTGTGCTCTAGTCCCGCGGCTTGCGCTCCACATCCCGGCCATCTTCTAGGGTAAGCACCATCATGCTGAGGACTGGGGGCCACCGATCACTGTTCCCCAGTTGAAGAGGAGCAACTAGGAGAAGGCAATTGAAGCAGGGAGTGTTGTTTCATGGTTAGACCTGGAAGGGATTCCACTGGCAGAATCCCTACTCTGAGGACCAGGACTCTTGGGCTCTATGTCGTGTGTGATCAGAGAGGATATTTATGGGGACTGACAAGTAGAGCTACTGGGGCTTCCAGTCCAGGGACTCTTTTTGTTAGAAGCTCTGGGACCAGAATGTTTGAGACAGGCTCTCGCTTTGGCTCTATAGTTCAGGCTGGCCTTGAACTAACGGCAATCCTCCTGCCTCAGCCTTCCAAGTGCTGGAATTACAGGCAAACACCAGGCTTTATTTATTTGTGGCACTGGGGATTGAGTCAGGGCCTTGTCACTGAGCTACATTCTCAGCCCTTTATTTATTTTTGTGGTATTGGGGAGAAACCCAAAGTCCTTGCAATGAGCTACATCTTTAGCCCCAACCAGAGTGCCAGAGTGTTGGGATTATTTAGGTGTGCACCATACCCAGTTACTAGCCATTTTATTTTTTTATTTATGATTTTGGGACAGGGTCTCGCTAAGGTTGTCCCAGTCTGTGTCACACTCTGTCGCCCAGGCTGGTGCTGAACTTATTATGTACTCCACACTACCCTTGGATTCACAGCAATCCTCCTGCCTCAGCCTTATTTACTTTTATCTTTTTATTTGTATTGAGGAAGAAACCCAGGGCCTTTAAATTGAGCAACATCCCTAGCCCATTTTTTAAATTTCTGATTTTGAGATAGGGTCTTGGTGAGTTACCCAGGCTGGGCTTGCATTTGTAATCCTTTTGCCTCAGTCTCCCAGAGAGGTAGGATGATAGACCTGTGCCATTGGGCCTAACTCTTTCCTTTAGTATTAATACATAAAACATACGCTAAATTATGCACAAATCAACGTCTCATCTCTTAAATGTCTGCCTCTTGTGATTTGGTAAGCAGGGCTTTGACTGTCTGGAATGGCCCTGGTCTCCTGGGGCTGTATCCTGCTGTAGCTCCCTCAGGGTCAACTGTCATACATCTAAGACCAGGGGGGCCCCAAGAGTCAAGGACTGTTTTACCCTGTCTCCTCTGTGGATTTTTCCAGCTGTTTTTCTTGGCCTAAGGATCATACCCATAGGGATAAGGACAGGGGGAGAGAGGCAGTGCAGATACAGTAAAGTCTGAAAGAACTGAGGAAGATGTTAAAAGGACATGAACAGAGCCTGCTAGTAGTCCCAACACCCAAGACAGGGGATATAAGAAGACATCTTTTCAAGTAGAGGTTATGCAAGTCATGGTGAGGTCCTAGTGGATAATTCCTCCTTTCCAACTCAGCTTGAGGAGAATCGGAATTCTTACCGTGCCTTCTTCTAGGACTGGGCTGCAACCTAGGAGTCCCAGCTGTTCACATCTGGGCCCAGCATGTCTGCTAACAAAGGTTGGTGGGTCCCATCTGAGGGTGAGGACAGTGTGTCTGAGAAGTTCCTAAGGAAGACTAGGGAGTCTCCGCTTGTGCCTATAGGTGAGTGGGGGAAAGGGTGGGGTTGGGATGGAGCCTTCTCTCAGAAAGATCTCATCTCCTGGGCTTTACAAAGGAAACTGAGGCCAAGGTTGGAGAACTTAAGTGGTGCTATCCACAGCACAAGGGACAAACCCTGACAATAAAATATGGAGTCCGGGTGGGTGAAGGTGGCAGCCTACAGAGTGCATGGAGCATGGGAAACTTGGGGCACAAATACCAACCTCAGGATGGAGGGTCAGAGGAACAATCTGGGATCCCCCCAGGGCTTTTCTTAAGGTCCTGGGAGAATAGGAAAAGAGCTGTATCAGGAAGTGAGAGCCAGCCCTACTTGGAGAACAGTCCGGAGCACAGCTAAGGTGGGGTGTTGTGATGACGGGCTATTTGTATGTAGAGGGGTTTCCTGAGAGGGACAGAGGATCGAGGGATTAACTCTATCCAGTGAAGCCCCTCACACCTGAAGCTGCAGGAAAGCAGTTGTCCATCCAGGTGCTCAGCCTGCTTGTTAAGGTTCCTCAGGAGCACACTGGGCTTGGAAACCAAGGCCAGGGTACACATTCTCTGCCCACAGGCCTAGGAGGCTGCCTGGTGGTGGCAGCATACAGGATTTCCCGGCTGAAGTCTCGCGGCTCCACCAAGATGTCCATACATCTGATTCACACCCGAGTGGCAGCACAGGCATGTGCTGTGGGTGCAATCATGCTAGGTAAGCAAGTTGGTGTATGTGGAGGGGGTTGCAGGGGAGGGTAAAACAAGCAACGCAAGGTTTATGAGTCCTCAAATTTAGAGAGCCTGTGACTGATGTCCCTGTCTCCAAGACAAGGGACCACACCAAGTCCTTGCAGAAGACTCCACACTGACATTTTCAGGACTCTTTGTTATCTCCTGTCTCGGCCTCATAGGAGGGTATATAGCTCATTCCATCACAATTTCCCCTAGTGGTGAGAAAATCACCACTGAGGCAGGTGGGTGGCAAAATTTGGGCTGGCCTGGACCACATAGAATCCTGTTGTCAGGACAAGCAAAACAAAAAACCCCAAAACTAAGCCACATGTCAAAGACCTATAATATCAGCACTTTCTATTTTCTTGGTGATGGGGTTTCACTACGTAGTCCAGCAGGCTGGTCCTGAACTCACTATGTAGCCCAAGCTGGCCTTTAACCCATGGTAATCCTCCTGCCTCAGCCTCCTGAGGATTGGGATTATATATGCTGTGCTGGGGAATTGAACCCAGAACCTTATACATGCTAGGCAAGTGCTTCAACCACTGAGCTACTGCCCCAGTTCCAGTACTTTGAAAGGCTGAAACAGGAGAATGGCAAGTCTGTGCCCTCTCTGGACAATTTTGCAGTCCTTGTCACAAACAATAGAACGAAGCTGGGGAATATAGCTTAGGGTAAAGAAAGAAACAAGTACTTGTTAACTGAGAAAGGACTGATCCCTCTGAGCCTCAGTTTCTTTATGTATAACAATAACTACCTCTGGACTGGCCTGCATACCTCAGCATACCTCACAGGTTGCTAAGCTTTGTTTTATTTTGTTTTTGTAGTACTAGATACTGAGTCCAAAGCCTTCTCACTGAGCTATATTCCCAGTCCCCTCCACCTCCCTTTTAAAAGACAGGTTCTTACTCTCTAGTCCAGGCTGGCCTCAAACGCATGGCAATCCTCCTGCCTCAGCTTCCTGAATACTGGGATTACAGGCATGTGCCACCACACCTGGCAATACTCATAGCCACCCAGCCCGTTTTGATTTTGAGACAGGGTCTCACTCTATCATTACATTGCCCAGGATGGGCTCAAACTTGCAACCCTTCTTCCTCAGCCACCCAGAGTGTTGTAAAGTTTCCTAAAGATGGAATATATAGGAAAGTGAACTGTCAGATTGGTTCCCGAGATGGTGCGGGTGGATGCTTAGAGCAGCTGCTGGAACCTGGGCTAGAAAGGAAACAGCAATATGGAACTGATGGGCAGTTCTTTCTCACACAGGTGCTGTGTACACAATGTACAAAGATTACAGCAAGAGGAGAGCACAGGATGCTGGGGAGAAGTAGGACTCCTGGGGTGCTAGGCAGTCTGACCCTACAACAGTTTCTGTAAGTGCCTAATAAAGTGGTGTGGAGAAAAGTTAAGTGTCTTCTTTATGGGCGGAGAGCAGAGTTAAGGGACTGGCAGCAGGCGGGTGGAAAGGTCTACAGCAACAGCTGGAAACCACAGGCTCTGGTCCCTGACTCCAGGCCCAGGGAGACATACGAGGGTCAGTGGATTCCTTAGGAGGATGTGAGTAGATCCCAACAACTCCATAACCTAGGCCCACCCAGAAGCAGCAGAACTGGGTACAAGAGTGGGGCCAGTGAAAGGGCTGCGAAGCCCATGGGAACACTGAATTAGGATGGATGCCTCCCACCATAGGCTGTTTCCCTGGGGATCCAGCCGGAAGAGGCTACATCTGGGAGCACAGGCAGGGATGCCTCAGGGGAGATGACATACATCCAGAGTGTAAGCTAGACAAGATAGGGGGATGGGTAAAACAAGCAGGCAAGGCAAAGGTCAGAATGTTCTGCTCATTTATAAACCATGGCTAAGGTTGAACATGTAAAAATAATTCCAAGTAAATTCTGAAGGCAGGGTCCCTTGGGGTTAAACACTTTCATCCTAAACTTCTCTGTTCCTTGGGAATGGAGCCAGGCAACGTCTGGACAAGAAACCAGAAGGCCAAATGCCCCTTCCTCACCATGACTCTGGGCTGGATGTTCATGGATTGTTCTGGTGAGTCGCAGCAGTTCCTGAACATTCTGACATGAAGAGCATGAAGGCCAAGCCACGTTGAGTCTCAGCGTTAAGTCCAGGAGCTGCGGCCACTGCAGGGCAGAAGCTGCCAGGAGCCCATGTGCTCACATGGGGTAATTGAGCACAACATCTTGTTTGGCAAGCTCCAACAACATAGGGTCATCGAAGAACTTGCTGATGCTCACATCTTCACTCAGGCCCTGCAGAACATGAGGGCAAATGTGACAGCAAGCGCCATGCATGGGTTGGCGGCTGGGGACTATCAGGGGGTAGACGGGAAGAAGGCTGTTCCAGAGCTGTGCCCTTAGGGCAGGGGCAAGGAACCTTTTTTCTTTCCTTTCTTCCTTCCTTATCTTTTCCTTCCTTCCTTCTTTCTAGTACTGAGGAATGAGCTCAGGGCCTTCACACTGAGCTACAACCCAGTCTATTTTTATTTTTGATACTGAGATAGGGTTTTGCAAAGTTACTCAAACTGGGATCAAATCTGCAATACACCTGCAAGAGCCTACCAAAGAGCTGGGATTATAGGCCTGTGGCTGTCTAACCTACTGGGAATCTTTTTCCCACCAATAGCCATGTGGGTATTTATGATATCATTCATGAGCTACACAAAATTATCAACTTAATTTAAAATTTTTAATTGTGTTAACATTTTTTGTGGCACTTGGGATCAAGCCCATAGCATTCATACTGACTTAAATCCCCAGCTTATTTTATTTCTGATTTTGAGATAAGAATTTCTTGCTAAATCGAAATTACTAAGTTGCCCAACCTGAGTTCAAACTTGTGATCCTCCTTGCCTTAGTTTCCTAGAGTGCTAGATTACAAGACTGCCACTGGGCCCAACTTACAAAATTATCAACTTCAAAAAAATTTAGGGGCTGGAAGAATGGCACAGGGTTTAGTTAAAGCACTTGCTTTGCAAGCGCAAGGCTCTGAGTTCGATTCCCTAGCACCACATAAAGCTGAGTGTGATGACACATGCTTGTAATCCCAGCACTCAGGAAGCTGAGGCAGGTGGACTGTCGGATTTTCCTGAGTCCAAGGCCAGCCTGGGCTCCATAGTGAGTTCAGGACCAGCCTGGGCTACAGAGTGAGACCCTGTCTCAAAAAAGAAAAAAAAAGAAAAAAAAAAAAAAAGCCCGCTATGTGATTATGAAAAAAACCTTTCTATCTTTTCCTTTTTTGGGGACAGGGTCTTGCTTTGTAGTCAACGCTAGCCTGAACTCACTATGGAGCCCAGGCTGGGCTTGACTTGAACTAACAGCAATCCTTCTGCCTTTGCCTCCTGAATGCTGGATTCCAGGTGTGTAAAACCACACCTGGCTGAAAAAAGCTTCCAGATTTATTAAATTTCATGCCGCCATTATGGTTGTCCTCGTTGGGCTGGACCAAAATTTTCAAGGGCTGAATAGGGCATGTGGGTCAGAGGTTCCCCACTGAAATTAAGGTACTGATACAGCAGAGAAGATAGCCCTCTTTTCTCCTGACCCCCAGTTCTGGTTGTCTGGGAAATAGATAGATTACGTCTTTCCACAATGTGTAACAGACCCTTAGGAAAAGGGTCTAAAAGGAAGAAATCAAGAAACCCACCTCCGGTTGATATTTCTGGGGGTTGAGGAATGGCAATGGGTATGAGGAACACATACCTTCCTGCGACGGGTTTTAATCATGAATTCTCGGGCCAGGTGAGGAGCTGGCTGTGGCTCTAAAGGGCGGATGACAATGCTCTTATCCAGAGGATCACCAGGTACAATCTGAAAGGCAAAGAAGCTTCAGATGTTCCAGGGAGATTTCCAAGAGGACTCAGGCCCAAAAGCATGACTCTTTCCCAGGAAGTTGGTCATTTCATTTAAGGTTGGAAGGGAACAGCTCAGATGTGGACAGCGTAGTGAGGGCAGAGACCAAGCTGCCTAGCATGCCCTATTTTCTCACCTGCCAATGGTGGAAGACAGACAGAGAAAAGGCCTGTCCCTGGGTATGAGTCCGGAGATCCGTCTCAAAGCCAAAAGAGTCGATGGCTGGGATGAAAGCTTTGATGGTATAGAGAGGGGAACCTGGGATGGGTGCATCCTGAGTCACGTGCCCCCTGAAACAGAAAGACATGGTAAATTCCAAGCCAGGTATAAGGGTGCATGCCTGTAATCCTAGTACACAGGGAGCCTAAAGCAGGAGGATCCTGAGTTCAATCCCAGCCTGAACAATTTAGCAATTTGGTGAGACCTTGTCTCAAAATTAAAATATGGTCCTGGTGGTACAGGACCATAACCTTAACACTTTGGAGGCTCCAGAAGGAATATCTCAAGTTGGAGCCTAGCTTGGACAATTTAGCCTTAACCAGACTTGTCTCAAAACAAACAAACAAACAAACAAACAAACAAAAAGATGGAAAAAAATGATTGGAGATGTAGCTCAGTGTGAAGGCACTGGGCTCAAAACCAACCAACCAACCAAACAAACAAAACAAATGAAGGGCTGGGGATGTAGTTCAGCACAAAGATTCTGTGCTCAATCCCCAGTTCCAGAAAGAGAGGGAATAGAAAAAAAAAGAAAAAAAGCAAAGCTGATTTCCCAGTCACACAGAGGCAAAAAGCCAAGGAGCAATCTCGTTTTTACTTTTGCCAAGTGCATCCTAGGCCAGCGTTACCACCGAAGAAAGAATAACTGAGACGGCTCTACAGAAAGCAGGAAAGGCTGGGCGTTCTCAGTGTGATTCCTCATGGAAGCCACAGGGGCAGCAACCCCTAGGCAGTCAGGAGAGGCAATGCTGACATGACATTCCCTCCAATGACTTGCTTTGGCTATTCCTCCATGAGCTCCCTGAAGAGGGGCCCAGGAAGAAATCTCAAATTGTAATCTATAGGATAGCTGAGAATTGCCTCATTTTTCTCCTGATTCCTTTTGGAAACCAAGTCCACTGCATTTCTGGGGCAACGGGGGGGAAGGCGATGCATTCCTCGCTTACAGCAGCCAAGGTGCTTCTTGCTCTGCCCTTAGCCTCAGCATGTGCCCTAACATACTAGGACTGCTCACCTGCGTCGGGCCAGGACAGTATAAACAGCAGACACACAATCTGCGGGGGCCTGGACCTCCACAAAATAGTAAGGCTCCATCAGACGAGGAGTGGCCTGAAACAGAGAAAGGAAGAGGGCTCAGCATTGGAAAGGCCTGGATAAACAGGCCTCTAGGACTGAAAAGCTCAGTTCTCTACTCTATCCCCTGTCCAAGGACGGGGTACAGTTCCCTACAGGCTCATTCTTACCATGAGGAAGGCAGAGTAGACAACTCTTCTGGCTGTGGGGATGATCTGGCCTCCACCCCGGTGCAGGGGCTCCTGGGCAACCACCGCATCAAGGATCTTAAATTTGACATTCCGAATCACTGAAACAGAGATAGGAGGCACTGCATGAGGAACAGTGGTCGAGAAGCAGGCCATGTTATTACATCACAACTATCTTGCAGTCACAAAACCACACCAAAAATAGGTGACCTAATGTCAGCAAGACCTACAGGAAAGAGATCAGCACTTACCTTCTCAATGTTTGCTTCAGGCCTTGCTCAGACATATGGATCTTTAAATATTTTTTTTTTTGGTGGAGTGGTACTGGGAGTTTAGCCTAGGGCCTTCATAATTACCTACTTCCCCAGCCCATTCCTCTTTCTGATTTTGAGGCAAGGTCTTACTAATTTGCTAAGTTGCCCAGGCTGGGCTTGACCTTGTGATTTCCTAGCCTTATTATCCCAGAATTCTGGGATTACAGGATGAGCCCCGGGGCCTCACTCCAAACCCAGCCCCCTTTTTATTTTTCATTTCTGAGACAGGGTCTCCCTAAGGCACTTACAATCCTCCTGCCAGAGCCTCCCAGCATGCTGGGATTATAGGCACATTCTACCACACATAATTTGCTTCTCATCCTCCTGACATTGCTCCTCAAGGACACCAAAGGGCAGATACTTCTCAGAAATGAGCAAATGTCAGTTTAGAAATGACTTCATTTTAAAGATATACCAGGATAGGGATGGAGAAGGAAGCAGCTGGTCCACGAGAGGGGATGAATCTATTTACCCCAACATGCTTTTGCTGGGTCCCACAGCTGGGGAATCCAGCCATGTCATATGGCAAGGTGGAAAGGCCTCAAAGGACTGGGTAGGGGAGGTGCTGGGGGGCTTACACTCATCACAGAGAGGTCCTTCCCTAGTTCCCCACTGGAAACCTTGAACGATGCTGTCCTTCACTGAGCCAAGAAGAGCCTTGTCCACCTGCACAGAAACATGAGGGCTCCTTAGAGGTCTCTTGGCAAGAGTCAATCAGTTTAAAAGGAGGAGAAAACAGGTACAGCTATATGAGGACATTCTCCTTTACCAAAGGATACAAAACATTTTTGGAAAAAGAACCCTTTGCAGTTTCTTCTCAGGGGTTAAGATGGTACCATCGTTCTGCGTACCTCAGAGGGTAGAGTATCATCCACCAGGATGTTGGGGCCTGTGGCATCAGGGCCAAAAGCCCAGATGGAACGGGCGGCCAGCAGATCCCAATCATACTTGGTCTGGAAGAATTCACCTAGCTTCTTTCTGGGGAAAGAAGAAAGTAGAGATTATGAGATGGTGCTTGTTGTGCTGGCTTCTGGGACATGGACTCTCTTTCAGAAGAAAAGTCACCTCATCCAACACACCTTGTGCCCAGGACAATAGCAAAGGGGCATATAAAATCGCTTCCTAGAGAAGAGTGTGTGGTGTTAAAGACCTGGCAGGACTGTGCCTCAGCCCTGGAAGCAGAGCCATGGGCCTACCTGTTCCATGTGATCTGGACCACCTCATTCTCTATGTCCTCAGCAAGGCCCTTTTCAAGAGGCTCAGCAATCATGGTGATCTTGTTCCTAGGTCAGAAAGGACATTGTCAAAGAGAAAGAGTCCCAGGCAAGGAGTACAGCGAAGAAAAGGGTAATAAAACTGGGCCTGTGTTTCAGGCCTGTTATCATGGCACTCTGGGAAGCTAAGGCAGTAGTATTACAAGTTCGAGACCAGCCTAGACAACGTAGTGACTCAGCAAGACCTTCTCTGAAAATAAAGAATAAAAATGGCCTGCGGATGCAGCTCAGTGTGAAGATCCTGGGCTCAATCTCCAGTAAAACAAACAGAACAGAACAGAACAGACAGACAGACGACACACACACACGCACGCACACACGCACGCGCGCACGCGCAGATGGTAACTGAGTGGGCAGCTGAGGCCATATCAGAAGTCTCAGAAGTTGAGGCGGCAGGGCAGAGCAAAGGGCTCATCTTCTTTCAGTTCAGTTTATTTATTATTTTTTTGAGATAGGGTCTTGCTCTGCAGTCAAGACTGTCCTGAACTTACTATATAGCCCAAGTGACCTCAAACTCATGGCACTCTTTCTCCCTCAGCCTTCCAAGTACTGGAATTATAGGTGTGCACTACCATGCCCAATTCATTTTTTAAAAATTTGTTTTGCTTATTTTTTGAGACAGGGTCTTACTCTATAGACCAGGCTGGTCCCAAACTCACTATGGATCCCAGGCTGGCCTTGTACTCATAGCAATCCTCCAGCCTCAGTCTCCCAGCCTCCTAAGTGCTGGGATTATAGGCATGTGCCCGGTTTATGTGGTACTGGGGAATCGAAGTGTGGTACTTAGCGCTAGATGTAGCACTTGCTAGGCGAGCGTTTTAACCGCTGAGCTATTCCTCCAGGCATCTCCCTTTTAAAATAAGGTTGGGGCTAAGGACATAGTGCAGTGGTAGAGGGCATGCTTATGATGTGCAAGGTCCCAAGTTCTATCTCTAGCGCCAAAAAAAGAAAAGAAAAGATAATGGGAAAATGTAAATAAATATACTTTTACCACCAGGACCAGCAGTGCTGGCCTACAATCCCAGCACTCTGAGAGACTGAGGCAGACTGCAAGTTTGAGCCTAGTTGGGGCAACTTAGCAAGACCTTGTCTCAAAATTAAAAAGGGCTGGGGATTAGCACATTGGGAAGGCCTTGGGATTGATCCCCACTATCGTAATGAACCAACCAGTCAACCAAAAGATGGCCATATGATAGGAGATACTTAAGGCAAGGGATTCCACAATATTGTGTTCAAAGACAGAAATGATGAGGCTGGGGTAAAACTGAAGTCTCCTCAGTGCTTTGCCCATACCTGGTGGTTTCTGTTTCTACTGGGTTGTGGTTGAGGTGAAGCTGGGATGAGGGTAGAGGAACATATGCTTGAGGCTGTTAGTCCCAGGGACACTGCGCTCCCAGCTTACCTTTTTTTAGAGACAGGCTCTTGCTAAGTCACTTAAGTTGCCCTGGCTTGAGTTCAATTTGTGAGAATGCTGGGATTAAAGGTGGGTGTCACTATGCCTGGCTTTAGCTTACTTTTCTTCCCCCCAGTCCTATCTACAATTGAGGTCCGAACCCAGAGACTGCAATGAGGTATGTATGGCCAGCCCTTTACTTTGACGAAGGATTACATTAAGTTGCCTAGGACGAACTCAAATTTGTAATTCTTCTGCCTCAGCCTTCCAGAATGCTGAGATTATAGGCCTGTGTCACCCGGCCTGGCTACCAACTTACTTCTTATTGGGTGTTTCTGCAAAGCATTTGAGAGAGGATGTTTCCACCACTGTCTCACAAAACGTGACAACTGGATCAGCCACCTGGTAAACAAAATAAATTATTGACATAATGTCTAATTTTGTTGCAAGGACACAGTTCTGCACCCCTAAGAGAGCCCTCAGCCTTCCCTCTGTCTTAACCCATGTAAGTGACAGGTACAACAGCAGGTTAAAGAGCTGACTGAGACTATAAAGACTGGGAGTTACTGAAAGATTGGTGGTTTGAGCCCACTCAGGGACAGGAGGACCAAACTAGGATCTCAATTATAGCCTGCCAAGATAGGCATGACAGAGCCAGTGCTACAGACCAACTGGCGAAGTGAGCACCTGTTCTACTCTCAGGTTGTAATGTTAGGGTGCACAGCTCCTCTGTGATGCCAGTGCATGACAATCCTCCTGGGAAACTCAGTATCCTCCAGGCTCATCAGCAGGAGAGTATGACAGGGGTGCTGAGGGTCCCTGCTCCCGCTGCACAGGGCCTGGGAGAAAGTATGTGTTTGGACTGGGAGTTGGAGGGCAAACTGCATGATTCAAAGGACGTGTGCAAACTTGACAATGAATGAAGGAGAGCCATCCTCACTCTCTCCTTGAAACTACCTGAGCCCCTAATAACTATGTGCAGTTATTTTCCTAACAAAGGACCAAAGATAACTTTGTGTTGGAAGCTTTGACTTTAAATGTATGACACTGAGAATAAACAAGAGAACAGGGCAAACCAGTTCTCTAAAACTGTCCCAAAGAAGGAGCAACAGAAAGTGTTTTTCATAAACGCATCTCCTCAAACTGACCCTTTCTTCCCTTGGGATATCCTGGGGAATCAGGATTTGGCTACTTGTGAAATCTGTCTAGAGTTGGGAGCCAAGATCCTTACCAGGCAGGTGCTAAACAAAGAGACAATACCTTACCTTGATGTCTATCTCTGAATACATCTTCCGCAGATCGTGCATCACACAGTCCAGGTAGAGTTCCCCAGTGCCCAGGATCACATGTTCACCAGACTCTTCCACCTGAAACACAACAGCCCTGAGGTCACAACCTTGACTCTCCTGTGCCACTAACTGAAGACACAAACAGAATCCAGTTTAAGGCCAGAGAGGAAAGCCTCAACCAACTATGAAAAAATAGCAACTGTGCCAGCCTTTTCTAGAAGACTCTGGGGAGAGCACTAGCACCTCCATACCAGCCTTGACCACACCAAGACCACTCAGCATAGGGCTGTTGAATCTTAAGTCACTGACCTCATTTCTAGCTCAGCCTTCCCCTGCCCCAAGTACTAGAGATTGTTCAGATTGCTGTAATGTGCTACCACTCTGCTATATGGTTTGGATCTTAAGAGTGTCCTGCAAAAGCTTCATGTATTTGGACTTGTGTGTAGTTGACTTGTAGGCCAAAAGTCAGGGAAGGGCATCCGCCCTGCTAGGGGGAGGACAACCACCAGCTCTACACTAAGTAAAGGAAGGAATAAGAAACACTGTCACAAGTTTCTTCCTGGGAAAGCCCAAGCCTTTCCCTGAGTCTTAAGATTCACTTAGCTGCTGTCTGCAATGGAGGGAAGCAGCTCTCCAGCCTATCTCTGCCATGTACCTCTATCTTTACAGGTTGCCTATGAATGGACTGAGTGTTTAAGAGACCTTCTGAAACTGTGAGCTCAATAGATCTTTCCTCTCTCAAATTGTGGGTGTTGGGTATTTTGTCACAGCAAGGATAAGTAACTAAAACACACACCCAGCCTAATTTTAGCCATTTAGGGAAAACACTACTGCAGGGGTCACCAACCCATAGGGTCAGTATTAGCTCAGGCAGGGCCTTGGAAAGACTGCCACTAGGGCAGATGAGCAGATGTAGGAGCTTCCCTCCCATCCTGCTATTACCACCTACAACCTACTACCTAACAAGAACCCCTCCCACACTCTGTCCTCGGGAGAACAGTCTTCAGCTACTGGTATCAAAAAGGTCGGGGATCACTGTTCTACTATGTGTCCACAGACACAAGCTTGCTTTTTCACCCTGGCCAGCCACACAGAATAGTATGTTGGCAGGTTTAGGAGCATACACAAGGATTAGAGTAACTCACTTTTTCAGAAAATCAATTGAAAGTGTATTCCTTTTCTATGTAAAGAAGTTTGGAAAAACATATACATATGGGTTTTGGCCTGCATACTGCTCTTAATACAGTCTGCTGAGAGCAAGAGCTCAGATGCACTTGATGCATGTGAAGTGGCAGACGGTGGCACAGCAGCCAGGGCAAGCAGGGACTGGCAGCTGCTGCAGATATCATACATACCTTGGTGGTGAGGGATGGATAGCTCTTGTTCACCTTGCGCAAGCCATCGAGCATTTTGGGCAGCTCAGAGGGGTTGACTGGCTCCACAGCAATCTTGATAACAGACGTCGTATTGAACTTTAAGGGCCGGAAAATCTGAGCCTGAGATCCAAAATGCAGAGGGATGAGGGTCTCTGGCCAAGTAGGTATTGCCGACTTACAAGCATAGAAGAGATGAGGACTTGCTTAGGGTCAGATATTCCCCAACCAGGAGCCACGCTTGAGGCAACCCAAAGGATTATTTATATTCACATATTTTGTCAGAACAAAGAATGGAAAACAACAAAATATTCCTAACATCTGAGCTGAGTACAGGGAGAATCCAGCAAGGTCAGAATTACAAGGCTGAGTTAATGGTGGGCCCCAGAACCAGGAAGCAGTAGTGACTTTGGGTTAGACACTTTTGAGTTCTACAGCTTGTTGTTCATTTGTACTGTGGTTCCTTGAGAGCCTTTAAGGCTTACATCATTCTAGGTGGCCTCCTCAGAAACACTACCTGGGGGCTCGAGGAACAGCTAAATGGTTAGAACATTTGCCTACCAAGCACAAGGCCCTGAATTCAATTATCTAGCACCATATAAGCCGAGTGTGGTGATGTGTGCGTATAATCCCAGCAGCTGGGAGGCTGAGAGAGGAGGACTGCTGTGAGTTAAAGGCCAGCCTGTGCTACAGTAAGGTCAGGATCAGCCTGCACTAGCCTCTTGCACTGCAAAGTGGGATCTTGTCTCAAAACCAACCAACCAACCAACCAACCAACCAACCAACCAACCAACCATACTACCTCCTCATTGCCTCTGGGTTCAGTTATGGTTGCCGTCTTCACAATTGGTTGGTCAACCCCTTCAATCAGAACCCAGTTGCCAGCAGGAACACGGTTCACCTCAATGTGGTATCTGGAACAGATAATAAACAGCCATCATACTTCAATCATACTTTAGTGAAGCATTTACTCCTAAAAATGTACTGAGTGCCTGTTATGGGCCAGGCATTGAGTTAGGAGCAGAGGTGAGTACAACAGGCACATTCTAGCAAGGAAAAAAAAAAATCAACAATTATATAACCATACATATAGAGTGAGTGCTGTGAAAACACTCAAGGGATTATGAGGATACGACAGGAAAATCTAATTGGTAATCAGATGTTCATGGCAAAAAGCCACTGCTCAAGGTGTCAAACATCAAGGGATGTCAAAAGAGAAGTCACATTTCCTAGCACTGTTTTTTCTTTTCTTTTCTTTTTCTTTTTATTTTTTAGCCTTCTACAGAATGTTGTGGGGTTGGAGGGAAAAGGGGTTATCACTGAGGCAGGGGAGCCATATTATAAAACAAAATGACTTCATTCAGCTTGCCAACTGAGATACTGAACTCATAAACTTATGCCCAACCGGAGGCCTCAGCTTGACTCAGAATGCTGGAATGCTACAAGGGATCCAGTGAAGTCCCCTTTTTCTCTGGTACATGTGTAAGGTACTAGGAACTGAATTCAGGGCCTTGGCAATAAGCTACATCCACCCCTCCGGCCCCACAATTTTTTGTATTTTTACTTTTGAGACAAGGTATCTCTATTAAGTTATCCAAGCATGTACTATGCTTCCAAAATGCTAGGATTCTAAATATGTTCCATCTTGCCTAGCTGAAGCCTCACCTTTTAATCAAAGAATAAACAGTGAAGGTTAAGAAGCAATTCCTTTATTTATTTATTACTATTTTTTTCTTTTTGTATTTTTTGAGACAGGGTCTTGCTCTGTAGTCCAGACTGGTTCTGAACTCACTATGGAACCCCTGATGACTTTGAACTCAAGGCAACCCTCCTGCCTCAGCTTCCCACCACCGTGGCAGCTAATGTGGTGCTGGGGAATTGAACCCAGGGCCTTAAATTTACTAGGCAAGCACTTTAACCACTGAACTATTCCTCCAGCTTCTTTATTTTTGAGACAGGCTCTCACTCTGTAATCCAGGCTGGTCCTAAACTCAGTATGTTGCCCAGGCTAGCACCACCACATCCAGCTTATGTGAATGAAGCAGTTTTTCTTGAAAAGAAACATACAAGAATACAAGAAGAAATCAGAGGAGGAATAATACAGAGAATAGAACACTTGCCTAGCAAGTGCAACGCCCTTGGTTCAATTCCCCAGCATCATATCAACAGGATATGGTAGTGGGATTATAGGCATAATCCCAGCACTGAGAGGCTGAGATAGGAGAATTACCAGGAGTTTGAGGCCTGCCTGGGCTAGTAAATTTATTTTATCTTTTTCTTTTTTAAGACAAGGTCTCTCTCTGTAGCGCTAGCTGGTCCTGAACTCACTATATAGCTCAGGCTGGCCTTGAGCTTACAGCAATCCTCCTGCCTCAGCCTCCCAAGCACTGGTATTACAGGTGTACACCACCATGGCTGGTTTAAATGGTGCTGGGGAATACAACCTAGGGCCTTGTGCTTACTAGGCAAGTGTTTCAACCACTGTGCTACTCCTCTAGTCCCTACATGGTGAGTTTAGAAGCAGCATGGACAAGAGCGAGACTGTCTCAAAAAAAAAATAAGAGGATAGTGATGAGTAAAAATGAAAATTCTGCCAGAAAAAGTTCATTCTAGCCACCCAAAGCACAAAGGCAAGGATTCTAGCATTAACCCAATAGCAGCTGCCTTTGGGTCCTTGCAATCTTGAGGAAGAAGTAGAAGTTGACAAGTCTGGTGAGGGAGGATCATGTCACCCTCAGTTGTACAAAGCCAAGCAGCTACTCTGTCTCCAAAGAAAAGTGCCCCTTTTAGCTTCTTGGGGCAGACCTTGGAGAATAAGGCAGATCCCTTGTGATTTGGCTGTGCAGTATCCCCCAAAAGCCTCATGTACCTATGGACACTTGGTACTGCTGGGAGGTGAGACCTGGCTAGAAGGGGTAGATGCTTAGAGCTTGACCTGGAGGGGTTTGTGCTGGTTCTGCCTTTTCCCCAGACTTGACTTTGTCTGCCACTCTGTGAGGACTTCAGCCTCCAATTCCAGTGCCACTATGTGATTCTATTTCCAGAAGCCCGCCAGTGAACACCGTAATCTTTTTTATTGGAAATAGGGTCTTGCTCTGTAGTCTAGGCTGGCCTTAGACTCACCACAATACTGATGTCTCAGCCTCCCGAGTGCTGGCATTACAGGTGTGCACCACCATGCCTGGCTTTACTGTGGCCTTTTGAAACTGTGAGATAACAAAAATCTTTCCTCTGTAAAACTGTGGATGTTGGGTATTTTATCCCAGCAACAAACAAGTAATTAAGATTCCCCTGTAGGTTCTGGTTGGTAGTACCTGGCCACAGAAATCCAAAGGCGGCCCACGGTGCATATCTGAGAGTCTTCCTCATCCTCTAGGGTGTAGTTCTCCCCTAGCACCTTCACAGGTTGTCCAGCATGGATGGTGCCACTCAGGACCCGGCCAAAGGCATGAAACTGAACTCCATCGTCCGTGCTGTACATCTTAGTAGTGTGGCACATCAAAGGACCCTGGACGAAGGACACAGGGCAACTTTTACCATATACACTCTAGGGGTAAGTACCACTGTCTCTACCTCCCTTGATAGCAATGACACAAACTCGGTGAGAACAAAGCCCCAACCCAAGGAAAATTCCCAAATTATGCAGTCATCCTTCTGCCTGTGCAGGATTAGTGGGAGGCACAGGCAGAAAAAGAAAAAAGTCTGTTTTTCTGAGCAGGTGAGGGCAACAGGGAAAAGAAGCAGGCTTATGATGGCAGACTGGCATTGCTGACAAGATTACTTGTCCTATATTTTCTCTCTAAAGATGAAACAATTCTAAACTCACTGTATGCTTATGTTGCCTAAGGAATACCTGGGAAAGATTTTTCTTTCTTCTTCTTCTTCTTTTTTTTGTTTTTGTTTTTGTGCCTGGGGATTGAATCCCAAGCCTCACTTGTGCTAAGCACACATTTAAACACTGAATTAGTAAATACTCTCTGCTCTGGATATATATTTTTGAACACTGAAAACGACAAGATAAGCAACCATTTGTTGAATCTTTATCTGCCAGAAACCATGCTTAATAAAAGTGTAACACTTCCTTAATTTTTTTTTGGTGGTGGTGGTACTGGGGATCAAGCTCATGGCCTTTGTACTGAGCCATATCCCCAAATCCATTTCTAGTTTTGATTGTGGAACAGGGTCTCACTAAGTCACTGAATTATCCAAGCTGGGCTTGAACTTGCAGTCTTCCTGCCTCAGCCTCCCAGAGCACTGGGATTACAGACCTGTATAACCAGGCCCTGCTGCTTCCCTAATTATGATTAATTCTCATAACAGTTACTTATGTATTATTATTCTCATATTACAGACCAAGACCTTGAGACTCAGAAAATACGGGTAATGTTCCCAAGGTCATGCATGCTCTTGGACTGACAACACCAGGCCTTGAATTCAGACAGAATTCTGCTCAATAAATATGAGAAAGAAATGATTATTCCTGTGATCAAAAATCACTACTCCTATTCAGGAGGAGAACTGTGGACAGCATTTTTCACTTCCTTACATCAGGGTCACAGTCGCTCATGGCTTCACCAAGGTCTGAGTCCACACCACCAGTGTAGGTGTGCTCAATCTTGGGCTTGGCGCCCACCTTTGGAGAAGGGATATGCTGTACACACATGTCCACAAAACCTGCGGAGGGAGAAAGAAAATCCACTTACTACATACTCACAAGGAGAAGTGAGCAGGAGTTCTGGACCCATTCACAACAGTCAGAAAGCGAAGAGTGAGAGGGTTGATTTTTAGCTTTAAAAACTACGAAACAATGATGCTAGGGAAGTGATTGCTTCTTAGGGGGATAATACTGAAACTCGGGGAATCATACTGATGTGTACTGATGTTCGAGAAGCACAAGAAGCAGACTTCAGTGGTATAGTATAAGTTGGAATTTAGCTAACAAAAAAGTTTAAAGTATCTGTAACAATCCACGGCCAGAAACCCACACTTTCACTAGGTAGCAGCATTTACTGGGCACTTCTGCTGAGCTAGATAATAGATAAGCACTGTCTCTTCTTTCTAGATTTACTTAGAACAATCCCCAAACTGACTCTTTGACAAATATTGCATATGTTTCTATTTAATAAATTATCCTATTTTCCTCAAGATTAATAAGCCACAGAAGAGAACACTCAGCCAGGCGTGGCAGCACAAGCCTATAATTCTAGCATTCTAAAGGCTGAAGCAGGAGACATGAATTCAAAGTAAGCCCAGTCAGAGCTACACACATTCTGTCTCAAAGTAACAAATGGGGAGGGGGAAGCCATACTCATTAACATATTTCTTAGTTACTTTTTCATTGCTGGGGCGGAATATCCGACCCCCACAAATTAAGAGAGTAAAGATTTATTTTAGCTTATAGTTTCAGAAGGTCACAGTCCATTTATGGGAAGCTGGCAATGGTGGGAACACATGGCGCCGGTGGCAGCGGGAAAAGGCTGCTCGTGGCATGGCAGACAGCCAATGGAGTGAGAAAGGACAGACTTATTCTTTCAGGTAATCTGCCCCTTCTGGGTCAAATGCCAGGGTTCTGCTCTTTCCCTCAAACTCTTAACAGCATCCAAAACCATGAAGCTTGGGGGGATATTACAGATCTAATCCATAGCACACATGAAGACGTATCAGTACTTTCTGTAAATTTTTAAAAATTTTTAAAGTTTGAGACAGGAATCCTGCTGCTTCATCTTCCCAAGTAGTTGGGATTATAAGTGATTGTGAGCCACGAGTGTCCTTTTTAAAAATCCAAGCTCACTCTACTGGGCCTCAAACCCAGGGCCTTCACACTGGATTACATCTCCAGCCTATTTTGAGACAAGGTCTTGGTAAGTTGCTAACTTGCCCAGGCTGGGCCCAAACTTGTGATCCTCCTGCCTCGGGTTCTCAGAGTACTGGGATTACAGGCTTTTGTCACTAGGATGCCACTGGCTTTTAATTAGTGTCACATGTTCGAGATTGATGGGTGGCCCAGTATGAGCTATTAAAAGTATGTACCTTGGGGGTTCAGACACCTGCTTCTGAGTGGACTTCAGACCCCATTCATCACCTTATCCCTACATTACAGGTGAGGAATGAGTCACAGAAGAATTAAGTGGCCTGGGCCACCCCAGGAAAGGGCCAAGTCAAAATCAAAATTCCAATCTTTTTTCAGCTAGCCTAGTACTTTTCTTACTCTATTACCTACTTTTCTATGTAGGTGGAGAGTTCAGAGTTCGTAGCCCTAGTCCCCACTGTTTCACACCCCCAAGCATACACCTTCCTCACTGGACCCTGTCCAAGACACCAGAACTGAGAGTCAGTCTCCATTTCTTTTACTTCTATGTTCCTCCTGGTGGGGAAATTAATTCCTTCTGGTTCCTAAGACAGGCAGTTGTGCTTTGATCCACTTAGGATGACAGCTGGGAAAAAACAGAGGTTCGGGCTGGAGGAGTGGCTCAGTGGTTAAGGCACTTGCCTAGCAAGTTCTATGTTAAGTGCTAACTACTCAAGTTTCCCCAGCACCACGTAAGCCAGGTATGGTGGTGCACACCTATAATCCCAGCATTCAGGAAGCTGGGTCAGGAGAACTGCCTTGAGTTCAAGGCTAGCCTCGGCTCCGTAAGTGAGTTCAGGACCAGCCTGGGCTACAGAGCAAGGAGCAAGACCCTTCCCCCTCCCCCCCCAAAAAAAAAAAAAAATTCCTAAGAGGTTCTGTATCCCAATCTGTGGTTTGTTTAAAAAAGCCTAAGAACTCTGAGCACCACTGTGTGGTAAGAAGAATTTTCGCAATACCTGTACAGGGATAGAGGAAAGCTATGTAAAGGACCAAAACTCTTTTATTACCTGTGAACTCTCCAAAGAATTTCTTGCAGACCAGCCTGAGTAGGGGACGAATGTTCAGCTTTAGCTCCTCCTTGGTCAGATGAATACCAAGCTCATCAAGGGTCCTCGGGAGGCTGGTGTCCACATCACCTACCACCTGTGAACACAGCAGACACTTGGTCAATATTAAGAGCATCAGTAATGTGAGCTACACAGAGGTCAGGGGAAGGGCAAAGGGCAATCTGGAGAGATCTCACATAGCATCTTTTCGACAGAGAAACCTGCTGGCAAGAGCAGCAATTTGGTTTTAGTAGGCCTGTAGTGCATACCCTTCAAACCAAAAGGGGCAAGCTGACTTGGTTAAATATCCACAGAATAAGCCCTGCACGGAGCTTGATTACTGTCAGTGCTGACCCCTGGTGTATGAAAAGCAGTATCACTTCCACTCAGGAAACCTCTCACCCCTCCTGCTTAGAGGCACAAATTTAGGATATCGCTGTGCTAAAAGGAACCAAAAAAGGCTACCTGGCAGTCCATCCCTTCAGGATAGCAGAGCTAAATCATTCTCAACAGATTCTATAAATTTATTTTATTAATCCATTCTAGTCTGATGTGAGATAGATACCAAGTGTTTCTCAGCACTGATAAATTTTAATTGTTATTTGTTCTTGTTGCTGTGTTTTGCTCTTTTATCGGCCGGAATGGCCACACACATTCAGTATTCGCATCTGTCCACTGTGCAAAGTAGTTATGAAGCACCTCCATATTTCATGCACGACTGAGAAAGAGGTCATATGAGAATTCCCGTACATCTTTATTTACCCTTTTAGTCTTGACATCCTTACCACATTCTGATGTCTTTTTAATTTGACAAATAGTACATAATATATTACATAAATGCTGAAAGCAGTCATTGCAACAGAGTTCAGCCATTCTTTCTTGTTTTTCCTTCTCTTTTTTCCATGTTCTCTCTCTCACTCTCTCTCTCTCTCTCTCTCATCTGTGCTGGGAATTGAACCCAGTGTCTCCTTCGTGCTGGGCAAGTGCAATACCACTAAGCTATAATTCAGTTCTATTTTTTGAGATAAGATCTTGCTAAATTGCCCAGGCTAAGCATGAACTTGTGGTCCTCCTGTCTTGGCCTCCAAAATAGTTGGAATTACAGGTATGTACCACCACATCCAGTTCCAAATTGCTTTTCTTTTTTTATGTATGTGGTATTGGGGACTGAGCCTCAGGTCTTCATTCTGAGCTATATACCCAGTCCATTTTAATTTTCATTTTTTTATTGTTTTGATACAGGGTCTCATTCTGTGGTGCATGATGGTTCTAAACTCACTATGAAGCCCAGGCTGACCTCAAATGACAATCCTTCTGTCTCAGCCTCCTAAGTGCTGGGGATTATAGGCATGTGCCAGCACACCTGGTTTATGTGGTACTGGGGAATCAAACTCAAGACTATACACTTGCTGGGCAAGTGCTTTAACCACTGAGCACCCATTTTTTTTTTTTATTAAGTTGTGGTTTTCTTTTTTTTCCCAGATACAGGGTCTCGCTCTGCAGTGCAGGCTAGAGCCGAGGTTAGCCTTGTACTTGAAAATCCTCCTGCCTCCAGCCCCCATTTCTTTCTTTCTTTCTTTTCTTTTTTCTTTTTCTTTCTTTCTTTTTTTTTTTTTTGGAGACAGGGTCTCACTCTGGGGCCCTGGCTGGCCTTGGACTCAGGATAATTCTCCTGTCTCAGCCTCCCAACTGCTGGGATTACAGGCATGCACCACCATGCCAGGATTACGTGGTACTGGGGAATCGAACTCAGGTACTTAGTGCTTAGCTGAGCCATTACTCCAGCCCCCACTTTTTAAATTAAGAAGTCACTAAGTAGTCAAGGCTGGGCTTGAACTTCTGATCCCCTTGCCTCAGCCTCCCAGAGTGCTAGGATTAGTGGCCTGTGACACTGAACTTGGCTAACCATTTTTTCAATGAATGTAAAATACTTCATTTTAAAGTACATAATTATCTAATCAAATTTTTCCTGATGAAAATTTATTTAGGTTTTTTTTTCCACCCAGTTATTTACAATGCTACAATAATACTTACCTTGGGACTGGAGGAATGGCTCAGTGGTTAAAGCACTTGCCTAGCAAGCACTAAGTCAAGTGCTACATACCTGAGTTTGATTCCCCGGCACCATATAAGCAGGGCGTGGTGGTACACACCTGTAATCCCAGCACTCAGGAGACTGAGGCAGGAGGATTGCTGTGAGTACAAAGCCAGCCTGGGCTCCATAGTGAGTTCAGGACCAGCCTAAGTTGCAGAGTGAGACCCTGTCTCAAAAACAAAACAAAACAAAACAAAACAAAACAAAACAAAAAAACCCCAGTCTTTTCTTTCTATATACAGTAGTGCAGATTGAACCTGGGGAGCCTCTGCATTGAACTATCCTACTCTTCAGCTCTTTTTTTGTTTTCCCCCTTGAGATAGAATTTTACTAAATTGCTCAGGGTGGGCATGAACTTTGGGATTCTCTTGCCTCAGCTTCTCAGGATGTTAGGATTATAGACTTGCACCAGGCCAGGCTTTTTAAAAATTAACAAGGAAGGCTGAAAGAACAGCACGACAGTTAAAGCTGCCTAACAAGTGCAACGCCCTCGGTTCAATTCCCAGCACCACATAAGAAAGGCATGGTGGTACATGGCTATAATGCCAGCATGGAAGGGGTTGAGGTAGGAGGACTGCAGTGAGTTTGAAGCCAGTCTTGGCTCCATAGTAAGTGAGGATCATCCTGGACTACAGAGACACGGTCTCAAAAATAAGCAAATAAATAAATAACAAGGAAAAAAATTCAAAATTAAACTTGTAAATTAAATTCCTGTAACTGAAATGATTCGGTTTAGTGTTAAATTCTATGAACAGCCAGGGTATGTCCACATATGTCTCTAGGCTATGCCCTTGCTTTCCTTTATACCTTCCTGCTTTCCCCAGATTTCAATGGCACTACTGAAATTACAGGAGTAACGGTGCTCTAACTCCAAAAATTACTTAACAAAAAATTGATGAACAATCACCTGCAGGCTTAGTAACCCAAAACTGAGCAAGCTTAGGGCAGAGGGGAGTCTGAGTCCATCAGCTTTTCCATCTGTGCTCAGCAGAACAGGCCCAAAACAAGTGGCCTGCCACTCACCTGAGCAAGGATCTTATAGAGGGGCTCCAAGATGAACTCCACGAAGCTCCTCTGGGAGCTGCTAGTTGGGGCCTTTTTAGTGAACTTTCGCCTAAAGAGAAAAAAGATGAGCTGTGAGTGACCCAGGAGGGAAAAAGCAGCGTCACTGACCTTGAGCAAACACTGACTCAGTTCTGAATCTGCAGAAGGCAAGAGGAGGAATGCATCTGTGTGCACGTGATCACAACTTCCAAAGAAAGACTCCTGAGGAGAACATGTAGTTTTGACTCTCCTGCATGTGTGAACTGAGTTTGAAGACCACCTCAGGAAAAACAGCCACTTAACAATTACAGAACCTGATTAGAGTTCAAGATGCCAACTCACTCAGGAGAGACAAGATGGTAGTTCATGAGCAAGAAAAGGCAGCTTTTAGTCTTAGGAACAACGTCTCTATCTGCCTTTGCTTACTAGAGAAACATTATCACCCTTCCAGAGAGTCCCACATTCTACTTACGTCTTAGGGTTGAAGTAGATGTCACCCCAGAGTCTTTTAGCAAATTCCTGGTAATTAATGTCACCTATAGAAGAAGTCACACAGTTATAATCTACCTGGCATAGTGTTGCTTGAAATTCTGTTTCAAAAGCCAGGCATGGTGATGTGCATCTGTAATCCCGTAACTCAACAGACTGAGGCAGCCTGGACTCCACAATGAGTTCAGAACCTGCCTGTACTATAGAAAGACCCTATCTCAAAAAAAGGGGGGAGGTGGTGCTGGAGGAATTGCTCAGTGGGTAAAGTGCTTGCCTAGCAAGTACTAAGACAAGTGCTAAGTACCCAAGTTTGATTCCTCAGCACCACATAAACTGGGCATGGTGGCACACACCTGTAATCCCAGCACTTAGGAGGCTGAGACAGGAGGATTGCCATGAGTCCAAGGCCAGCCTGGGCTCAATAGTGAGTTCAGGAACAGCTTGGGCTACAGTGAGACCCTGTCTCAAAAAAAAAAAAAAAATTCAGTTTAAAGTGCCATAAGTGGTTGTAGCTAAGGAATTCTACACCTTCCTTTCTAGGGTCCAGCATTTCTAGGTTTCAGCATTTCCTTCTAAGCAGGCAGGCAGGTAGGCAAATAAGAACAAAGAGGGAAAAAAGACAATATGGATCCAAAGATGAAAAGGCTATTCTGGAGCCAAAATGAGAATCCAGCAAGGACTAGGAGAGAGCTACAGAGAAGGGCATGGGTTGCACCCTTTCCCGATGGAATGGGCTCCACATCCTGTATGCATCCAGTCTGCATCTGAGCCTCACCCTTTTGGAAGTGGAGCTCAGTGGCTCCTCCAGGCTTTCTTGATCCTTCTAGCTCTATTCTGCAGCTGGTGTGTACCACCTTCTGGCTGTAGCATCAGCAAAAGGCTTTGATAAACCCTAAGGCAGGCAATCACCCAATTCTCTGTCTTACCTTTCACCATTTAACAGCTGAGTAAAACTAAATCCTGATCAGACTGTGCCAAGCAACTTGTTTTATAAAATATAAGATTTTGGGTGACCCACTTGGCACACCCTCCCAGACAGTGGGAGCAATTTTATTTATTTATTGAGACAGGGTTTCACTCTGTAGCCCAGGCTGGTCTTGATCGCACTGTGTGGTCCAGGCTAGCCTTGGACTCACAGCAATCCTCCTGCCTCAGCCTCTTGAGTGTTGGGATTACAAATGGATAGTGGGAGGTTTTACCTCTCTATCCTCTGTTTCTAAATAAGCATCTTTTGTTTTATACCTCGTCTCTTCATCCAAGATTTCAGTTTTGTTTTGCTTTTTTGATATAAGGTCTTGCTCTGCATGCCCACAACATCCAGAATGTATACTAGGGAATTGAACCCAGGGCCTTAGCAAGCACTTTAACCACTGAGCTACATCTCTACATCCCTAAAATGTAAGATCTTCTGGGTCAAGAGCTCCTGAAACCTTCAGTCAGGTAACTGATATCACCAGCTACCTCCTGAATACATGATCTGAGCTTGTTCCTCTCACCTGAGATGGCAGAGAGGGAACACAGTCCCTTTTTCTTAGAGGTTCTCTCCCTCTAGGTTTTGCTATTGCTCTAAGTGGCTACCCACAGCATCCCAAACAAGCTCCAAATCTTTTCCTTCCCCACTTCATTAAGTACCAAACTCTCTTCTTTCCTACTTCAGCAGCTACCAAACTTCCTTTCTCTGTGAAGTGTTACATCTGTCATACTCTCTATTATCACCCTCACTGTGATAGATCATCTTTGGACCAAATTACTTTGTGTGTGTTTCTATGTCTGCATGTGGTACTAGGGATGGACTCTAGGTCCTCATGCATGCTAGGCAAATGCTGTACCACTGGGCTACATGCCTAGCTCTGGAGCAAACTTCTTGAACACCTGCAAGAAGTGGCCCTCCACTTAACAGAGGTTTCATAAGTGCTTACTATAGGAGTAAATACCTCTCTAGTCCATCTCATTTTCAGTCTCACAGACATTAATCTAATACCCACAACCTTGTCTCTGACTACTGGGAAAATGTCTATATAGGTGACTCTTCTTGCATGATTCCTTCCTCTAGTCTGTCTTTCATCAGCCTGTAGACACTCACTCAGCCACTAGCAGTTTTTACTTGAACTTTTCTCCTTGGTGAAGCACTGGCTATAACCAACAATGCCTTCACATCTATTCATCCACCCCTGGCTTCCCATATCCCAGTTGTGACTCTGGAATGAGCTTCCCACTCTCTACTTGCCAAAGCTATCCTCCTGCAGCCTGCCCGTCCCACACTAGGCTACCGAATCTGAGCACTGTCCCTTCAGATTCCTCGGTTCTCCGACTATAGCAGCTACCTGGCATACATCTCCTGTCACCACTTTATACTACTGTTCATCATTCTGTGGAATTCTTATTCTTCTTCTTCTTTTTGAGACAGGGTCTCACTATGTAGCCCAGTCTAGCCTCAAACTCAGGGCAATCCTCCGGCCTCATCATCCCAAATGCTGGGATATAAGCATGCTCCACCACATCAGGCTCATGGGGAATGGAACTCAGGTACTTAGTGCTTGTTAAGCAAGCGCTTTAACCACTGAGATATTCTTCCAGCCCACTGTGGAATTCTGACTACCCACTAGAGGAAGTTCTGAGAGGTCAGAGGTTACTCATCAGGCTTTGTTGTACTACTAGCAGGAGGACATGGCATTGATTTGATAGTATGGCACCGATGAATTTAAGAAGTTCAACTCCACCAACAACTTGTGATATAATGAGTATGTAAAATGAAAATAATGAGTATACAAAATTAAATGTATTGTGTATGAAAAAATGAAGGGAAAATCTTATTATTTCTGATATTCCCTTCAATGCTAACGTCCTAGAAGTCCACGCTGGCTTTTCATGATGCTACCGCAGGACCCCAGGGCTGGCTCCTCTGAAACCTAATAGTAGGCCCAAAGTAGCCGAAGCTCAGGGTCACATTCCAACAGAAATTCAAGTATCCCTACATTATAATTACAGAGAGGTTTTTTGAGTTTCACACACATACAAACACACACACACATACACTCTCTCTCTCTCTCTCCCCCCCACCCCTGAAATTCACTCAGATGAATTTCACTCACTGACCATCTATCATTCCCTTCCTCCCTTTTTTGGATTGGGGCTTGGACTGAAGGAGCAATGAGCTGTATCCCCAGCACTTTTAAAATTTTAGTAAGACAGCATCTCGTTAGGCTGTTCACATTGGCCTTGAACTTGTGATCCTCCTCCCTTAGCCTCCCAAGTAGCTGGTATCATAGGCATGCACCACACCACACTTGGCTATTTTTCATAACAGCAAAGGTATCCATACCCTGAGAGTGAGGTGGGATAACTGACTGGTGGGAAAAGATGTGGTGGTCTCCTTCTACTACTCTACGCTGTGAGCCCTCTCTAAGACCTGTTTGCCTTCTAAGCTCTACAAATGAGGAAACAATTTCCTTCTAAAAAAGCACAGCATGGTTCCCTGTAATAGGAGGTAATGGGTGAGGATAGAGTCTGGAAACCAGGGAGTCCCTTAGGCAGGAAAAATGATCTGGGAAGCCATAAAACCATTCAGCTGGGCTGCTACACACTGACCGCACATTTGTATGAGTTCTCAATTAGGCCTACCAAATTTATATGTGCCTATACAAGGCTGGAAAGACAAGTACAGGCAGTAACAGGGATTTTCCCTTTCTGAGAAGGATGTCAAAGTGCTTTGTGGGTATGGATAATTTATATTTACAAATTGTCTCCCTCTTGGAATGATTTTATTATTTTGAAAATGAGCTATTTCTTCTTCACTTTTATTTTTCCATTGTTTAGGGGCTGAAGGAATGGCGCAGTGGTTAAAAGCACTTGCCTAGCAAGTGCTAAGTACCTGAGTTCAATTCCCCAGCACCACATAAAACTGGGTGGGGTGGCACACGCCTGTAATCCTCACACTCAGGAGGCTAAGACAGTAGGATTGCCATGAGTCCAAGGCCAGCCTGGGCTCTATGGTGAACTCAGGACCAGTCTGGGCTACAGAGTGAGACACTGTCTCAAAAAAAAAAAAAAAAAAGGAAGAAAGAAACAAAGAAACATGCTTAGTCTGAAAAAAGGGTCTGGAGATTTAAAAGAGCCTCAAAATGATACTTGAGAAGGTGACAAAATATTCCTCCTCCAATAGGATATTGTGACATACAGCCAATTTCTGGGCCTTTCGGCAGGAAGTTAAACAGGATTCTGAGGAAGCTAGCGAGACAGAGTGCCAGCCAGTGCTTACCAAAGGTGTCGGCATAGATCTTGGCGAAGGAGCCCAGTGTGAAGCAGATGCTATACTGGGAGCTGGAGAAGCAGACATTGCCCAGGAGTGGAGAAAGAATCAGGTTCTCATCGGTGGAATACATGCTGAAATAGAGAGCATGGTGAGCCCGGGCCACGCTGTGCAGCAGCCCTGACATGCTGCCAAGAGGAAGGGCAGGAACTCTGTCGCGGCCGCGCTCCGGCCCTCAGGAAGGGCTTGCATAAGACTCTGTTCTGCCAATAGCCTGGTCCAAGAAAGTGACATGATGGAGTTGTTCCCTAACTCCCAGTAACAAGCTGATTTCTCAGAGCTGGGAACATTCTGCACAGTCTTGGAAAAGCTAACCACATGGGACAGACAGGGGAAACCTGGAGGACAGAGACAAAAGTCTTGAACAGAAATGAATTTGATGTGATCAGAGAGGAAATCATTTGAGAGAAATCTCAATTTTATAAACACAAATGGACATGTAAGTGTCACAACAAAGAAAGAAACAGGAAGAAAGAAAGCAACTTTGTTGCCCAGACTCATTGCAATACTCTTCTTTATTCATTTTTGACTTTGTTTTATAAATTCATGTTAAAATATTTATTTATTTATTTTTGAGAAAGGAGTCTCGTTCTGTAGCCCAGGCTGGTCCTGAACTCACTATGAAGCCCGGGCTGGCCTCGGATTCAAGGCAGTCTTCCTGCCCCAGACTTACCAGTGCTGGGATTACAGGTGTGCGCAACCAAGCCCAGCTTACATGGTGCTGGGGAATTGAATCTCAGGCATTTAATGCTTGCTATGCAAGTGCTTTAACCTCTGAACCATTCCTTCAGCCCCTATTTATTTATTTTTATTTTATAGTGCTGGTATAGAACCAAGGGTCTTATACATGTTAGGTGTCCTACTCCTCAGCTATACCGATAGCCCAAAACTTTTTTATTTATGGTTTGGTGGGATAAGTACATACTATGTTGCCCGTGCTAATCTCAAATTCATGGGAGTAAAGAGGTAGCTCAGTGGTACGAACTTGCACAGAAAGCACGAGCCCTGGGTTTGCTACCCGGCACCACAAAAACAAGCAAAGAGATAAAACTCTCCGGCTCAAGCAATCCTCTTGGGTAGCAGCATGTTCAACTGTGCTGCTTAAAACTTTTTTCCCTCCAGTATGGTACTAGGGATTGAAGAGGACTTTTCCACTGAGCTACATCCCAATCCTTTTTCACTTTGATACTAAATCTTCCTAAGTTAGCAAATTGCCCAGCCCGGGATTGTACTTGGAGTTAATCTACCTCAGTCTCCCAGAGGCCACAATGGCAGACAAATTCTAATTAAGAAAAAATAGAGGGGCTGGAGCAAGTGCTAAGTGCCCGAGTTCAATTCCCCATCACCACATAAGCTGGTTGTGGTGGCACACACCTGTTATCCTAGCACTCTAGCACTCGGGAAGACCGAGCTAGGAGGACTGCCATGAGTCCAAGGTTAGCCTGGGCTCTATAGTGAGTTCAGGACCAGCCTGGGCTACCCTGCCTCAAAAATAAATAAATAAATAAATAAATAAATAAATAAATAGGCAGTCTGGGGGAATAGCTTAGAATGAAGGCCCTGGGCTTGATTCTCAGTACCACCAAACAAATAAACAAACAAACACAAAGCCATGCAGAAGCCATAATTATCCTGAATTCACAAACATTTATAAGAAAAACTGGCAGTATACAGCAATCAAATCTATAATTTTAGACTTCTCATTACATTATTTTGTAGAATTCCCTAACTTGGAAACAAATGTATCGGCTTAGCAAGCTCCTTCTAACTCACCCCAAACTCATACTCCCCAGAAACAACTGGTTTCAATTCAAAGCTCCTTTATGCTGGGCCTGGTGGCAGAGGCCTGTAATCACAACTCTGGTTAAGACAACTGGTTAAGACACTGAGTAAATGAGGCCAAGGTTATGAAGTAAATCCCTGTAGACAGCGAAAATGGGCCTCCAGTTTTACCCAACAAGCTCATCAACACAAGCCAAGAAATAAATCAAAGTTGCCCCTAGAAGCATTAAAGGGTAAAATTAAGATTTATAAAAACCAGTCTCCAAAGGCAGGAAATCCCTCCCAGGGACCTTATACCTTATTAGTCCATTGACCTCATCCACAATGTGGCGCAGCTTGTAATAGGCATCTGTTGGAGGTAGCTTCAACTCCAAGATCAGCCGGTCAATTTTGTTGATACATACGGTGACTGCTAGCCTCTCCTGCACCGCGTGCTTGATAAGTCGCTCTGTGTTCAGCATCACCTGAGAAACATAAGGCTTAGACAGTGGTGATAAGAGAAAAGAGGGTGCATTGGGTGTGTATTTTAGCAGTTAAAGCACTTGTCTAACCACAAGGCCCTGAGTTCGATTCCCCAGCACCCATCATTCAGGGGTGGTGGCATATGCTTGTAATCCCAGCACTTGGGAGGCTGAGGCAGGATTGTCAGCCTGGGTTCCACAGTGATTTCAGGACCAGCCTGCACCACTGAGCAAGGCCCTCTCTTCAAAAAATAAAAAAAGTGCAAAGAAGCCAGCAGTCCAGAACAGAGCTAAAAAGGGCCTTCTTTCTTGAGAAAAGGGCTTTGGAATGGAAGGCCTTAACTCTGATTCCCTTGCACCAAATATACTGGACATGGTGGCACATGCCTGTGATTCCAGCAGTTAGGAGGCTGAGGCAGGAGAAGGACTGCTCTGAGTTCGAGGCTAGCCTGGGCTACATAGTGAGTTCAGGACTAGCCTGGGGCTATACACAGACATTCTGTCTCAAAAACACAAAGGACATGGGGAAACAGACTGTTAGGTGAAAATGCAGGCACCTGCAGGGCTTTGCTAAGTTGCCCAGACAGAGCTTAAATACGTGCTAAAAAAATGCTGATATTACAGGCATGCATCATCACACCTGAGCCAGACCCAGATTTTTGCTTTGAAACACTAGAACCCACTACAAGGCAGAAGCCAGGCCAGTGGCACAGACCTATAATTCTAACACTCTAGGAAGCCGAGGGAGGGGGATCGGAAATTTGAGGCCAGCTTGGGCACCTTTGCAACTTAGTGATACCCTGTCTCAAAACTGAAACCAAAAAATGGTCTGGGGATGTAATTCTGTCCGAAGGCCCTGGGTTGGATCCTCAGTATCAGGGAAAGAAAAAAGAGAAGACAGGTCCCTGACAAAGCAAGAGATTCTATGATCAAAGCAAGGAAAGTACAAGATCTTCTGTGGCATCAAGTGAGAAAGTACCCAAAACAAGATGGGACAGGTCAGCAGGATGAAGGAGCCAGCCTATAGGTGCTCTGACTGGCCATGTTTGAAGCCACTGTAGCATCAAGCACGTAGGAGTGGTAATGGGTTACAATCCACCGAATGTGTACAAACTGATAAATACGCAAGTGAGTAGTGAGTGAGCTTTCCTTACAATAGGATTCAACCAAAAATAAAAATAACAGCCAGGTATGGCAGCACATGCCTATAATCCCAGCACTCTGGAAAGCTGAGACAAAAGAAACACAAGTTCAAGCCAAGTCTGGGAAACTTGGCGAGAACTCGTCTAAAAATAAAAAAATTTTTTAAAGGGCTGGGAATATAGCTCCGTGAGAACTTTGGATTTAATCCTAGTTTTACAAAAATTACCATTCGCAACTGTTGCAGAAATAAAAGCCAAAACTCATCAATGGATGGTAAAATTAGTAAGCCAAGTTTGTTACAGGAATAGAATGGTCAAAGTTATGTTCTTACAAATTATTTATTAGAAAGAGGAAAATTAACTTTACACTGAAGAAACCTGGCTGACCCACCTTAAGTAGGTAATCAAACTTAACATGACAAATTGTTGGATAAGGTAAGACCATGAGCTTCCTGGTGTGGTGGATTAGTAAGAATACAACTTTACTAATGCAGTATTCCTAACAAAAATAAGTTGAAACTAATAATGTGGAAACAGACAAACTGGGAAATATTTTTGAATATATACTCTGCAAACATGCCAATGTATACAGCCAGGCACAGTGGCACAGGGTAGAAGGCTGAGGCAGGAGGCAAGTCTGAGTCCAACTTGGGTAACACAGTGACTTAGCGGGACCTTGTTTCAAAACAAAAATTAAAATGGGCTGAAAAAAAAAGCAAGGATGAGGAGAGGGTGGAGGGTGGCTAGAGGAGCTGGAGACATAGCTCAGTGTAAAGGTCCTGGGCTTAACTCTTATTACTGGGAAAAAAAAAAAAAGCCAGTGCTGGAGCAATGGCTCAGCCATTAAGGTACTTGCCAACCAAGCGTTAAGCACCCAGGTTTTATTCCCAGCACTCAGGAGGCTGAGGAAGAAAGACTGTCATGCATCCAAGGCCAGTCTGGGCTCCACAGTGAGTTCAGGACCAGCCTGGGCCACAGCAAGACCTTGTCCCCCGCCCCCCCCCCAAAAAAGCCAATGTCATAAAAGACTAAGAAAGCCTTAAAAAGCAGTTCTAAATAAAAGACACATGAAAATCAAATGCTATGCATCATCCTGGGTTGGGAAGAATTTTCATAAAGGATATTATTGGTACAATTAGGCAAATAAAGTAAAGTCTGTAAACAAGATGAGTACAGTAGCACTGCATCAGAATCAGATTCCCTGACTCTGGTGGTGACTATACTATGGTCAATGCAAATGAAATGTTCTTGATCTTATAAAATTTGAAATATTTACTTTTAAATGTTTCAGGGGAAAATACACACCTATGCACGTGTGTACATGTACAGAGAATTACAAAGCAAAAGAGAGTGAGTTCCTTTAACAGTACTCACACAACTTTTTGCTAAGTGTAAGATTAGCTCAATGGTTAAAGCCTTTGCCTAACAAGTGCAAGGCCCTGAGTTCGATTTCCTAGCACTCTATAAGCCAAGCTAGGGTAGCACACGCCTATAATCCCAGTATTTGAGAAGCTGAGGCAGAAAGATTTCTATGAGGCCAAAGCCAGCCTGGTTAATAGTGAGTTCAGGGCCATCCTGGGCCACAGAGCAAGACTCTGTCTCAAAAAAAAAAAAAAAAAAAAAATCAAGTCCAAAGTTTTAAAAAAATGACTCTGGCTCCCTCTGCTGGCTGTCTCACTACTGACAATACAAATAAAGTTAAATTACTCATCTTCCAATTCAGAAATATAAAAAACACACTGGCTTTTTAATTCCAATCTCTTTGAAAAACTCATTAACTTAGAAATCCATTCATATGAATATATCCTCCCCCCTCCTTTGATTTATATTTTTCAGGGCTAGAGAAATAGCACAGTGGTTAAAACACTTGGCTAGCAAGTGCAAGGCCCTGGGTTGATTTCCCAGCACCACATAGACCGGACATGGTGGCTCATGCCTGTAATCTTAGCACTCAGGAGGCTGAGGCAAGAGGATTTCACAGTGAGTACAGGACTAGACTGGGCTACAGAGCAAGACCCTGTCTCAAAAATTTTTATTTTTCACTTTGTCTTTGTGTTTCCTGAATGACAATGGGCCTTAATCATTTGCACCTCACCAAGCAGGGAGCAAGGAGACCCAGAATGAGAATTAACATTTTTCTTTTTCTTCTTTCTTTCTTGCTTGCTTGCTTTCTTTTTGAGACAGGGTCTTCCTCTGTATCCCATGCTGGCCTTGGACTCAGGACAATTTACCTGTTTCAGGCTCCTGAGTGCTCAGATTACAGGTGTGTGCAACCATACCCAGCTTTATATGTAGTGCTGTGGAATTGAACTCAGGGCCTTGCACTTACAAGGCAAACATTTTAACTGCTGTGCCATTCCTCCAGTCCTGAGAATTAATTTTGAACTTTTCTTTTCATTTGTTGCTTAATTTTAGAGCAAATGGGAGCCTTAATCTCACAGACTTTCATGTTCTCTGCCTCCCAGCTCACTTGGTGCCTTGGGTGCTCTGTAAGGCAAACATAACAGAAGAGTCACAGAGGCAAATCCGACTCACCCCCTCGGCAGCATCGATGAAAAGGACCACCCCATCAGAGATGCGCAAGCCAGCTGTGACCTCATCGGAAAAATTCACGTGTCCTAAAAGGCAAATACCAAGTAAGTTACCAAGAGGTGCAAGAGGCGGCACCTTTAACTTGTTGGGTAATCTAAAGGACACAGCAGGGCTTGTGAACCCTCAAACATCCCCTTTCCCTCCTGCCCATGGCTCCTGGCAGTATATAAATACCTATTGTCACATCCTTGGGGCTTTTCCACAGAAGGATCCCACACATAAAAGGTAGGCAGTTTTAACTAGAAGGGGACAGTGGGCTCACAATGACACACAACCATAGTCTGCCTAGCCGTACACATAGTTCTGCAGGACCTAAGGCAATATGGAAGCAGGAAAAAGGGCAGAGAGGCCTAGGGTGCTGTTCAAGGAAGACAGTTCTGGCAAGGGGCTGCCAGGGCAGGGTGGGATTCTCTAGAGCTGAGGGTATCAGGGCACTGGGCACCTGACAGTGTAATAAAGGCAAATTTGCCAAACTCAATCCAGTTGGTTTTATGTATGTGTGTGCCACCACGCTATGCTACATACCTAGCCCATATTTATTTATTTATTTATTTGAGACAGGGTCTTGCTCTGCAGTCCAGGCTGGTCCTGAACTCACGATGTAACCCAGGCTAGCCTTGGACTAGGCAACCCTCCTGCCTCACCCTCCTCTGAGAGCTGGGATTAGAGGTGTGCGCTACTGCATCCACCTTTATGTGGTGATGGGGAATTGAACCCAGTGCCTTGCACTTGTAAGGCATGTGCTTTAATCACTGTACTATTTGTCTAGCCCCCCATTTTTATTTCTGATTTTGAGATAGGATCTTGGTAAGTCACTAAGTTGTCCAGGCTGGGCTTGAACTTGCAAAATTCCTGCCTCAGCCTTCCAGAACATTGAGATTAGAAGACCAAGTCACCAAGCCTGGCTATTATTTTAATTAATTAATTTAGCTATTTATTTGCAGTTTTCATTTAAAAATTAAAACTGCCCAGGTCTTCTTTTTGTCTTTGTTTCTGCCACTGCTGAGGAGCGAGTCAGGTCAGTCCTTTCCATAACACACAGAGAAAGCTAGGAGCCATGTGTACTGCCTCTGCAGTGAGCTCTAGGTCCACCACTCTTCTTCAGAGGACTGCCAATGCCAGAGGCAAGGGACCTGGTCCAGGTCTGACTTACCTGTACTTCCCAGTGGCTAGCATGGTGCTGACACAGGCTGAAATGACCAAGTACATTAAGGGTCCCTAAAATTTATATTATCTGGAGGAGAGTAACGAGAAGAGTCCAATAGCAGGGCGGAGGCACAGTGCTTGCTAATTTGTCAGAAGTGCAGAAGATTCTTAAAAACCAAAACTCTCTCGACGAAGGTAAAAGGAATATAAAAAAGACATATACTATTCCGGAAAGTAGGGGGACAAAAATCTATACTGTTCTGGATAGGAGGTGCACAGAATCTAAGGCTCTGACTGTAAAGGAGTCAAGAGTGTCCCACCTGGAGTATCCATTATATTGAAGAGATAAGATTTTCCTTTGGTGTCTGGCAAGACCACGGTTACAGGAGTGCTCTTGATGCCAACACCTCTCTGAAAGTCACAAAGAAAAGAGTGGTCAAGATTTCTTCCTATGCCTGGGGGATCACTCTGCTTAGGGCTTGCCAACCGCTAGCAAATTAAACTGATGTCTCAACTTGTCCCATAGTGGGTAGGATTTTTACCTGGACCTCTAACCAGCACTTTTTTTTCCTTTTCTAAAAAATCATTAGTGGCTATTTATTTAGAGACAAGGTCTCACTCTGCAGCCCAGGCTGATCCTGACTCACTGTATAGCCCAGCCTGTCTTGAACTCATGGCAATCCTCCTGCCTCAGTCTCCCAAGTGTTAGGATTACCGGCCTGTGCCACCACACCTGGTTTTTGTGGTGCTGGGGAATCAAACTCAGGGCCTTACAGTTGCTAGGCAAGAGCTTTAACTGCTATGCTATTCCTCTAGTCTTCTGTTCTATTTTTTACTATTCTTATTAGCACGTATTTGCAATATATAACAGTTTGATAAACTGATGCATATACATTATTGCATCCAGATCACTATTTCCTTTCCCCTTGCTACAAAGTCTATTTTCTTTTCTTCCATCTCTTATTTTGCGCTTTTACCTTTTTATAGTTTGTTTTTCTCATATTAGAGAAACCATCTAACCAGCATGACCATAAGACAAAATCTCTTAAACACTATTTCTTGGGGAATGAGCAGATCTTGAGGGGTAGCTCACTGGTAAAGTATTTGCCTAGAATGTACAAGGCCTTAGGTTTGACCCTCAGCCCAAAATAAAGTAAAGAAAGTTAGGAGTGTAGATCAGGGACTGAAGCACTTGCTTAGCAAACAGAAGGTCCTGGGGTTTAGTTCTCCAGCACCACGTAAACTGGGCATGATGGTACACACCTATAATCCCAGCATGTGGCAAGAGGATTGCCCTGAGTTTGTCTGGACTATAGAGCAAGACCCTGTCGCAAAAATAAATAAAAACTAAAAAGTAGGCAAAGCATTTATTAGAACTGAACAGAGTACCTAGGGTCCTAGAACCTCAACTTCTTCATATACTGGAAATAGAGATATTAGGGGAGTCTTTTCACTTTATTTATTTTGATACAAGGTCTTGTTCTGTAGCCCAAGCTCGCTTTGGACTCGTGATAATCCTCTTGCCTCAGCCTTCCAAGTACAAGCGCGCACCACTATACCCAGCTTATGTGGTGCTGGGGAATAGAACCAGGGAAGCACTTTAATTGCTATGCCATTATTCTAGACCTCTTTTTATTATTACTATTATTATTATTATTTTGAGACAAGGTCCTACTCTTTATTTCAGGCTGGTCCTGAACTCACTATGTAACCCAGGCTGGCCTCAAAATCAGAGCAATCCTCTTGCCTCAGCCTCCCCACTACTGGGATTACAGGTTTGTGCCATCACACTTGGCTTATGTGGTGCTGGGGAATCAAACTCAGGGCCTTGATGCTGGCCTAGCCAAGTATTCTAACTGTTGTGCTATCCTTCCAGCCCTTTATCATCATCATCGAGTCTCGGTATGTAACCTAGAATGACCTCAAACACACTAGCCCAGTTTGGCTTTGAATTCATAAACCTCCTGCTTCAGTCTCCCAAGTGGCTAAGATTAGATATAAGCAACCATATACAGCATTTTAGATTTTTTAAAAAAGAAATATTATAAGCTGTTGGGGGTGTAGCTCAGTGGTTAAAGCACTAGCCTAACACGTGCAAGGCCCTTGCTTTGACTCCCTAGCACCACATAAAAATTAGTTGGGGGTGGTGACACATATCTGTCATCCCAGCACTGGGAGGCTGAAGCAGAAAGACTGCCATGAATTTAAGGCCGGCCTTGGCTGCTGCTATGGTCTGGATCAGTAAGGTCCTCCAAGCCTCATGCATTTAGATGTAGTAGGTTGTGGTGGAACTGTGTTTTATTGGGAGGTAGGGCCTGGCTATTGACACTCAGGTTGGCTGGCAGGGGTCAATACTTAGAGCTTGTACTGGAGAGATTGTGTCAACTTGTTGAGCCTGGGGGTTTCCCAGGGCACAGCTTCCAGGGACACATTATCAAACTGTGGGATTGGAAATGAGGGACGGACACCCACCAGGTGTGAAGGGCCCAACTGGCGGCTTAAACTATGTAAAAGAAGGAAGGAGAAATATTGTTACAGCTTCTTCCTGGGAAGGCTCGGGCCTTGCCTGAGTTTATAGGCATCTACTTGCTCCTCATTTCACTTGGCTTTCTGTCTGCTATGCCACGAACAGCTCTCCAGCCTCTGCCATGGGCTTCCACTATTGCCAGCAACCCATGAATAGACTATGTAAAACCTTCTAAAACTGTGAGCTAAATAAATCTTTCCTTCCTTAAGTTGTAGATGTTCAGTATTCTGTCACAGCAATAAGAAAGTAACTAAGAAAGCTACAAAGTGAATTCAGGACCAGCCTGGATTAAATGGTGTGACTGTCTCACAAAACAAAACAAAACAAAACAAAACAAAATAAAACAAAACAAAGCCTGACTACAGAGCAAGACCTTGTCTCACAGAACTATTATAAAAGCTGTAACAGGAAATAAATGTTGCCTTTCCTTTTGTTTTCTTTTTGAGACAGAGTCTCATCTCACTCTGTAGTCCAGGCTGGTCTCAAATTCATAGCAATCCTCCTGCCTCAGCCTTCCAAGTGCTGAGATTATAGGCGTGTACCACCATACCTGGCTTATGTGATGCTGGGCAATTGAACTCTGGTATTTATAAGCACTTTAAGCTTTAATTGCTGACCTATTCCTCCAGCCTCACGAAATAAGTGTTTTTAAAAGCACCCAAATACAGGGCTGGAGGAATGGCACAGCGATTAAAATGCAGACAAGCACAAAGCCCTGGGTTCAATTCGCTAGCACCATATAAGCTGGGTGTGGATACACACCTGTAATCCTAGCCCTCAGGAGGCTGAGCAGGTGGACTGTCCTGAGTCCCAGGCCAGCCTGGGCTATATCAGTGAGTTCAGGACCAGCCTGGGATACACAGCAAGACCTTGTCTCAAAACAAAAACAAACAAAAACCCCCAAATACATATCTTAAAACAGTATTAGCTAATGTTCACTGACTTATCAACACACCAGCACCACTCCGTGTTCCTTTGGGTAACAATATTTACATACTTGAGCCTTCCATGTAGTCACTTAGGAAAAATGGGACAGAAATAAAGAAAGGAAAAAGAGAACGGTCAGAGGAAAGAAAGAAATAGCCAATGGGATGACACAGTAGCTCAGAGACAAGTGAACCTGTTCTCAAAGAGAAGTTAATCCTAGAAAGGGATCATCCTATAAATGAAGTTACTTCGTGGACTTTAAGGATGATATCATTAAAAAATCACACTGAACTTCACAATGCAGACACTACTTCTCAATACTTATTAGGCCAAATTAAATCCGATCAAGGACTGAAAGGTCCCTCCCCTGTCTTCCAGCTTGCCATCTTTCCTCCCCCTGCCAGCTTCACTCTCTTTCCAATTATCCTTTAGAGATAAATGAAACGAGCAGGGAGAGAAGCGGTATTGGGATAAGGCTGAGTGTGACGTGGGTGTAGACCAAAGTTCTGTCATAAGGGCTTCCCTACAAAACTATTACTGGTGCATCTGGTACGGGCAACAACTTGATTTCCCAAGGCACACTTACCTCTTGCTCTGTGAAGAGAATGTCAGTATAGCATAGCTAAAAAAAAATGAAATGCTGTTACTACCTGAGTGCAGACTCCTTTCCCATATATGAGCCATCAATCAATTTCCCTCACCACCTCCCAGCTTAAGGGTTTCTGCCTCAGGAGAACAGACTGAAGACATCAGGGTGTCCTCACAGTAATTCCAGGCAATGACACCAGCTCCTTCCCAGCTAGAAAATGTTGGATGTTGATTTTGAAGAGGGAGGGAAAACTGAAGGTAGATAACTGAAGACAGGTACGACTGAACAGCTAAATTGTACAAATTATGCCAAATCTTTACAGTGGTAAAGGGAGATTCACATGCCAGCCTACAAGGAACTCCACATGTCAAAACAGTCAACCTGGCAAAGACTGTACATTTATTACATTGAGACTTGCTGCCACCATTGGCCTCATTCACAGGCATTTAAATTTACCATGAAAACAACAAGGTCCAATTGTATGATATTTATAGAGCAGATTATTAATACTAGACAGGAAAGAACAGACAGGATACATCATAACCAAGGAGGGATCTCAAGTGCAGAACAGATCATCTAAAAATACTGCAAGTTAATATTCTCTATTCTTGGAAGCTAGTTGAAATTGTTCTCATACAGCCTATTAATAAGAGATTACAATTAGTAATCCTTACTCTGTAGGCATCATTATTTTAACAAAAGTGGGAAGGGCAAAGGAAGGAGGGGACACGTTCCTCTGTACTCTGAATGGTTCATCCCCAGCCTTCACCAGACGTTATACTTACATCTTGGTCATAACGCTTTCTGATTTCCGGATGTGTCTGTTCTATTAAACAATCTACGAAACATGTCTGAAAGGAAAAGAGATGATTAACAGCTGCCAACCATAGAGGAAAAGCTACTGCGCCCTTCCCCTAGCTCCCAATACACCATGTAATTTAGGGTTAATGAGCAGAATAGGGAAGAAAGGAGGATTATGGGATAGCAAAAGATTAACATGGAAGACACGGGATTATTTTTAAATGAAAAGGAAAATCTTTCTTGGACAGGCATCCCTCAGGAAATGAAAACTTACAAAAATCAGAGTAAAGTTCAATTTCCTTTTTTCTGTCCAGATACAGACACAGGTTCAGATATGCAAGTGGTTTAGGAAGAGGCTCCATGTGTCACTCAGGAAAAGCTAGAATTTTTTAGCAGCTTCACAGTATGTTACACACACACACACACACACACACACACACACACACACACACCCACCCACCCACCCACCCACCCACCCATCAGTCAGGACACCTAGCCTTATGGTCTCAAATCTTCATATCTGTGACTCTATCAGCTCAAAAGATGAGCAAAGACAAAGGAAAATTCTGTTCCAAGAAGTCAAAAGTTCCCTCACCTTGCCATGGTGGAGATGACCACAAAGCGTCACATTTCTGATGAGCTCCGAGTTATCCATCAGATCAGCCAAGAAGCTAGAAGAGAAAGGAAAGGAGGCTTTGTTGGAAGTTTTCAAATGGGGACTAGTGCAAAGAGATTTCAGGTATCTTTAGTGAGGAACAATTTTCAGACCAGATGGAGAAAGCCCAAGGCATACTGTCAGCGTCTACATAGTTCTGGCTTTGGGAACTGAATGGACTTATCCAGGAGGCAACTTACTTGGGAATGAAATATCTTGAGGATTTCAACAGTAAAATAATTAAGATTTAAAAATTAAGAAAATCAAAACTAAATACTGAAGCAGAGCTACATGAGAACTGTCCTCTCACTTGCTTCATTTGGGGGTACTGGAGATTGAATGAATTCAGGGCCTCAGAGTGAGCTATAATCCAGCCTTTGCACATTTTTGATTTTGAGAAATGGTCTTGCTAAATTGTCCAGGACAGGCTCTAACATGCAATTCTTCTGCCTCAGCCTCCCAGAGTGCTGGGATTACAGGCATGTGTAATCATGCACAGCCTGAACTGTCCCTTTGAAAAGCTTTAGGCTAGTTGGGTGAGGTGGCACACATTTGCAATCCCAGCTACTTGAGAAGCTGCAGCAGACAGATCAAAAGCTTGAGGCCAGCGTAGTAAATTATTTAAGACCCTACCTCAAAAATGTAAAAATAAAAAGGCTAAGTACATATAACTCAGTGCAAGGCCCTGGTTCCAAACCCTAGGACCAAAACCAAAACAAAACCTTTAGTCTATACTGATAAGCCTATAATAATAGGGAATTTTTAAAAAAATCATTTTACAAGCTTCTCTTGAAATTGCTGTCAGAGTCAATTAACAAGATACTTAAGCTTGTCACCAACATTACTTACGACATGTAGCCTATGTTGTAGCCTATGATGACTATGGCTCCTTAAAACATTAAGTCAGGGGCTGGGCCCTAAATGAGAGATTAAAATTAAAGTACTTTCCCAGCAAGCACAAGACCCTAGGTTCAATTCCCAAGCACCACATACACTGGGCATGGTGGCACATGCCTGTAATCTCAGCACTCGGGAGGCTGAGGAAGGATTACTGTGTGTATGAGGCCAGCCTGGATTACATAATGAGTTCAGGAACAGTATGGACTACAGAGTAAGACACTACCTCAAACAAAAGAAAAACTAATCAAAAATCAAGTCTGCTGGGCCTAGTGACACACTCCTATAATACCAGCACTCCTGGAGGCTGAGGCAGGAAGATCAAAAGTGCAAACCCAGCCTGGACCACTCAGTGAGAATCTATTTCAAAAAGAAAAAAATAAATTTAAAAAAGGGTGAGGTCTGGAGTTGGAGGTCAGTGTAAAGGTCCTGGACTCAATCCCCTGTACTACTACCAAGGGGAAAAAAAAAAATCAAATCTTCTCTCAAAGGTTGGAGATTTAAGAATGCAAAGCAATATAAACCATGTTCTGAAAAGTTGTTTTAAAAATTCCTGAAAGAAAGTCAGGCCTCTCGCCATGAGTCTACCATAAATCCCTGCACTATGAGAGGCTGAGGCAGGAGCACTGATGTTTGAGCCCAGACTATGCAGTAACCTAATGACTTAAGTGAACCTTAAAAAAAATAAGGCTGGGGTCCTGGAGGAATAGCTCAGCAGTTAAAATGGTTGTGTTGCAAGTGCTGAGTACCTGAGTTTGATTCTGTAGCATCACATAAACTAGGTGTGATGGTGCACATGCCTGTAATCCCAGCACTCACGAGGCTGAAGCAGGAGGATTACTGTAGGTTTGAGGCCACTCTGCGCTACATAGTGAGCTCAGAACCAGCCTGAACTATAGAGTTGAGACCTTGCCTCAAAAAAAACAAAAACAAAAAACCTGACAAGGGATGTAGCTCAGTGTGAGGGTCCAGAGTTCAATCCTTAATACTAAAGGGGGAGGACAAGAGGAATGAAAAATTGAGGATATAGCCTAATTTTTTTTGAGTTAGGGTCTCACTCTAGTTCAGGCTAATTGTGAGCTCATTATGTAGCCCAGACTGGCTTCAAACTCACAGATCCTCCCACCTCAGCCTCCCAAGTGCTAGGATTATAGGCGTATGCCACTATTCCCAGCTTATGTAGTACTAGGGAATTGAACTCAGGAACTTAGCATTTGCTAGGCAAGTGTTTTAACCACTGAGCTATTCCTCCAGTCCTAGCCCACATATTTTGTGTGCAGGCCACAATAAATTTTTTTAAAAGCCCAGATGATGACAAGACTAAGTCAATCACTTCAGAAAGGACTCTACATTTTTTGGACTCGTAAGAGCTTTTGTTTTAAAAACAAACAAAAATAGTTTTATTATCTATTAACAAGTCACAAACACAATATATGAGGACCTTAAAAATGAATTTCCTTAGTGAAAATGTTTTCAAAAGGTTTGCAACATGAAGAGCCTACATGATTCTACATAAATTTACCTACCTGCTTGTGTCTCATTTTCAAAATAAAGAGCTAACATGGTACTATATACTTAATAGTCTTCCTAGGTCAAAACTGGCTCTGGTGGCCCCAACACTGATAATTAACATTCTATTCTGTATCAAAGGCTGGCTCCCAATACCAAACTAACGGTTGAGAGGTCTCAGAGACATGGCATACAACAGCTGCTCAGATACCTGAGGAGGAAGATCAAAAATTGGAGCACAACCTAGGCAACTGAGCAATGCAGAAAGAACCTGTCTCAAAATGCCTAAAAAGAGGGGGAGGGGGGCCCTTTAGTGTGAAAGAACTGATTTAAATTCTCAATGCCAAAAAAGAAAGAAAAAAAGCCTAAAGGAAACAGCTCAGATACGAATTAAAGCCAACATTAAACTTAAATATCCTAGCAACCAATAAGCTAAAGGGAAATTTTGGCAAATTATAGAAAATTGCTGCTGGGGCTGGAGGAATGGCTCAGTGGTTAAAACTGAATACCTGATTTGATTCCTCAGCACCATATAAACTGGACGTGGTGACATATACCTGTAATCCCAGCACTGGAGGCTGACAGGAGGATTGCTGTGAGTCCAGGGTCAGCCTGGGCTCCATAGTGAGTTCAGGACCAGCCTGGGCTACAGAGGGAGATTGTGTCTCAAAAAAACAAAAACAAAAACTGCTGCTAAAATTCACTGGCCACTTCAACCACAAACCAGTTTCTTTCTGCTTCTATAAAAAGATGAACCCACATTAGTCCTGCAGAGAAGCTAAGAGATTTCACAACTTACTCCATTTCATACACTGTGACAGGTAATGTCTGCTCCATCAGGGTGAATTTCTTGGTTTTCACAGGCTTAATAATGGGTTCTAGGAAAAGGAAAAAAAGAGTAATGATGTGCAGACAGGCATGAAACATTAAACTCTATTCTATTGGCCTGAGCTTTCAGAATGTAGGATACATAACATCAATTTAGTTTACTGTTCAGGATCACTCATATGTTAAAAGAATTCTGGGAATGCTATTTGGCATTAGACAGTGAAGGATCTTAAATTATGGAGTAAGGATTCTGGACTTCTTTAGGTGAGAGGTTGAGATGAAGGGGGGAAGAAAGGATATGGGTTGAGGTCAATTGAGGTCAATGTCAGTTCAAAACCCACTTACATTTATAAAATGCAATTATTTCCCACAAGATCAAAGACAACCACTATTAAGAGGTAAATGATAAACACTATGAAGATTGAGGAAAGGGAGGGCTGAGGATGTAGTTCAGTGGTACAGTGCTTATCTGGCATGCTCAAGGACCTGGGTTCAATCCCTGGTACCAAAATAGAAAAAAGGGAAAAAAAAAAATAAAGACTGACTGATGTAAAGTATTTGGCTTATTTTAATGGAAAAATATATCAGACTGGGCTGGAGGAATGGCACAGCAGTTAAAGTGCTTGCCCTTACACTGGGCATGGTGGCCCAGGCCTGTGATACCAGCACTGGGAAGACTGAGACAGAAGGATCGAGTCCAAGGCCAGCCTGGGCTCTGTAGTGAGTTCAGGACCAGCCTAGGCCACAGAGCAAGAGCCTGTCTCAAAAAAAGAAAAAGAAAAAGATATATATATATATATATATATATATATGACCATAGAAAGAACTTAACAATGGTCTTTAGGTAGCTAAACATACTAGATTTTTTTAAAAAAAACTATTTCTTTAAGGAGCTAAACAGATACTGAATAAAAAAAAAACCTATTTGCTTAGTAATAAGCTAAGCATTTTATTGACTATTCAAACAGGATCAACTGACTCTTAATCCAGAAATACTACCTGGAAGAACAAAGAAACACTGATCACTTCACCTGCTAAACTTACGATCTGCTGATGGCTACAAAATGAAGTCTCTATGCTTCAGTTTCCCTCTCCTGCCAGCACCTCCTGACACACCTGTGAGAGGCTGCGTGTCTTCTTCCTGAACTATGGTCTCCACCTCAGGACCATACACCTCCTCAGCTGTTGGGTAGTACTTTTTGTCCTCATGGAGCACCACCTCCATCCCTGGGTGATCTTCATCGTGCTCTCCTATGTCATCGTCATCCTCATCTTCGTCCATCTGGAAGCGAGAGAGGAGAGAAATGGCGCACTTTTCCTGCTCAATGGCCAACTACAGATGGCAGTGTAACTCAGCACTGAAGCATGTGCCTAGTATGTGGGAGGCGCTGGATTAGATGCTTTCCAGCCACCACCATCAAAAAAAAGTTAAAGGAAAAAAAGACTGTCACTGATTTCACATATTAAAAGGCTTCTTATTTCAGGTTCTGTGCCAGTTGGGAGGGTTAAACTTCTGCGAGATCCTTCACAAAGAGAGCACCGTGAGTCAAGGCTACAGACACTCTTCTTATTTCAAATTTGCCCCTTCCTGAATGTTAGCCACTGGCCACAAATGCATGTGGAGTGGAAAAAACAAACACTGTTTGTTTTTTTGAGACAAGGCCTTGCTCTATAGTCCAGGCTGGTCCTGAACTTACCATGTAGCCCAGGCCAACCTCAAACTCATGGTAATCTTCTTGCCTCAGCCTCCTGAGTACTAGGATTACACTACGCCCAGCTTATGTGGTACTGGGGAATTGAACTCAGGGCCTTGTACTTGCTAGGCAAGCACTTTAACGACTGAGATATTCCTCACAACACACATTTTTAAAGAAAAAATAACTCCTACTTTTTAAGAGAAAAACCAGGAACAAGAGGCAGAAAATGTGAGCAACCTTACATCTTTAAATCTTGCGTTTAGATTCACAGAATTGTTTTTGAAAAAAAAAATACTTGGTGACCGACATTAACAGGTGTTGGTGAGAATGTGAAGAAACTGAAACTTTCAGAGCCCAGGCTGGCCTTGGACTCAAGGCAATCCTCCTGTCTCAGCCTCCCGAGTGCTGGGATTACAGGCGTGCACCACCACACCCAGCTTATGTGGTGCTGGGGAATCGAACTCGGGTACTTAGCACTTGGCTTAGTGCTTGCTCAAGCACTTTAACTGCTGAGCCATTCCTCCAGCCCTGAAACCTTCTTATGGTGCAGGTAGGAAAATGGTGCAGCGGTTTTGGAAAAATTTGGTAGTTCCTCAAATGTTAGACATAGAGTTACATATAACCCAGCAATTCTCCTTTGAAGTGTATACCCTAGACAAATGAAGATGTATGGACACACAGAAACTTTTTTTCCCCATTTTATTGATATGTATAAGTGAAAAATTTAAGATTTACAATGAAGTTTAGCATTTTGTTCACCTACGTGATCTTGTCAAGGTGACAAGGACTTTCCCACTCTACTTTTGTACCTCCCCCTACCTATCCTTCCTTCTCTCCCTGCCCTACCCGCCGTTTTACTTTGTTTTTCATTTTAAGTTCCATAAGAGTTGTGATTTGGGTCTCTCATATCAGAGAGACCCACACAGAAACTTCTAAGTGAATACCGAATAACAACAGCATTACAACAGCCAGAAAAGTAGAAACAACCCCAATGTCGATCAAGAGATGGAGAAATGAAATGTGTTGCATTCACACAACAGAACATATCTGATAATGAAAAGAAATGAAATACATATACATATTATGTATATACGTATATATTATCAAGCTCTAAAAATGTAATGTTGCTGGGCCAGTGGTGCAGGCCTGCAATCCCAGCACTCAGGGGTTGAGGTAGAAGGATTGGAAATTTGAGCTCTGCTTGGGCAACTAAGTGAGGGAAAAAAGGGGGGCAGGGTGGTTAGGAAGATACAGCTCAGTGTGAAGATCCTGAGTTCAAACCTTAGTACAAAAACCCAAAAACAAACACACACACAAAAAAAATCTTATAACGCAAAGTGAAAGAAATCAAGTACAAAATGCTACATATTATATATTTGCACATATAAGAAATGTCCAGAATTGGCAAATATATGCAGAGAGACTAGAATGCTCAGGCCTGCAGTCAGGGTTGCAAGAGTCAATGGTGTGGGGTTTCTTCTCGTGCTTGTAAAAATGTTCTAAAATTGACCTCAATGATAGCTGTATATCTCACAATATCTAAAAGCCAATGAATTGAATACAAGTGAATGACTCCAAATCTATTTCCTTAGAAATTAACTTATGGTCATTAGCAAAACTGAATAAAGCTCTTCCCTTTCCTTTTCTGCTAAAAGGTGCTTCAGTTAGTCTAATATGGCTATCATGTTATCTTTTATGCTCCTGAACAGTCCGGTTTATTCAGTCACTTGGTAAGTACTGAGCAGGTGTGCTCTAGGTATAGGCAGTATGGCAATACAAAAAGAGAAGGGACGTATCTGAGCAGAAACCTTAAGAGGAACAGCAAGTGCCACAAAACCCCAGAAGAAGAGCATTCCAGTTGGTTGAAATGGCGAACGTGAAGGGCTGGAGCTGAGTGCGTGTGGCAGCTTTCAGTATTAGCCAGGAAGGCAACATGGTTAAGAGTACCATAACTGAGGAAGAACAGTAAACTAAGCTCAAATAAGCGATCTTCTGGATCATCCATGTAATCTGACTTTCCTTTTTCTAAGGCAGTGGTTCTTGATCAAGTTGATTGTACCATACCCCCACCTCCAGGAACATTTGACAATGTCTGGAGACATTTATGAAGTAATAACTAGGTGTACATGTGTGTAATCTGTAAGGTAAGAGGCCAGGAATGTTGCTAAAAAGTCTATAGTGTACATGACCTCCACCCATAAGGCCTTAATGATGATGGTGCAAAGGTTTGGAGACTCTGTCCTAGTCAGGGGCTTCAAGCAGACAAGTGTTATGCTCTGACCTTTGTTTTCAAAGAACCTCCATGGGGTGAGGGGTGTAGCTCAGTGTACCTATGCAAGACCCTGGGTTTGGGCTTCAGCCCTGAAAATGAGAGAACAAACAAAACATACCACTCAGGTCCTTATCCTAAAAATATACTGGAAGGAAGATTAGTTGGAAGACTTCTACATATGACAGTGGGAATGGCTTGGACCACAGCAGCAACAGTAAATGAGAAGGTAAATTCCAGAGGTGTTTTGAAAGTAAAATAAAAAATTTTTTCTCAAGACAGGGTCTCACTCTGTAGTCCAGACTCGTCCTGAACTCACTATGTAGCCCAGGCTGTTCTCCAACTCATTGCAATTCTCTTGCCTCAGCCTTCTGTTAAGATTATACATGTGTATCATGACACCAGTTTTGTTGGTTTTTTTTTGTTTTGTTTCATTTGTTTTGAGACAGGGTCTCCCTCTATACAGTACAGGTCAGCCTTGAACTTGCTATGTAGTCTAGGCCAATTTTGAATTCATGATCTTCCTGCCTCAGCCTCCTGAGTACTGGGATTATAGACATACACTACCATACCAAACTTCAAAAAAAAATTTTTTTTTTTCCATTCCTTCAGATGGGGTCTTGCTCTGTAGCCCAAGCTGGTCCTGAACTCACTATGTAGCCCAGGCTGGCCCTGGACTCAGAACAATCTGCCTGCCTCAGCCTTCAGCTTTACATGGTGCTGAGTAATTGAACTCAGGGGCCTTGTACTTGCCAGGCAAGTACTTTAACCGCTATGCAGATAAACAGTTCCTACCAGTGATGGATTTGAAATAGTCATCAGGTCAGTTTTCTTCCCACCCCACACTGCTGAACGCGTTCAGAATGGAACTGCAGGATTTTTTTTAGTAGTGGTGGTGGTAATAGGAATTGAACACAGGGCCTAGGCTCCCCCATTCCCTTTTTTAAATTTGCCACATGGTCTCATGAAATTGCTGAAGCTGGGCTCAAACTTGGAATCATCCTGCCTCAGACTCCACTGATGTTGGGATTATGGGTGTGCACCACTAGGTCTGGCTTAACCACAGGATTTTATGTACCTTCTGTCTGTATCTCTACCTAAGCATCATCTAAGCATCATAACAGGAGCTCAAACTCAAGTGTAAAGTAAATCTAAACATGCATCTTTTTATCTGTTTCTTTTGCCTATTCCAGAGCTGGAGGAATAGCTCAGCAGTTAAAGTGCCTGCCTAGCAAGCTCAAGGTCCTGGGTTCAATTCCCCAGCACCACACAGGACGCACGTGGTGATGCATACCTGTAGTCCCAGCACTCCAGAGGCTGAGAAAGGCTGAGGCAGGAAGACTGCCATGAGTTTGAGGCCAGCCTGGGCCACACAGTGAGTTCAGGACCAACCTGGGCTGTCTCAAAAAAAGAGCCAATAGATTTTTCAGATACCCCAGCTTCCCTCACTCTTGCTCTCCTTCCACATTTTAACAGTGACCCAGGGTCTGGGGCTGTACTTTGGGCCCTTGAATTTGATCCTCAAGCCAATGAACTAGTTCTATGCTAGTATAAATCAATCAATAAAAGTCATCTCTAGGAGAATGAATATGTAGATTTACAGAAAGAAATTCATAAAAAATGGTTATGATTGCTTTTTAAGTGGCGCCCTCACCCCTCTGCCTGCTTGCATGGGAGTTCCTACTCTTTAATCTCACTTTCCCCTTTATACTTTTCCCAATAAATTTACTACTTCCAAAAAAAATAAAAACCTGAACTTGTGAGGGAGGTCCCACTACAGTTGTATTTGAAAAAATTCACCACCTTTTCTAAATTGAAATTACTTATAATTGTCAAGACACTTTAGACAAATGAAATTAGACTTGCAGGGTCGGGAGCATAGCTTGGTTATTAGAGTGTCTGCCCAGGAAGCATTAGGTCCTGGGTTCAACACCCAAGCACAACACATAAGCTGGGCATATTAGTGCACGCCTGAAATCCCAGCACTCAGGAAGCCAAGGAAGGAGGACTGCTGTGAGTTCTAAGCCAGCTACAAATGTGCGTTCAGGACCACCCTGGACTACTAAGCAAGAGCCTGTCTTCAGGAAAAATAAAAGACTACCAGATGAACTACAACTCAGATTACAAAACCGTCTAATCTATGAAATTACCCTCAATTTCTCCTTTGAAATTTTAGTAGCTAAACTTTTAGGGGGGTCATATAAGACCCCCAATAAATCCAAAGGCAATGTTAACGATATACATGGAGCATTATGGAAACACACAGGAGTCAATATTTCATTGCATCTTTTTAAAAAGAAATGAAAAAAGCAGTATGTTTGCTTTACCTCATCAAGATCTTTAGTCTCTCTGCCCAATTCATCATCATCTTCATCAGAATCAAGCTCGGGTCCAATATAATTGCCAAATTCATCATATAAGTCAGTATCCATTATGCTAAAATTCAAGGAGAGAAGAGTTAGAGCCTGGCAAGGCAGCGAACGTCTCCACAACACACCCTCACCCTTGAAGTTCTACACTTGACAGTGGTCCTTCACAGACCTCTTTGCCAGGCACAACTACTGATTAATCAGTCAATTCACTGATCCCCAAAAGCCCAGTACTTTCCCCACCTTTCCATCCTACTCAAGTCTCTGTTAGTCTCTATTCCATACTCTCTACTCCACCTTTTTTAATACTAAAATTTGTCTACATAATCACAATACAACTATCAACATCAGAAAATGAATATCATGTTTGCATTTACAAGTAGTTTTCATGTCTTTATTCTCTTTCAATCTAGAACATTTTCTTAGCTTTCTTTGTTTTGTGGTACTGGGGATCAAATCCAGAACCTATGTTTCTTTCACTTGCCAGTGTTCAAGATGGCATGAGTAGAAACTGAATGTCAAGTGTATGGAATGTTTAATTTTCAAATACTAATATTTCATTAGGCCAATAGGTCTACCTCCCTCAGTGCCATCTGCTAGGTGCTGATTACAGATAAACCAGAAAGCTGGACCTAAGGACTTTTTTTTCTTTTGAGACAGGGTCTTGCTCTGTAGTCCAGGCTGGTCCTGAATTCACTGTGTATGTAGCCCTGGCTGGCCTCAAACACACAACCATCTTCTTGCCTCGGCCTCCCAGTGCTAGGATTACAAGCATGCAATACCACTCCTGGCTAATCTTTATATGGTACCGGGGAATCCAACCCATGGCTTTCCTCATGCTAGGCAAGCACTTTAAACACCGAGCTATACTCCCAAGCCAAGTCTTCTAGTTAATGGTAATCACCATGGAAACTTTCATATATCCATAGATTTTTTTTTCCCCAAAGAGCTATCACATCTACGGCCATTTCACTCTTCCAAGACTGATAAAGGGACCACAGAAGTACTTCTAGAAGGCTGTTCACGGAACAAACCAAGCTCATTTCCACCTCTGGGCCAATACACTTGCCATTCTCTTGAAATATTTGTACCTTCTGGCTTTATTTCATTCAAGGGCACACTAAAATGTCACCTCTGTCACTCTTAAGAAGTCTGCCATCCAAACTCTCCGACCTCCGCTTGTACTGTTATTAAAATTCACCAGTAGCTGAATACACATCTCTTCATTAATTCACTGTTCATTTCCCCAAAATCAATTTAAGCAAGAACTTTGTTCTGCTTACTTAGAACAGTGCCTGGCACAAACTATGCCCTCAATAATTATGTGTTGAATTAATTAATGGCTCCACCATGGCATTGACATTCCACAGCTGCATAAAACGAGTGACTTTCGGTACCCAACCTGCACCTTCCCGCTATAGCGCGGGCTCTCGGAGGGGACCGAATCTCTCGAGAGCCCCTTGGCAGACAAACGGTAAAGCGGCACAAACAGAAGACGTGTACGAAAGAGGCCTGAGGTCACGATTTTAACGACGGAGGGTATCAGGGCCAGATCGGCGAGTGCGGGAAGGGACGGGGGTGTCTTTCATTCTCTACCGTCCAAGACCTCAAACTGCCCATTTGTGAAGTGAAAGGGATAGACAGTATATAACTCCTCTTCGAACCGTACGCTCGTAAACTTCCCATCCCCCCGAGAGCAATAACCGCGTGTCACTGATCAGCACGAACTCACCTCCCCCAGGTTCAGTCAAAACCTCCCAGTCCGCCACCGGAGACCGCGTTTCCCCCCAGCGGAGCGACAACCCTGCGCCCGCCGCCAGGAAGGACCCCGCGCACGCTGCGGTCGCGTTTCTGCCGCAGAGGACAGCTCTGCCTGAGGCGGAGAAGAATGCCGGCCGCAACACAGGAGCCGGAAAAAAAGCGCTGTAGAACTCTAAAAGAAGGTGTGGGCTGCTCCAAAGGAAATAAGGCCAGATGATAAGTGAATCTGATCAGGCGCCTTGAGACAACCCGAGGAGGGGGCCTTCGGGACGATCACGTGGGTAGGCTGGTGGAGCAGTTGCTAGGCAACCGAAGCTGCAGGCGTTGGCACGCGCTGAGCCCCCTGCGATCTCGCGTATCAGGGGATCCCCAAGAAAGCAAGGCTTGGGCTTTTGGAGTGAGGGCCTGCGGGGTTGTGTAAGAAGGACGGAACTGTTATTCTGCTTATTCGGTGAATGGAACTGAAAGGGGAGCCGGGCGATGTGGCGCGCGTGTTAGTTTAAGCTACTGGGCTGGGGCCGGGGCTGAGCCTACAGAATTCTGAGCCCAGGCGTTAGCACAGCGGTTAGAGTACTTGCCATATTAAGCGGACAGGTCTGAGTTCGATTCCCCAGAACCACGTCAACCGGGTGTAGGGGCACACGCCTATGAGGCAGGTGGATTGTCATGAGTTCAAGGCCAGCCTGGACTCCATATTGAGTTCAGGACTAACCTGGACTGCACAGTTAGATCCTGTCTCTGGAAACTAAACTGAACTAAAAACAATAGCAGCAGTATCCGAGACATCTTGAGTTCATTTGCTGGCCAGTCCAGCCCGCTTCTTGGCATTCAACTTTTCACCTGTTTGGGTAGGAGTGGCTGTGGGGTTAGTTGCAGACTTCCTGCCCTATGACCTTCCTTGAATGAACCACAAAGTCTAGCTCAACTCACCAGCAGTCTGAGGTTCAGAAGAATCTTGCGACAAGTAAAATCCCAGAATAGTACCTGTGTAGTTTTCTTTGTGGAAAGGAGCCATCCGCTTCAGATCCCAAAGACCGCAAAATTACAGTGGTAGAATTAATGCTGTGGATACCAACCCAACGCCTCCAGTCCTGGGCAGGGTAGAAGAATTTGGTAATAGAGATCGTTGAGCTCCTTCTTCTGCCTCTTCTATCAGTTCCTGCTTAACCATTGCCCCTTGTTTGGGTGAAAAGTAGCGTTCTTTATTAAGAACATTTTAATGAAGGATGAAATTTTATCCCTGAGCTCAACAAAAGTTCTGCTCTTTGTGTGTGTGTGTGTGTGTGTGTGTGTGTGTGTGTGTGTGCACGCGCGCTTGGGATCAAGCCCAGGACCTTTACAACTGACCTGCACCCCAAATGCCCCTATTTATTTTAAATTTTTTTGAGACAAGGTCTTGCTCTGTAGTCCATGCTGGTTCTAGACTCACTATGTAGCCCAGGCTGGCCTCAAACTCTAAGTCCTCTTGCCTCAGTCTCCCAACTGCAGGGGTGACAGTTGTATTACACCAAACCTGGCTGATTTTTACGTGGGGCTGGATAATCAAACCTAGGGCCTTGCTCTGGCTAAGCAACTGCTCTAAACACTGAACTATGTCCTCAGCCCTATTTTTAATTTTTAAATTATGCTTTATTAATTGAAAGTTGTAATTTGAACAATGTTGAACATGAAGAAGGCAGCAATGACTTAAAAGCATGCAAATTAATAAGTACAATAATCAATAAAATTTCAAATGAATCTCTGACTTCAATACATTGAAGGGTACATAATTCAGAAATTTAAAAAATGTATTATGTATGAAATTTTAACTATCTTCTTGTTTAATCTGTTATTTTGTCTTTTTATTCTTTTTTTGAGGCACAGTCTTGCTGTGTAGCCCAGGTTGGTCCTGAACTCACTGGTGTAGCCCATGCTGGCCTTGGACTCAGGACAGTCTGCCTGTCTCAGCCTCCCTAGTGCTGGAATTACAGGCATGCACCACCATGCCCAGCTTTATGTGGTGCCGGGGAATTGAGTTCAGGGCCTGTGCCATTCCTCCAGCCTCCCCCCTCCCTTTTATTTTGTATATGCATGAATTCCAAATTCAATGGGACATTACAGACATCGGTTTAGGGAATCAGTGAGGATCTAGGCACACCCATTTTTCAGAGGTTCACTCCTTTTCTGGCTGACCATTGTCCCTCTTTCTACCCTGTCACTCATGTTGGGGCCTTTTTATGCCATTATTTTTGTGGATTTCATAAGAGGGACACCCATCTATAGTCAATCTTTTGTGTTTGGTCCATTTCACTGAGCATTATTGACTCAAGGTGGCCTCATTTTCGTTCAAAATCTTCATATCTGTCTGTCTTTATGGCTACATAGCATTCCATTGTGTAGAGGTACCACATCTTCTTTAACCATTCCTCTATTAATGGGCAGGTAGGTTGTTTCCAGGATTTGGCTATTATGAATTGTGCTGCTATGAATATGGATAAGCATGTGTCTTTTTGGTATGTTGATTTTATTTCTTTTGGGAACATGCCCAGTGGAGCAGTAGCTGGATCAAATGGAATTTCTACTTTCAGTTTTCTCATGAACCTCCAGACTGTTTTCCATAATGGTTGCACCAGCTTTCATTCCCACCAGCAGTGGAGCAGAATTCCTTTTTTTCCACACCCTCACCAACGATTGTTGTTTTTTGAGTTCTTGATGTAGGCCATCCTCACTGGGGTGAGATGAAACTTCAATGTTGTTTTTATTTGCATTTCTCTGATGGCCAGTGACGAAGAACACTTTTTCATGTGCTTGTTGGCCATTCAGCTCTTATTTTAAAATTTGAGACAGAATCTGTCTAAGTCAGTGATTTCCCCAGGTTGGGCTTGAACCTACAGTCTCTACCTCAACCTCCAAGAATGCTGGAATTACAGGCTGCACCACCAAGACTGGCCAAAAGTTCTGCTTTTGCACGAGGTGTTCTATGGCAGCAACTTACTATAGTGCAATCTTGTATAAAACAATAAAAGGACTGAATTCTGAAATGCAAATGCCTTCTTAGCTGAAGCACCTACAATCGTTATTATCATTATTATTAATTATTTGCAGTGTTGGAGATCAAACCTAGGGCATTGCATATACACTATTAGTGTGTTCCACCCTCAGCCCCTAAAATATTTTTGGAGACAAAATATAAAATTAAGGCAAGGTTCCCCACTGAAAGTCAGGATTCCCTATTAAGGGTGGCAAATTTTATATAAGTCCTCACCATGTATTTGAATTTGTAACTGTGAAGTAGAAAACTGTTTTTATAATGCTCCCCAGAGTAAATGTGAGAGTTCTTTTGGGTCATTCTGTGTTCTGATAAAGAACAGAGAGGCATCCTGTTTTTCGTGACATTGACCATCCATGGCTGTGCATTTCCTTTGCCTTCCCAGGCATGAACCATGCAAAGGAACGACGTCATTGACTTCAAGGCTTTGGAGAAAGAGCTTCAGGCTGCACTTGCTGCCGATGAGAAGTATAAACGAGAGAATGATGCCAAGTTACGGGCCATGGAGCAGAGGGTGCCTTCCTATGAGGACTTCAGGTTGGTTCTTGCACCCTCCTGTTATGGTGGGCTGTAGTGGCTAACAGTGAGCACCTTGGAATCAAACCATTGTGGGCTTCTGTCCTGGCCTCTCCCTCCACTACTTGTGTGATCTTCTCCAAGTTCCATAACCTCGCTGAGCTCAACTCTTCATCTGTCAGAGAGTAGATGTCGTAAGTGAATAAATTATTGCTTGCAAGACTTTGAACCACAGTGCCTGGGACATGTGAAGTGCTCGAAAGCTTCCAGCTGTCCTTGATATTATTATCATCACATTGGCCTGGTAACACTTTGAGCCTTTGTCAGGCAAAGTCTCACTGCATCATATAGACGCAATGCTAAGTTCATCCTCCAATCTCTGTACTTTGCCACAGGAATATTGTCCTTGCGTCACATCTGAAACCACTGGAGCGGAAGGACAAGATGGGAGGAAAGAAATCTGTGATCTGGAACTGTTGTACCACTCAGGAAAAGACTTTCCAGGATGTAGCTGCTGAAATCCCCCAGGTAGGTGTCAGTGGGCGTGGTGATGCAAACCTGGAATTCCAGGACTCAGAAGGCTGAGGCAGGAGGATTGCTGTGAGTTCAAGGCCAGCCTGGGCTCCATAGTGAGTTGAAGACCAGGTAGGTAAGTCTCAGTCTCTAGCCCAGTAGTTTCTCTGTCCCAAAACTCCCATTCTGTCTTCTTACAACACATACCTCTTCTTTATTTTTTATAAGAATCCAACAGAGACAAGATTTTCATCCAGTTCTAAAAAAGAAAAGCAACCGACACGTGGTGGGGCTGAGATAAAGTGACAGAGGAGCTAAAGAGTGGAGCGAGTCAGGTTCATTCCCATCAGTTCTGTGAATTTCATTCTCAGATTACTGGCTAAATGGAACACAATATATCAATCCCATGGTAATACTGGGCAAGCTACTCAGTCTGTCAGAACCTCGACACTCCCTTTGAGTTCCTTGCTCTGTCTCTGCAACTTCCACTCTTCTGCCCATCTCAGAGTAAACCCTGACTACTCTGGAAGATGAGTGCTACATCCCATTCACCAGTAAGAAAACCCCAGTACAAACAAGAACCTCAAATCATGGCCTCGTTCCCTGAGCCCTTCTTCCCTGTTCCATCCTCAGTTCTCTCATCTTCCCAGTGCTCCACAGTACCAGAGCTAAGACGAACCATCCCAGTTGCCCCTGGCCCTCTCTCACACAGCCTCTCCTTTGTGTGCAGGTGAAAACCCCCTTCCAACCTGAGACTTCAGCAGAGTTCTACCGGGATTGGAGGCGACACCTGGAGAGTGGGCCTGAGCGCTACCAGGCTCTGCTGCAGCTTGGGGGCCCCAAGCTGGGCCGCCTCTTCCAAACAGATGTAGGGTTTGGACTTCTAGGGGAGCTGCTGGTGGTCCTGGCTGAGCATGTGAGGCCAGCCGACCGGGCAGCGGTTCTGGGGATCCTGTGCAACCTCACCAGCACCGGGCGCTTCTCCCTGAACGTGAGCCTGCTGAGCCATACAGAAAGAGAAAGCTGCCGAGGCCTGTTCCAGAAGCTGCAGGCCATGGGTGCCCCCAGACCTGTGCTGGAGGGGCACCCCCAAGAGGAGCAGTGTGTGGGAGAGTGCTCTAGTGGGCTCCAGGAAGAGGACGGGCTCCTGCAGGAGCTGCTAGGGCTGTACCAGGTCCACTGATAGGACCAGCTGCTCCAGAGGTCCCCCATTGGCAATGGAAGCATTTTTGGTGGGAGCCTTGGGTTGCTGCAGGACTATAATGAGCAACTCACATGTATTTCCCTTCTCAACTTGAAATTTGCAGAGTAAAATTGAAATTGAGTCCCTCTGTTTTTCTAGTTCTTCAGCCTTTCTCTGTGTGTCTTTGAGGTAGTGATGGAGTTTGAGCCTAGGGCTTTTGCGCTGAGATACATCCTTTACCCTTTTTATTTTAATTTTTAAATGTTGAGACAAGGGCTGCAGGAATGGCACAGTGGTTAAGCACTTGCCTATCAAGCCTAAGGCCCTGAGTTAAGCTCCCAGCACCACATAAAGCTGGGCATAGTGGCGCATGCCTGTAATCCCTGCACTTGGAAGGCTGAAGCAGGAGGATTGCCGTGAGTTCAAGGCTAGCCTGGGCTACATAGTGAGTTCAGGACCAGCCTGGGGGTACAGAAGAAGACCCTGTCTCAAAAAAAATTTTTGAGACAAGAGGCTGGAGGAATGGCTCAGCAGTTAAAGTGCTTGCCTAGCAAGCACTGAGTCAAATGTTAAGTACCTGAGTTCGATTCTCCAACACCAAATAAGCCGACCACGATGGTGCATGCCTATATACCGAGCACTAGGGAGGCTGAGGCAGGCTGAGGCAGAAGGATTGCCTTGAGTCCAAGGCCAGCCTGGGCTCCATAGTGCGTTCAGGACCAGCCTGGGCTGCAGAGATAGACCCTGTCTCAGAAAAAAAAAAAAAAGAGAGAGACAAGACAAGGTGGCACTAAATTGCTCAGTTGCCCAGGCTAGGCTCAAACTTGTGACTTCCTGCCCCAGACTCCCAGAGTGCTAAAATTACAGGTGTGCATCTCATACCCAGACCTTTCCCCCGCCCCCCGGTTTTTATTAATGTATGAGATACACAATGATTACATTGTACTTGAGTATTCTGTGCACATATAGATTATGTCAACAGTACAGTCCCTTCCCCTGTCACTTTTTGGCTTTCCCACTCCCTCCCTCATCACCTCCCTACTCCCACTCTCACATCATTTGTCTCACTGGAGTGTCTGTGTTCTGGGTTTCTCATATTAGAGAAACCATGCAATATTTTACCAACTGAGTTTGACTCACTTCACTAAGCATGATGGCCTCGAGTTACATCCATTTACCTACAAAAGCCTCAAATGTATCTGTCTTTATATAAGTTGTACTCCATTCTGTACATATACCACAATTTTTGTATCCATTGGATATTTCAATATCTTCCACAGTTTAGTTATTGTTAGTTGTGCTGCTATAAACATGAGTATACCTGTATCTCTATTATACGCTACTTTTAACTCTTGTAGAAAGATACCCAAAAGAGGTCGCACCCAGCTGTTGTATTTTGAACTGTATAGATCCCCAGGATAGCCAACCGTCCAGGAGACTGAAGTTCTGTTTTTCTCCCTTAATGTCTGCTGTGCCTCTAGCTCATTGACCTTGAGTGATGGGTGTGTTCCCAATTAAGTGCTGGTAACACCAGGTACTGCTTCCACTCAGAAAAAGAAAAAGGCAAGCTCATTCATTTTCCATGACTAATAACACTGATCTTCATAGTTATTAACTGGAATATTTTTAACCCAAAGCCAGTAAATGGGCACTTAATCAACAGTGTTCAAATACTACTTTATATGAGGTATGGAATTTTTCCTTAGGGACTGAGTTTTTGTGTGGGTGGACCTGAGACAGACCAGCCACACCTTTGGCTTACATCTGGTCAGTGTCCCATATGGCCAAGTATACAGAACAAAGCCATTTTCTTAATCGCCCAAACTGGTGAAAGGGAAAGGTCTTAGTTACTTTCTTGTCACAGTACCCAACATGCACAAACTAAGGGAGGAAAAGTTTATTTTAGCTCACTGTTTCAGATGGTCACAGTCCATTCATGGATGGCTAGCAACAGTGGAAGCATACGGAGGAGCCGGAGGAGCTGGTGGTGGACGATACTCCTCACGGCATTGCAAACAGGAAGCCAAGTCAAGTCCCCAAAGGATGGTAGGAAGCAGCATATATCCTTCCAGATCCCATCTCAGTGATCCATCCCAGGGATTCTGGGTCCAGCCTGTCTTCTGCCCCTTTCAGGTTTAAGCCGCCAGCATGTGCCTATAATCCAATTCACCTGCCTGAAATCTGTAATCTACCTCAATCCTGTCTTCTACCACATATCTATAATCCACTCCTCTAGAGCAGGCCCGTATCTCCCAAGAGCACATGGTTCCATAGATAATCCATAGCACCCAGATACATGAGGCTTTTGGGGGACATTCCAGATACAAACCACAATAAAAAGAATTTTATACTGAGCAGGTGGGACAGGGCCTGGAGCTGTGAGGCCCTTACCATACATTTTGAGTTCCTTGACCCATTCTTGAGTGGGTGTCAGTGTTCTAGAAAGGTAAAGACCAGGTTCTAGAATGATCAGTCCTAGAATATTAGAAGGGCATCTAGGGCATCTTATATACCAACTGGTAATAATTTGCCTTGCATTTGGCCACTTTGCAGACCTTTTCTTCTTTTCCTGGCTGCTTAATCCTTGTCTCTTACAGAGGCCTCAGGTAGCCAGTGATTTCTAGAAACTCCATAGGCCTTTGGTGCCTTGGTTTTGCCCTCCGCTCTGGTCCCTTCCTCTTGAAAAAATGATTTTAGCCCATATTACTGCACTTGTGTGGGCCTGGAGCAGTGTCCTGGCCTTTGAAATCGTGGAAAAGGAGAACATTTTCCAGAAGACCCCCTGCCCCGCTTTTCTGGTGTTTGACAATGCAGCCTACCTGACTGACATGAGCTTTGAGCTCCCCTGCCACTGCAAGCCTGAGGAGGTGCCAGCTGTAGTCTGGTACTACCAAAAGCACCTGGGTAGCAGCCACACCACAGTGCTGACAGACTTTGAAGGGCGGCTGCTGACAGAGGAGACTCAGGTGCGTGTGGGCAGTGACATGTTGGTCCGCTTCAGCATCCGGATGTTCAGTCTGTTGGTTTTCCGGGCCCAGCCTGAGGACTCAGGCTTGTACTTCTGTGGCACTCGCAGGGGGGACTACTTTTACGCCTATGACGTGGATATCCAGAGCAGTGAAGGAATGGTTGCCACTTTTAAGGATAAGGGCCAGGAACCCTTTGCAGACAAATACTACGGGAGTCTCCACGTCTTCACCACCTTTTGGGAGTGGACCCCCTGTGACCGTTGCGGAGTGCACGGGGAGCAGTGGCGCATTGGCCTCTGTTACCTGCAGAGCCCTGATCTCTCCCCACGATACCATAAGACCCTGCCTGATGTGGTCTCCTGTGGCTCCCGGGCCGTGACGAGGAAGCTGCGTGCTAAGACCAGGGCGCATCCTCCTGAGCTGCTGGTTCAGAACTGCCTGGTGCCTTGTGAGAAGAGAAACCTGATTCAGAAGGGTGTGTTGGCCATCTACAATTACATATCCAAAGTGGGCAGCAGACCCTGGGTGCCCCAGGTGCCTATTCAGTTCCACCAGCAGAGCCTGGGTCGTGGACTCATCCTCTCTTGTCCTGGGGCTCGGCCAGAGCATGCTGTGGCCTGGGATAAGGACAACCAGCCCCTCTACCGCACACAGTACCTGAAAGGTGTCAATAGGTCCATGAGGGTATTCATTGACTACGGAAACCACCTCCACATCCGCTTTACCCAGCTGAGTGACCGTGGCATTTACTACTGCTGGCGGCAGGGGGTGCGGATCGCTGGCTTCCGGCTGGGTGTGTCATCGCGAAGAAGTCGCTCTCCAGTCTCCCTCTCAGACCCCGAGACTCGGTCTGCAGTAGAGCTCACACTACTGGGCTACCTGCTCATCACGGCTGTCTTTGTCATCATCCATCTCTGTCGCGGCTGCTGCTACTTATTTCGCTGCTGTCCCGACGTCACCCCCTAGGCATTCTCTTCTCCAGCTCTGGAGACCAGGTGGGCTTTAATGCATTTGTTAAATAATACCAGATGTCTCTGGCTGGGTCACTTGGATGGCTTATGTGGCAAGGAAACATGGACAAATCCGTTTGTTACAACCTGCTCCTCAATTTTATGGGCAAGTCTGGGGCCTGATCTGCAAAGTAGGAAAATGCAAGGCAGTTGGGAGTTTAGGAACTTAGGTCAGGAGGGAGGTGGTGGGGGGCGGGGAGGGGAGTAGCCAGGGGCACATGTCTTCTGGCCTTCCAATAAGGTCAGTGAGGAGGAAGTGAACTAATTCTTCAATTGCTTGCATGTTGAATAGCACTGGAGGTGCTTTGCTGTCCTGCCTTTGAGGACTGCCAAGAGGACCAAGGTAACAGGGGGAGGTAGGGGGAAGAAATGGGAGGAGCTCACAAGTGTCTTCCTTGGGTTCCTCCCCAGCTTCATATGGGAACGGCAGGTAAAATAACTGGTGTGGGAATAAAGAGAAAGACTAGGACAGGGAATGGATGAGCAAAGGGGAGATCAATTATAGGGTTTTCTTGAGTGGTTGCACTCAAGATAGGGCTGGGGTCAGAGGAGTACGAGGACTGTTGTGACAGTGTTGTTGGGGGATGGATTTAGTATGTGGCTGCCACCACAGGTGCTTGGGCTCCCAAGATGATTGGCTCTAAAGGGCAAGTTGGACGTTGTCCAAGGCTATGTCTTGACCCCAACCCCTCTTTCTCAGGAACAGATTGGAGTCCACTCTGGGGAAGGCCAAAGCACATGTCTTTATTTCTCTTCAGTGAGTAAAGGCAGCAGCACTGCCCTGAACGTTAGCAGCAGTGACAAGTGGCAGCAAGGCAGAGAAAGGAAAGGGATGTCCATTTTGGGAAGAAGACGACAATCTTCCCTTCTCGTTGTGGCCTCGGAGGGGAGAGGAAGACCGTAGGATAGGTCTTTTCAGCCCCAATTCTCAGCACAGATAACCTCTACTTATGCCCCAGCCTGCCTGGCAGAGAACACAGTTTGGCCACAAGTACACCATATTCCCCCAAGGCATGAGAGCCTGTGTCTTCACTCTGCTCATGCCTCACTTTCCCTCTGTAAAGTAGGGTATGGCCTAAAATACTGGTAGAGTGCATTTTTCATATGAAGAAGAGAAAGCATAAGGGTCTTTTACTTAGGGAAAGGTAGTTGGTCATTATCACGTGGAGAGGGTCAGATGGGTGGCCTGCAGCAGACACTGGAGGCAGCAGGTTTGGGGCTCAGATGTCTTGTGATCAGGGATTATGCAACAAAGAAGAGGCCTTCAGAACTGGGACACAGTTGTGCCCTATCCCTGTGGGCAGCAGTCCCTCTCTCTCCTATTTCAGCATCTTCAAGAAGATAAGTCACTTCCTTGGTTCCCACAACCCAGAGGCCAAGTATTCCTGGTTACCCACAACCCTCCATTCTGATGTCTGGCATGATCCCCTCTGTCACCTCCACTACTAATGCCCTCTCCAGTCTGGATGGAGTGGGAGTTGTTCTGAGCTTGACCTCTCTTTACCACTCTAGGGACAAACATCCCCCTGCTGTTCTCTCCCAGTACTTCTTCCCTCTCCACTTAACTGAAGATCTCCCAGGCCTGAGAATCTCATGCCCACAGCTGAGACACCTGATGCAGGCTGAGACACCTGCATCATCACTCAGGAGGCCCTTATGGGAACTGGGCAGGCCAGGAGCTCTATCTAGGGACCATTCCAGGTGGCAGGACTTCCCCACCTACTCATAGGCTGGTCAGGATCATTCTAGAAGAACTAGCGTCTACCAGGGCTACCTTGCCTGTGAGGACTCTCCCAGCAGCCTGAGGAAACTGAAAGCCCAATTCTAGAAACCCCCAGAGACTTCTAGCTCTAGCAATACTTACTGTAACAATAAGGATGGAGAATGTGATTTTTAAAATATCCCCCTACCCTGCCTAACTTTTTTCTTCCCTCTCAATTTTTTTCCCCCACTAACTGGGGTTACTGAAGATCAAGACCAAAGCCTTCACACTGAGGTACAGCCCCAGTCCTTTTTTTTTTTTTTTTTTTAAACATTTGCTTTTGAGACAGGATCTTACTAAGTTGCCCAGGCTGGGCTCAAACTTTATCTTTCCGTCTCCACATCCCAGAGTTCTAGGATTACAGGCCTACCAGACCAGCTAGGTTTTTCCCTTTCTATTCTAACCCAAGCTGCTGACCACACCCTCCAGACTGCCCCTGTGGGAAGAGTACCCTGTTAGTTGGAGTTGCTAAGTGCTTGGTGGGTACTGTCTAGCAGGTCTAATGCTGGCTAACACTAGGGCAGCAAACTGGCATAAAGACAGAGAAGGGAGAGGAGTCGCTGGGCTAGGCAGAAGTCAGGTCTGGGTAACTTGGCTACGCGAAGAGGAGCAACTATCTCCTACTGAAGGCCCCTCACACTGTTGAGCAGAGGCAACCAGGCCTCACATTACATCCTTGTGCTCCTGTTTGGATTCCTTAATGACCTGCAGGGGACAGAAAGGTGCACAAGGTAACATTTAGGAGTTCACAAAGACTCCAGGCCCACCACACCAGGCTGTGTAACCTGAGCAACTCCCGACACCTGGCACCTGATAAAATGACAGTATACCAAGGGCAGCTGTCACTATGGCTGCCATTCTAACTGCGAATGCAGGCAGAGCATGCCAGATACCCTCTTCCCATTCCTCTGGCAAGTTCCCTTGAATAAAATGTAAAAGCCCCCCTTCTTCTCAGCGGTCTCAGCTGGAATTGGGAGTAAGAGCCACTAACTTTAATTATTTTCCTCTTTCCCCAAGCTCACCTGGACGGGGAGGGAGAGAGAGGGAACCTGAGAAGCTTAGATACCCAGATCCTCCTTAGCACTGCTGTAGAGAAATAAGGAGGGAGAATTATATCCCCGAGGAGCTTCTGGGAATTGCTGGAAACGTACTATGTGCCAGTTCTAGGCTCTCTGTCACAGCCTGGTCTCAAGAAATCCTGGGGGCAGCTAGAATGCCTCCTCACCTCTCCATCTCGCATCTCCACAGTCTTCACCACAATGTTCCTCTTGAGGTGGCCTTCTGACACAGACTTGGTGTCCAGGCTGGTTTCTGCAGGTGTAGGAGAAGAGGCCTCCTGTGGGCTCTCTGGACAGCAGCCATCTTCTCCTGTACCCAGCTTTCCATCACACACCCCCCCCCCCCCCCCAGTCAGGAGCACAAGAGCCTATCCAGCCAGGCAGGGAGAGCCTCTGCTCTTCCAAAGGTGCTGGAGCCCCCCCAATCTCCCACAGGGCTGGGCGTGTCCTGCTGCTCTGAGTGCCCTGCTCTATCTGCTGGCCTACCTTCGTTTCCACTCTTGCCTGGCACCTGGCCTTCGGACAACCCAGTGCTGCCCCAAGGACGAAGCACATGGGCTTTGAAATCTGGTGGACCAGAGCTCTAGCTCCAGCTCAGTCTCTAACCAACCACATGACCTTGTACAAATTCATCGACTTCCCTCAGCTTCGGATTCCTCTTTCACAAAATGGGGATCATGATGTCTACTTCTCTGGAAGGAAGCAATTACCAAATGTTAAACACCTGGCACATATTAGTGCTCAGTACATGTGGCTCCCTTTCCTGGTCCCCTTCCCCTGTCATACTTTCCTTACCACTTTTTTGGACCCCAGTGACCCTTGACTGACTGACTGGCACTCAATAATATTACCTCTGTCTGGTCAGCCTGGTTACGTTTCTGATATTAAGTCCTGGGCCATGCATAGCAGTGTTCTCAAATAGTCTCACCCAGGACAGGCATGGTGGTATATGCCTGTAATCCCAGTACTCGGGAGGATGAGGCAGGAGCATTGCAACGAGTATGAGGCTACCCTGGCTATACAGTGAGTTGAGGACCAGCCTGGACTACAGAGCAAGACCCTGTCCCAAAAACAAACAAATATTCTAACCCAGAAGAAGAGGATTTTTCCTCTTAACTAAACATCATTTGAATGCCACATACCAGTAAAAAGTAATTTAGTCACTCCCCCTTAGAGCGAAAAATATAACATGTCACACTCTCTAATATTTAAAATGAAGAGCAGGGAACGTAAAAGTTTATTCACTACATGAGCAGCAATCCAGAGGGAAATAATCCTCGGGACTGAATCAGCACTGAGCGAGCATCGGAGCCTCAGGGACAGACAAATCAAGCAGAGAGCCTGGCCACCAGGTATAGCCAGACACAAGGGGCCTTCTCAGTGACAGAAGAGGTGAGGCAGAGGCTGGCATTTGCTCTGAGGTCCCACAGCATCGCATCTGAGCACCTAGGACCGTGCTGCATTTAACAATGACCAGCTCAGCAAGTTTATTCTACAGTTACTCCATGCCAGGTCCTGGTTGGACACCAAGGATCCTGGGAAAGTGACACAGCCCAGTTCCTTTAAGGGAAACCTGGGAGGAAGGGGCCCCAAAGGAGAGGAAAGTGGGCTTTGAGGTTCACTCCCTGTCACGCTGGGAAAAGCTCTTGTGAAAGGCAGGCAGCTAACCGAGAGCCTGGTGAGCCTGTATTGGTATAACTTGTACTGTGAGTCTTTTGAGATGTCTTGTGACCTTGTGAACTTCCCCTTCTTTGGTGCTTTTGCCCCCTGTAGTGACAAGCAGTTAAAAAACAAAAATACAAAACACTCAGAAGGCAGAACTTGCCCAGGGCTTGCAAACAGGAGAGAGGTTGAAATCCCACCCGGTTCTGTAGTGGAACAGGGTGCAGGGAGAGGGGTGCAGGGGAAGTAGGAGAGGAGCAGCCGCAAGCTGCAAAGGCCTCACGACCCTCGGCTCTGGCAGGAGCTCTGCAGTTGGTCATGAAGGCCCTCAAGGAACCCCAGGTAGAAGCAGCCCACAGAAATCCAGCACTCTTCCCGCAAAGCTCCCTAGTCTACTGACCTCGGATCTGCAGGTTGGAGAAGGTCTGCACAGGAATGGTGATGCTGAAAGACAGCAGAGGGGTCGGTCTAAGAAGGACATCCCTAGGCATGTCACGTTCTATCCTAGCCCTGAGTCAGCACGAGCACTTCAAGACCATTAGGCCAGCCAGGCGGGTCTGGCTCCATTTCCCCAGCCGGAGCTCTAAAAGTCTGCTGGAGGCTCCAGCGTTATCTGCCAGAGGATCACCCCAGAGAGGAGAGCTTTGGCTCCGAAGATGGCAAGGGAAGGGATCCAAGGAGACACATGAGGTCAGTCAGGCGATGATCGGCCCAATCTTTGTTGAGAGGCTGGGGAATGAGCCCCTTAGTTTGGGAATGACCCAAGTCCAAAGTCCAGCCTTGGGACCTGATCAATCTTGGTAGCATCCATCCGTTAGCCATCTATTGGAATATTATATATTGGATTTTGGGTGTTAGGCGAAGAGCTGGGCCCTCGGGTGGGAGTGGCTGGGCAGAGGGCTGAGTAACTGCAGGGGAATCCCCTGGGGCTGTGGATGGGACTCACCGGTTCTCCTCGCCCTCCAGCAGCTTCCTGTAGGTGGCGATCTCGATGTCTAGGGCCAGCTTCACGTTTAGCAGGTCTTGGTACTCCTGCAGGTGGCGGGCCATCTCATCCTTGAGGCTCTGTCCTTCCCCCTCCAGGCGGGACAGTGCATCTTGGTAACTCGCAACCTCCCGCGTGTGTCGATCCTCCTGCTCGCGCATCTGTCTCTCCAGGGACTCGTTCTGTGGGACGGAGCCGGCCGGTTCCTCGGGGCCCCACAACGTGGCAGGGCGCTGGGACCTAGGTAGGACTTAGGGAGGCTTCAAGTACTCGCCTTCTCCGCTGGAAGTAACTTTTTCGAGCTCCGCCCTCAGCCTCCGGTCCGATGGTGGCCCTCCTAGCCCCGGCTCCTCCTCGCCACCCCCAGCCACCAGGTTCTGCCCTACCATGTCCTGCCCGGCTGCCCTGGGCTCTGAGCTCACCGTGCCCCGCAAGGATTCCAGGTCACAGGTCAAGGTCTGTAGCTGGCGCCGGTAATCGTTGGCCTCGTGCTTGGCCTGGCGCAGCAGCTCAGCATTGCGGGCTGCAGCGTCTGTGAGGTCCGCAAACTGGAAGAGGAGAGGGCCTCAGGCTGGGCATGTAAGCCTGAGGGGCACGAATGACAGGACGCAGTCCCAGTCCCTGGGAGATCAAGGAGATGGGCATGACCCCAAGACATAGGCACTACTGGGATCATTCCCAGAGACTGTGGCCCAGGGACAAGAGGCCACTCCTGAAGCTCTGCACACATCACAGTGGCTGATCAGGCTGGGCTCTGGCAGCGCCATCTGCAGGACAAACCCTGCCCCTAGGCAAGGGCTACCTTGGAGCGATACCACTCCTCTGCTTCCTGCATGTTGCTGGACGCCACTGCCTCATACTGTGTGCGGATCTCTCTCAGGGCTGCGGTGAGATCTGGCTTAGCCACATCCATCTCCACATGGATCTGCTGTTGGGCCAGCTGCTCCTGGAGTTCCCGTACCTCCTGGCCGAGAGAGAGAAGGGGGCACCAGGACTCAGGACAGAGGGCCCAGGCCACAGCTGGGGTCCCCCACAGCGTTCCCCTCTTTCACCTGCACCTTGGCTACGGAATTAGCTAAGGGAAACAGGGCAGCTCTTGCTGAAAGAAGTAGCATTGCCTGGGCTAAGGAAAGTGGGGAGAGGGGTGAGGTACCCTCCTCCAGGGCCGGGTAGGCAGAAGCCAGGTGCCATATGTGCCTGGTTTCTTGTGGAAGTGGAACTATATATATCCTAGTGTCCTTTTCTTTTTCTTTTCTTTTCTTTTTTCTTTTTTTGAGACAGGGTCTCGCTCTGTAGCCCAGACTCGTCCTAAACTCACTGGTGTAGCCCAGGCTGGCCTTAGGACTCAGGACAATCCACTTGCCTCAGCCTCCCAAGTGCTGGGATTACAGGTGTGTGCCATCACACCTTTATGTGGTGTTAGAAAATTGAACCAGAGCCTTGTGTTTTCACCACTTTGCCATTCTTCCAGGCCCACCCCCCGCCCTCTCCCGTCCCCTTTTTTGAGACAGGTTTTCTCTCTTTAGTCCAGACTGATCCTGACCTCACCATGTAGCCCCGGCTGGCATTGAATTCATGGCAGTCCTCCTGCTTCAGGCTTCTGAGTGCTGGGAACAGGGGCGTGGGCCACGATGCCCAGCTATTATGTTGGTACTGGGGGATCTCGTTTCCTAGCCAAGGGCTCTAATTACTGAACTACGCCCCAGACTTCTATCATTGTAGGTCCCTGTGGGGTCGTGGGTTGTGAATCCAGAGTCTGAGTCAGAACTCAGTGGGATTTTAAATTTATGAACGGTTCTAATTTTAGTGAGGACAGATGAAGTCCGAGAGACCATCTGACCTTAGGCCATTCTTTAATCTCTCTGGTAACTCTCTGGAGGTAACTTTTTTGAGCTCCACCCTCAGCCTCCTGTCCGATGGTGGCCCTCCTAGCCCCGGCTCCTCCTCGCCAGCCTCTGCCCGCCACCCCCAGCCACCAGGTTCTGCCCTACCACGTCCGGCCCGGCTGCCTTGGGCTCTGAACTCACTGGGCCTTCGTGTTCTGTGAAAAAGTTAGCTGGAAGCGTTCCCACCTCACAGGACCAGGTGTGAAGAGAAAAGTGAGTCAGCAAGGCTTTGTAACTTCTCGATACGTGTGTGTGTGTGTCTGGGTGCCTTTTACCGGGGCCTGGGGCCGCTGTCTTCCTTAGCATCTGCCTGTTTGCCTCCGTCTGTCTCTGTCTCTGCCTCTCTCACTTTATTCGTGGCTATCAACCTGTTTCTCTACTCTTCCCTCTGAACACCTCTCTCCATCCCTGCCTTTGTCTCGCTCTGAATTACAGTTGCAGGTTGGCCTCCCTCCCGTTGCTCTGGGCTCACCTCCTCATGGATCTTCCTTAAGAACCTGATTTCTTCCTCCAGTGACTCAGTCTTCCTTTCCAGATCCAAACGGGCCAGGGTGGCTTCATCTGCCTCCTGGAGCAGGGAAGGGGCATTGGGCCACTCTGACCCCAGAGTGCTCCTCCCCATTCTGCAGCCTTGCCTTACCCATCCCCCTTTGGGGACATTGCTCTGGAGGGATAGGCTTGGGGGCTGTGTTTGGGTCCACTGCTGTCAACCCCTTCCCCTCCCCGTGCCCTTCCCTTTCATCTCTCTGACCTGTCTATAGGTGGCTAGGTTGTTCTCCGTGTCCAGCCTCAGGTTGGTTTCATCCTGGAGCCTGGAGTGGAGAAACACATTCCTGGGTCCAGGATCTTTTGAAGACTTTTGAATCTCTGGCCCAGTCTCCCTGGAGGTGGCTGTCACAGAGACCCTCCAGGACTAGCAGAGCAACACGAGGAGGGAGGGTTAGGGGGTCCTAGACCACTGCTTTGCCTGGGAGAGTGAGCAGATAAGGACTTTCCCCTTCACTTATAAATAAGGTGTCTTATCGGCCTTGGTGCACCTGCTCCTGCCCACACAGGTGCATCCACCAATGTGCACCCGCTGCATGCACAAACACACACATCCTCCTGCACTTGAGGGAACATATGAACACCACTGGCTTGGCAAACACATACCCCTCGGGTTTCCTCTGACCTGGGCTAAATACCTTTAGGGATAAAAATTTTTTAAATTTTTATATCACATCCCTTTCCCCTTTCCACCTCCTCAATCCCCACCATGGGGATGAATTTTATTATGATCTCTGCTTCACGACTGTGCAAATCAGAGTGATTTGACTAGGGTCAGACGTTGGTGACAGGCTGTCACCTGTTTCTTACACTCAGGGCTTCCTTATGGACACTAACTTTCTTCTCCTACCCCTCCTCCTCTGTGAGCCCTCCTCACCACACACAGTTAATCAATGCCCATCTGAACCGAATGCATAGCCCCTGACTGCCCGGTAGGGTCCCTGACTGCCCTGCGCAGCCTTCCCCAGTGGGGAGGTGCCCTGGCTCCCTGACAGTCACGTGAATCAGATTCTCCAATAAGCCCCCTTTCCAGAGTTGGGAGACTCAGGGGGTAAAGGCCGAGCCCTGTCCAGCCCAGCAGCCCTGTGGGCACTCCCGCTCAAGGGCCCAGTCCTCTCTGCTCACAAGGCCCCTTCCCTATCCTCCTCCTCACTTCTGCCTCAGGGTGCCCAGGTCCTGTGCCAGATTGTCCCGCTCCACCTCGAGCCGGGCGCTGTTGGCAGTGAGCTGGTCGAGCCGCAGTCGCAGCTCCCGGAGTTCCGCCTGATAGACGTCGGCCAGCTTGGTGGGCTCCTTGGCCCGTAGCTGGTTCAGCTCGGCTGCCAATGCCTTGTTCTGCTGCTCCAGGAAGCGAACCTTCTCGATGTAGCTGGCGAAGCGATCGTTGAGCTCCATCATCTCTGCCCGCTCGCTGGCCCGTGTCTCCTTGAAGCCGGCATTGAGAGCCCCGGCCAGGGAGAAGTCCACCCGGGCTGGCAGTGGAGGGGGCACGCGAGCCAGGGAGAGGCGCGGGCCGGCACCCAGGCGGCGCCCGGCACCCAGGCCCCCGACCACCATGTCTGCAGAGGCGTAGGAGCGGCGAGCGGAAGTGATTCGCCTCCGCTCCATCCTGCTGGCTCGGCTGGCTTCTGGGATGTGAGGGCTTTATGGAGGAAAGGACTGAACTGGCACTGCCCAGGCTGTCCTGGTGACGCCCCTGGCATAGCCTGAGGGGGTGGGGCTGGGTGGAAGCCCAGCCATGGGAGGGCTCCTCTCACCCCACCGAGGTCGCCACGTCCAGGGGCCGAGCTTCCTGGGTCCCCCAGCCCTAGCCTGAGATGGGTGCCGGATCTGAGGCTCTGACCACAGAGCCAAGGGACTCTCTCTCTAGGAAGATGGGTTGAAAAAAAAAAAAGATGGAATGACCTCTGACTTGCCTTCCAGCAATTTTGTTTGCTTGTTTGTTTGTTTATTTATTTTTGTGACATTGTGGGTCAAATCCAGGGGCTCTCCAGCACTGAGCTGTGCTTTCAGCCCTATTTTCTTTTCTTCTTCTTATTATTATCATTATTTTTAAACAGGGTCTCACTATATAGCCCAGGCTGGACTGAAACTCACAGCAATCCCACTACCTCAGCCTTGTGAGTGCCGGAATTACAGGCGTGTACCAACGCTCCCAGGCTGGGAAATTGAACTCAGGGTCTTGTGCTTCTTAGGCCAGTACTCTAATCACTGTGATACTCCTCCAGCCCTTTCAGGCATTCTTGAAATTTTATTTTGAGGGCTGGAGGACTAGCTCAGCAGTTAAAGTGCTTGTCTAGTAAGTGCTGAGTACCCGAATTTGATTCCCCAGTACCTTATAAACTGGGTGCAGTGGCGCATGCCTGTAATTCTAGCACTCAGGAGGCTGAGGCAGGAGGATTGCTGTGAGCCCAGAGACCAGTATGGGCTACATATTGAGCTTGGAACCAGCCTGGACTTGAGTGAGACTCTGCCTCAAAAGAAAATTCATTTTGAGATGCAGTTTTGCTAAGTTTCCCAGGCTAGCCTTGAATTTGTGATCTTCTTGCCTCAGCTTCTTCCTGGGTAGTTGGTATTAGATATGCACAGCTGTGCCCAGTTCCACTCTGTAATCCAGCCTCCCCTGCACTTGTACTCGAGAACTGACTTTATTGATTACAGCTTCCTGCTGAGCCCATTTCCCCTGAACACATACCTCTGGGTATCCTGCATTCTCCCCATTCGCTGGAGTTCTGGGGCTGGGGGCTGGTATTGGATCCCAGCGCTTTGGAGGATCAACCAAGGTCTCTAGCTGTGGGAGAGTGACAGAATGATGTATGGAGACTTTTTGTTTTTGAGACAGGTTCTCATTCCATAGTCTAGGTTGGTCCTGAGTTCACCCTGTAGCCCAGGCTGGCCTTGAACTCACAGCAATCCTCCTGCCTTGGCCTCCCCAGTGCTGGGATTACAGATGTGCACCGCCACGCCGAGTTTATGTGATGCTGGGGGAGCTAACTCCAGGCCTTGAGCTTACGAGACAAGGACTTCAACCACTGAGCTATGGCCCCAGCCTCTGTGTAGAGATCTTGATAGGGTGGGAGGGGCAGGCCTTCTCCCTGGGGTTCTCATCGGCCCTGCCATCCGCCCCTCCAGGCTCCCCATTTTCTTTCCTGGCCTCCTGAGGCACCCAGAGCTGAGCCCTGACAGCACCACAAAGCAGTTACGAATGAGCTGGCTGTGCTGGCCGGAATAGTTGTTCCTGCAGCACCCCGTTTCCCTGACCACCCCCTCACTGTCCTCTAAGGATTTATCTCTCCTTCCAGTTCCTGAACATCAGGCTGAGAAGGGAAAGGCCAGTGTGGGGGGTAGGAAGTGGGGCATGGGGAAAGTGTGTCTGGGAACCCTGGGAGCAGTGGTGCAACTAGGAGCAGGGTCGGGAGGATATGGGAGGAGCGGACCTCGTGGCCCCTTGAGACTTCAGGTCCATCAGTACTCTATGGCAACATCTATGCCCTTGGGATTCTCGGAGGCAAAGAGCCCTGTATTCATGTGCCCGCATGTGTGTGCACACACTCTCACATAGCCCTCCTACTGCCTGAACTCAGACTTCTGAGCTGTACTTCTACCCTTGGGCACTTGCTGAATAGGGCCTTGTTCTCCACCTCCAGCAAGGGCGCCATATAGCAAGGGCAGTCCCCGGGAGGCTGTGCTGCTTTTTTCCCCGAGATGCCAGGATGTCAAGCCAGGACTCAACACAAGCCCCTGCTCAATGCCCTTCTCGGAAAGCATCTGAGGGAGGCTGGGGTGCAGCGGGAAGCAGGCTCTGTGCCCACCCCTGACCATTGTGCCTGTGCCAAGGTGAGTCATCCAAGCAGACACAGGAGGAGGCCCTGGGGACAGCTCATCCAGCTCTGCCAGGTCCCCAGCATGCACATAAGACTGGCTGCTTGCGCCCCCCCCCCCATCTGTCTCAGTCTCCTTTCAGGGCAACACCCTCTACTCCACAGCAGGAGACACACCCTTCACTTGGGCATGCCATACTGCTCGCTAGGACTTCCCAATGTGAATCCCAGCACAGAGAGGGAGGCAAGAGCCACACCTGCCCTGGGCCTGAGTGGTTACATGGTGAGGGGGGGTCTTGAGGAAAGACTCCCACTAGCCTGTGAACCTGCTGTGGATGGGAAGCTGAGAAAAGACTGGGTACTTTAAAGAAAGACAAGACTGGGGATGTGCCTTTGTCCCAAACCTCGTCTCCGAGGCTAGGAGTAGCCTGTTTTCCAGGTTGCTCCACAGAAAGGGTGTGAGAGCTGGGCATGGTGGCACTTGCTTGTAATCACAGCACTCTAGGAGGCTGAGACAGGAGGATTCCTAGTTTGACCTCATCCTGGGAAACAGCCAGATCTTGTCTCAGAAAACAAAAAATAAAAAAGGACTGGGGATATAGCTTAGTATAGAAAAGAGAGAACGAAAGAAGAAAGAAAGAAGAAAGGAAAGAATGATAGCCTTGCCTTTTGCTTTAGCAAATCAAGGTAAAATACGGGCAAAATGACCCTGGAGTGAAAGATGGGACAAGAGCAGGACAGGTTTATTGGCAGAGCTCAGCGAATTGCTCCTCTGTATGCAAGTCATAAATTTGTGGAATATCCCAGCCCCGGTTCCTTCTGCCTCCTCCCACAACAAATGCCACAGGCCCAGGCTTCATCCTCAACTCCCACCCAATCCTCGGCCCCAAAATATCTTCTGGGATCTCCACACAGCCAAAAGACAGACACACACGGTCAGAGTGGTTTTCCAAATTCATTATTTTAAAATTATACATTCATTGTAGGAAAAAATCAGAAAGTGCAGATAAGCAATACAAAAGGAATTTAATTATCCATAATTTTCCCACATGGATATAAACACTACCAGATTTTTTTTACTCAACATATAAAACTTTTTTTTCCAAAATAGGCTCATGCTGTACAAATTATTTTGTAATTTGCTTTTCTCACTCAACAATATGCTGTGAACATCTTTCCATACCAATAAATATTTATCCACATCATCATTTTAACAGCTGCATGGTTTTCCACTATGTGCACTCATTCAACCATGCACGATTGTTGGGCGGTTATGTTTCTCTCTCTCTCTCTTTCCCTCCTAAACCACTTTCATGTCCATCTGCCTCAGGCAGACACAGCCAACGGAGTGAGGCAGGCTCTCAACCCTCCTAGCCTCCGTCCCCCTCAACTCCAGCCTCCCCTCCTTGGCTAAGGCCCCATCCTTCAGGGTGCTTCCTCTCCGGTCTCCCCAGCTGCAAGTTCTAACATCTGAGGCCTCAGGCTAAACCCTAGGTCTACTCCTAAACTTCACAGCCAGGTCCTGCCAGCCATGTGCATAGATTTCTTTCACAAAGCCTGCAGCTAAGATGTGCCCTCCTGCTTCAAGCTGGAAGAGGACAGGGTGACCTCCCAGGGCCCCTCCACTTGCATCAGAATCTTCTAGATGATCCCGTTTATAGGACAAAGCCCAAAAGCCTTCCTGGACAGACCAGCCCCACCTACCTCTGGTCTCAACCCATACATAAAGCACCTGGTATTTTCCAAATACTCCAATTCTAATTCAATGGGCCATTTGGCCACTTTACTGCCACTCGTTGACTCTGTTTGTCCTCCTGCCCTTCGCCCAGTGCTTGGTACAGCATGGCAATGAATAAGCCCAGTGGGATGAAGACGGTTTGTGTCTCCTGCCTGACCCCTCGGCCTCTCTGCCTAGTCCTTCCATCCCAGGCTCTTCCCTGAGGAAGGGAACTGAGCCTCATGGTCACTAGATGGCAGTGCTCAGCTGCCCAGGTCGGTTTCAGCTGTTCAAAAGGAAGAAAGCAGGTCTCAGAGTGAAGGGTGGGCTTTCTAATCTTTTTCTTTTCCCCCTCACATGCTGGGTATTAAACCCAAGGAGCACTGAGATACTCTCCCAGCTCTTTTTAGGGAGCACTGAGCTACTCTCTCCAGGCTTTTTTTTTTTTTTTTTTTTTTTGATTTCTACTTTTAGACAGGGTCCTACTAAGTGGCAAAGTTTGGCCTGGAGTTTGTAATTCTCTTTCCTCAGTTTCCCGTGCAGCCAGGAATACAGGTGTGTGCCACTGTGCCCAGCAGTAAGTAAATGTTCTAAAGCTTACATTTGCACAACCAGAGGAATCACCTCCTTTATTGCTGGACTTGCATATGACTTTTACGGCAGCGCCCTTCTAGAGGAAAGAGCAAAATCTTGGCTCCTCAAGTAGGAGCTCTGACACCTTGGATAACTTCAGGAAGCTTCTCTGAGTTTCCATTTCCACATCTGTAAAGTGGACATGCATCACATCCATTTTCAAGGTAATCGTGAGGACAGAGGTTCAAATCAGTGAAAACTGGCCGCCTGGCAAATTGCAGCTTCCTTTTTTTTTTTTTTTAAGTTGCCTAGACTCAAACTGTGATCCTGCCTCAGCCTCCTGGATGGCTGAGGGAACAGGGCTATGCCATTGACTGTACCCATTCTCATAGCTTCCACCTAATAGCAGCTTTCCTGTGCTTCCCCACCCACATGTGATGGGATTGGCCCAGAGGGGGAGCTGAACTGAGCATGCAGGCACCTTCCTCTCCCTGCAAGGGGAGGAACTGGTAATGTGGCTGTGAGAGACAGCAGCATGTCCCCAAACTGATAGTTATTGGTGGCTTCAGGTCTCCCAGAGGCCCCATGCAAGTGCTTTCTGACTACCCTGGCGGCTGGGAGCAGAGGCTGTTTCCTAACCAGCATTCTTGCTGCCTTCAGTCTCCAGGTGGTCTCTGTCACCTCCTTCCTCTCTCCATACCTGGACTTAAGGCCCAAGACTCCACATAGTTCAAGAAGCTAATGGTGCATCTAGACCTCTTTTGCTTGAGAATCTCATTTACACTTCAACCTGAGGCCTTGCAAGGAAAGGGGCCAGCCATGTCTTCCCTGCACATGGAGACTTCCTGGATTCTGCTAAGAATAGTGTCTGCCTGCTTCAGACTGGGCACCCACAGGACAGGGTCATCCCCTTTCCTTGGATGGGGGCTCCCCTTATTGCTGAAATCCATGGGAGATGGAAACTTTCGGAGGCAGGGGCTCATTAAGTGTGGCTGCCTCAGAGCATGGACCAGTTCTGGTCCTCACCCTCAGCCTGTGTCCAAGCCAGGCCCCGTGCCTACAGACTGATACCTGGCTGGATGGACTCCCCCCACCCTTCCTTTTCCCTGGATCCTCATGGTGTGTTGCTGGAGTCATCAGCTCACTCACCTTTGCAGACCACAGACCGCAGGAGCCAGGCTGCTACGTAGGAGTTAATAAGCTCAGGCCGTTTCTCCCTTGTTCTTTCCCACCCCAGCGAGGGAGGGCCTGCTCCAGCCTCCCAGCCTCTAACCCTGAGATCAGCTCTTTAATTGCTTTCGCCCCATCTGCTCTGCTCCCTGCCTGCTCCCCTGTCTCTCTGCCTGATTGGGTCCCTCTGGGAGGGGTAGGGTGACAGGCGGGGACCAGATGTGGCCCTGGTGGGAGGAGGGCTGGTGGGTGGCCTATTATTTCCAACTCAGCAGCCCTCCAAGTGGATAAGATGAGCCAGAGATTGAGGCTAGGAGGGCTGTGTGGAGCTGAGTCCTATCGGAGAAGCTGGAAAATACCCATTGCTCCTGGGGCCTTGGGAAACTATGGTCCCCACCTCCCCTAGGTCCCTCTTCACAAAAGAACCACGGACAAGAAGACAACCATGAACTGGATTCTGGCTAGGACCTAGGATTCTTCATATATAGCCAAAAGCCAGTGGTCCATTCCTGGGGGAAATTGGGGACAGATAAGCAGAACTCTGAGACAGGACTTCTGTATCAATAGCAGCCAAGTGGGGTCCCCAGGTACTTCTCTGTGAGGTCCAAGCTGAAGGCTGGGTGTAGGGTGACTCTAGTCCCCTTCCCTTGGCAGGTATCAACACTGATACAGGATCAGGCTTACGCCTACTTGGGACAGGTACCATCCTTCCTCTTTGCATAAAGGGACCATATGGGTAGAAATTTTACCCCAGGACAAGTCCAGGTATGAGCTTTGGAGTGAGCAAGGAGGTGAATGTAAGAGGCCTGAAGCAAAAGAACTTCTAAAGTCATGATAGTAGAGTGAAGGCAGAGGGGGCATTAGGCTAGGCTGGGCTCACAGTGGACAGGGGAGCCACTGATTACCGCGTCTCAGGGATGACTACATAAGAACAATCCAGTCTCAGAGCCCCATCACCCTCCGAGGTCTGCTGGGAGCTGTCAGCCTGCTGCCCTTCTTAGCCCCTGCCACCTCCTCAGACCAGCCAGACTGCCTCAGGCATGTGGGACAACACACAGCAAGCTCCCAGCCCGACCTCCGTGATTGAGGGCAGGAGCCACCCATGCTCAACTCCATCAGCACGGAGTCTGTACATTTAATGGGTCACCTGAGAGCATATTTTACACCATACAGCCACAAATGTTTGCCGAGCAAATGGCTGGCTGCTGAACATTCATGTCAAAGGTGACCTCTTCCATTCCTGGGCTGCCCCCGGACCCAGCAAACTCTGCCTCGTGCAAGGACTCTATTGTGCAGAGGTTGCCCTCCTGGCCCTCATTACCAGCCACTTTGCCCTGTGCCTGCTGCCTCTGCACTTTCGGGGGTGGTGGCCATGATCAAATGAGATAATATATGGGATGGCCTCAGGAAATGGGCGAGTTATTCAATTTGAATCCAGCCCACTCTCAGTGAGGCCTCCTAAGGTCAAGGCACCATGCCAAGCTGCCAGGGGCTGCAGATGTGAGGCTCAGACCGCCTCTGAGGGAATCACCCTACACAGGGGGAAAAACTCATTAAGACTAATTGGAGAGGCGGGAACCCAGGCATAAGGGGAAAAAATTGTCTTTTGCTTCCAAAGGGAAGCAGAGTCATACAAAGAACCAGACCCCGGGTAGGATCCTGACTGAACACTTGGTGTCTAACTCTGGGCAAGTTTGGGAAACCTTTCTGATGGTGTCCTCATTAGCCACTCCATAAGGCTGCACAGCGCTGTGAAGATTGGCAGCCACAGGAATGCGAAGCTTAACCTTTGGTCTCCTTTCCCATTCCTCCAAAAAGGGCTTGGAGGGACCTGCTAGGTAAAGGGGGAAGCTGCTCTTTCAGAACAAGTAGGATCCCTCTGAACTCAGCATCATTTACACACTACTCACCCTGTGCTAAATACCCTTAATATGTTTGTTTAGAGAAGCAAGTTAAACACAGACTCCTGTGATTTTGTTTACACTATTAACTCAGTCAACCATGTCTTCATTAGAGAACACGGAGAACTGTTGAGCTGTCCCACAATCCAGTGAGTAGAGAAGTCCCTGAGCTGCATGGAGGGGGTGGGACAGGAGCAAGCGGCACCGGACTCCAACTGGTGAGCCCTGAGCCTGAAACCTCTCCTTAGACATGAGGACCACTAGCAGCCCACTCCCAAGGTGGGGCCATGGGAAAGACCTCCAGGGTGGTGCTTCTTGGCTGGCAGGAGAACAGCCTCTTAATGGAGGGCCAGAGGATCAGCTAATAGCATAAGGAGAGGAGCTGGGCTTAGACGTATGTGCAGAGCTGGGGCTGCAGTGGGAAGCAGAGCACTCTTCCACATGCAGAAGTCTCTTAAAGTCTTGAGTGGGAAGGTGTTGCTATCCTATGTAGTGTACAAAGAAACACCAAGAATGGATGATGGGCTGGGGGGCAGTAGCCAGTGACTACAGCCCTTGCCTGGGGAGCAGAAGGCATTGGGCTTGATCCCTCAGCACCACTTAAGCTGGGACTGGTGGTGCCTGCCTGTAATCCCAGCACTTGGGAGGCTGAGGCAGGAGGTAGTTCGAGGATAGCCTAGGCTACCTTACATAGTGAGTTCAGGACAAGCCTGGACTAGAGATCCTGTCTCAAAAAAAAGAAAGGAGATGGTTTATTAATAATTATAGTAAAAATATACATTTATGTTTACATATGTTTACACATGTAGAAATGAAATATTAGAAGGCTGTAACCCCCACATCCATTAGCATTTATACTCAGGTGGTAGCACTAAGTCTATATTCCCTTTTCTCATATTTCCAGACATACTGGATGTATAACGTGTGTCCTGTATACAATGGACAAAGATGATAAAGCTGGCTCCCTTTGGAAACCAAATCGGCATCATCACCAGCATGGTGGGGGAGAGTGGTGAGGGAAAGGGCAGGCTAAAGATGCCCCCCACCCCGAAACCCGGAGAAGCCAAGCTGGGACTCCCAGTATGCCTCATGTCATCTTATCTCTCCGGCACCGTGCAGCGGTCATCACTTACAGAGCCCAGGATGAGACAAGGGGTGGGTGAGGGGAACGACTGATGCAAACAGCCACCTGTCTGCACGGAGTGCTTTGGAAACAAGACATAGCCACATACATACATACTGATAAGTTGAGTATAACAAAGAGGGAGAGTAGCAGAATGGCTGGGGAGGGGTGTTAATAAAGGACAGGTATGCTGGCAGTAATTCCTCAAGGTGAGGAAGGTAGGTCAGGGCTTCTGGTGGTGGTAGCTCCAGGAACCAAGGGCAGACAGGTAGCTGGAGGTTCTAGAGGTTAAGGACAGCTTGAAGGTCAGGATATCCTGACAGTCAGAACACACTGCGAGTCAGGACACCTTGGTAACACAGCTTCCAGTTGACAGCACTCCCTCGACTCCAATCAATTCCTTCTGGATTCTTGGACTCAAGGGTGGCAGCTCTGCAAACCAGTTGGAGAGGGGTGGGTACAGGAGGAAAAAGAAAGCAAGGCTCATACCACTGTCGCTGCTTCTCATCCCATCTCCCACCTCCCTCATCGGGGTCCCTGAGATGTGCGCAAGCGTTCTGGGTCTTCCTCTCACCTGGGTCTCAGCCCACTTTGCCCCCTCCCACATCATGTCTTCATCTGCAACTGTAGCCCAGCCACCCCTGTTCCCAACACCAGTCACCTGGGATTGCAAGAGACCTGGCTGGCCTCTTCAGGGAGCTGCTAGGGAGGCGAGCAATGCGGCTTCGGCCCCGGGAGATTGAGGAACTGAGGGAGGAAAGGAGAGTTGGAAGTTATAGCCATGCCTCTGGACTGTGGAGGCATGTGGAGAGGGAGGTAGCACCAGACAGTAATCCTTGAGGGCAGGGGAGGCACGGAGGGGTGGGGAGGGATGAGCTTGTAGAGCTCGGGATGTGGGAAGAAAGCAGAGGTGAGGAGGGGGCTAGTCCAATCACTGCATCAAACTGATGAGTGCTGAATGTCTTTCATACAGATAGGGGGCTTATGACCTCCCGTTACCTCTAGGATGACCTGTAATAGCAAGCAAGGGCTAGAGAGCCTCGAGCCAGAGAACTAGATATTGGCTCTGCTCATGAGGCCTCAGCTGCTTGCTCCAAGGGGTCCAGAGACATATCAGGTGGGCCCTACACTCAGCCTGTCCTGGCTGTTGCCCGTCCTGGTGCCTGGTGAGCTTTCTCCTCCCCGTCAACACCACCCATGCCTCATCTCATTTCTTTTTAATGTTCTGAATTATCTTTTAATTTTGAAGAACTATACTTTATTAACCTAGAAAATGAAAACTGTTGGAATAATGCTTCTCAAATTTTATGCATATAAATTATGTAAGGATGCTTTAAAATTTTTTTCCACTTTATTAATATGTGTATATGCGATACATAATGTTTACCAGGCCTCACCTCAGAGTACGTCTTTTCTTGGAGGCTGAGGTCCCAGGGAGGGAAGGCACTGGCTTGGGTCCCTTCATGGTGAACAGGAACATAGGCCCACTGAGGAGGTGGTGAGGCAGGGAGGCCAGTCAGGGAACCAGAAATGGCACCGGCCACTTTCCCTCCCTCCAGCCTGCCTGACCCCTGTGAGGGGTAAGCTAGATGGAAGGAGTTGGACAGATGACCTGAGGTTTCCTCCTGCTAAGAGGTGGATTCTCTGCCTGCCACACTCGGCCTGGGCTGACAGCTGAATGACAGCCCTGTTCTGGGAGGACATCCAGATGTCAGTTTCTGGTGTATCTGGGGAACTGGAGTTCAAACAATTTCACCCTTCCACCTGCCTGGCTCTGCTGGTTCAGGGGCCGTGGAAGGTAAGAAGGTATGGGTGGGCAGCCTGCTGGCCTCCACCTCCCAGGTCCCAGCCAGTCTGCCACTTATTCTTGGCCTTGGACTGTCCTGAGCTAGTTGCTGTTTCTCTCTCTGGCCAAGTAGATGGAGGGCAAAGGTCACTGGAAAATACTGAACACATTTTTCTCAAGGCTCCCTCTTTGTTGTAGATGGTAGACCAGAAGAAAAACTCTGGGAGTTAGTGGCAGAAACAAGTATTTCCCAATGGGCTAAGAACTCAGCTTGGGCCACAGAGTCCACAGAGGAGAGGAATGGATGAAACTGGGCTCATTAACTCCTGGTTCCCTGCTGACTCTTCCCAGGTTGTGGTCCCATTAGCTACTTGGGAACCACCATAAGTCAACCCAGAGCTGGTGGATTTGTGTCCTTAGGTAGGAGAGGGGGCCCCTGAGTGAAGCCATGTCTTTAAGGCAACTGTGTACTCTACTGTTCTGGCCCTAGGGAACAGAGCTGACCATGACCACAGGGAATCGTGGCTAAGTATCTGGCTCTGAGTCAGGCTGACTTTCACTCTTCTTGACTGCACCTCTGTCCCTTGCTGATCCCTGACCATTTTCAGGGAGGGGGTGAAGGGAGACTTACCTGGGAACGAAGGGCTGGTCCCGTCTGTTCAGTTCTGGGGGAACTTTCTCCCAGCCAACAAATTCATGGAAACTAAGTTTTGAGGGGGGCTCCTCAGAGAGATCAAAGGTGGCGTTGAGGTCACGAGCAGGTAGGGACAGAGGAGTGGAACAGTTCTGCACAGCAGAAGGGCCCAGGGGCACCCGGCTTTTGATGACTGTGGCTGGGCAGAAGCGAGGGGAATGGCAGGGGGAGGAAGATCTTTCCCTTTTAGGCGTGCTGGGCCCAAAGGAAGGCTGGGCTTTAGGCAGAGACCCCCTCCTTAGGCAGGGCAGGAAGGACTGGCGTTGCCGCTTGGTCTCTCTTTTTGGGGGCATGGGACTGTCTGGCTCCGTGGGGCTCGTTTTCCTCCTCCTCTTTTTCTTTGTGGGCTGTTGGGAATCCTGGGATGGGGTGTAGTCAGGTTCAGGTGGGATTCCCAGAGTGTGCATGAGGCCACTCAACTGCCTTGCCATGGTCCGGGTCACGGGGCCACAGTACCCTGGAGTCTCTGGGCAGAGAGAAGGAGGGTGTCGGTGGAACATCAGTGTTGTGGTTAGGATCTGGAGTGACCCCCAAAAGTCTCATGTATTTTAATGGAACCATGTGATGTTGGTGGATTGGGGTCTGGTCTGGAGGGGTGGATTGTAGTTAAGTTAGGAGTGTAAATCAGCGCCTGAGGCCACAGCCACCCTCTGTCCCAGGTAGGACTTAGAGATGGTACTAGCATCAGGGCAGAGCAGGGGTGATACTCACTTGACTCTGAATGCAGCTCCTGAGCCGCAGGGGCCGCCCTGGCCAGACCAGGAGTCTTAGAAGTCTCAGCCCCAGGCTTGGCATTTCCTTCTTGCACCAGCTGCTGCAGAGTCTCAAACTCTGTGACAATGTCAGGGGTTAGCAGGTTGGCTGCATGCAGCAGGGTGTACTGCTGCTGGGCCAAGCATAGAACCCGCTGGGCCAACCTGAAACAGAAAAATTCCACTGGACTTAGATTCTGCCCTATCAAGATCATCTATATCAGTGGTCCCTAACATTTTTGGTAATGGAGACCGGTTTTGTAGAAGTCAATTCTTCCGTGAACAGGCTAATGATGGATGTATGGTGCTAGCATCACTGCCTCAGCTCCACCTCAGACTGCCTGCGTCAGCTTCTCATAAGTAACCCACAACCTATATTCCCTCACATGCCCAATTCATAGTAGGGTTTGCATTGTTATAGAAGCTAATGCCACCACCCATCTGATGAGAGGTAGAGCTCAGGCACTAACGTGAGTGATGCGTGGCTGGAAATTCAGACAAAGCTCCGCATGCTGGCCCTCTGCTCATGCCCAGTTACTAACCAGCCGTACATCCCTGCTCCACGCCACGCACAGTTTTCCACTTCAGTTGCAGCTCAAGAGCACTCCTGGGCTGGCCCCCTAGCTCCCTCCTGCCTTGCCCTAGACCAGCTGGCCATAGGCCCCAAACAGGGGCAATATTCCTGCCTCAGCTTCCCAAGTGCTAGGATTACAGGTGTGCGCCACCACACCCAGCTTTTTCCACAACCTTAAGATGGGGAAAACAAGTTACCCACCTTATAGGGTTATTGGAAAGATTAAATGAGTTCTTTTATAGATGGACTGTTTACAGTAAATGTTGTAAGGTTAGCAAATTTTTTTTTGTAAAGTGATAATAATATCTTATTGTCAGGCTAAGAGGAAATTGAATAAGATGGGCTATGCTGACCTTGGCTCTGGAAGACCCTCGCAAATGTATTCAGTTTACATCTTCTATTTCCTGGCTGAAATCTTGAAAAAATATGTATGAATCAACGCCTATTTCACATGCACTAGGGGACTATTTAAAGGAAACTCTGAGGGTAATGAGATTATTGATGTTGTAAATTGAGATTCTCATAAAGCAAATTTTCTCTCTGTAAGGCATGCCCTATGATAAGAGAATAAGCACAGTTACCTCAGTGGGGATTATTCATGGCAAACAATTTATCCTCAGGTAATTCTACCTGTCTGGACACCTCTGATCCCCTTCACTGGCCTCAGTCAGTGTATGCTCAGGGAACCCAAACTCATTTGATAAAGCAACCTCAAGGCCTTTGAGAAAGAAGGCAAGATATGAATTAAAAAGGACACAATGCAAACTATTCTGGATCTCTCTAGCCACATTAAAAGGAAGACTGGACTACTGAGAAGAGTGGGTGTTTGGGGGAAATTCATGGGCCTAGGTACCAGACGACTGAGATCTGGCCTGTCCTTTTTGCTCTGGGACCTCGGGTAAAAACCTCAGTCCCAGGGCTGGAGGAACGGCTCAGGGGTTAAAGCCCTTGCCTAGCAAGAGCTACATCAAGCGCTAAGTCCAGAGTTCATTCCCCCACAGCACATAAACCAGGCATGGTGGCCCATGCCTATAATTCCAGCACTGGGAGGCTGAGGCAGGAGGACTACCTTGAGTCTAAGGCCAGCCTGAGTTCCCCAGTGAGTTCAGGACCAACCAGCCTGGGATGCACAGCATGACACTGTCTCAAAAAATAAATAAATAAATAAAAAAAATAAAGCCTCAATCCCCAAGCTGACACATGGAAAGCTGGATTAAATTGGGGGTTTTGCTTGGTGTAGTAGCACACACCTGTAAACCCAGTACTCTGGAGGCTGAGGCAGGAAGATTACAAATTCAAGCTTACCAGGGCAATTTAGTGAGTCAAGGAGAACTTGTTTCAAAAACAAAAAGCCTGGGGATGCAACTCATTAAAAGACCCAGAGTTCAATCCCAAGTATCACAAAAGGGCAGTTTCAAACACATATTGGAGTAACTGTTTTATCTGTCTTATATATCGGAAGTCAGCATGAGAGTCCATATGAAGACAAGATTTTGCTGCTGAAAAAAGTCCTAAAATAGGTCTTCTGTCCTATTTTAATAAAGTACTTAATCTCTAATCCCATTGAGGGGCTGGAGGAAAAACACAGCAGTTAAAGTGCTTGCCTAGGAAGTGCAAAGCCCTGAGTTCAGTTCCTCAGCACCACATAAAGCCGGGTGTGGTGCCGCACACCTGTAATCCCAGCACTAGGGAGGCTGAGGTGGGATTGCCAGCCTGGACTACATAGTAAGTTCAAGACCACAGTAAGACCCTGTCCTAAAAAAAAGAAAAAAAAATCCCAAACTAGAAAATCTTAGATCTGTACAGTGCCCTGGTAGTCTGAGATTGTAAAGTCAAAAAGAAATTATTTTTGATTAATGGCTGTGTGCTTTCAAATACAAAGATGATCTAAAGTGTTCTGCAATCCCAATACTTGAAATTTTCTGTCTTATTTTAATAAAGTACTTAATCTCTAAGAAGTAGGAAGAATAATCCCCAAATCATAGCCATAGCTGAAGCACCTTGTTGAAGACTCCAAAACCAAAGGCAGAACAGAACTGAGGGTACTAAGGGTAAGAGTCTGTCCTTTCTTCTCATAATGGGGGACACCAAGCAGAAAGCCCGAATCACCTGTGGAAGCTTATGATTGTTTCCTGAGAGGTCAATGGGATATCCCACTGGAGCACCCCACCTCCTCAGGCTCTAAGGGAGTCAGCAGCAGGAGACAGATAATGAGCTGCTGATTATTCAGGCCACAGCATTTTTGCTGAGTCGGGCACAGACACACTCCCCAACAAGAAATAAAATTAAACAGGCCCTTCTGTCCGGAAGCTTTAAATATACTGCTTAGTGTGAAGCATGCTGAGGAGGGGAGCGCGGGGCTGGCAGGAGCACAGCTAAGTGGCAGGGGATTTATGTACTGGGGGCTAAGGGAAAGGAACCATAGCACGGCTCTATGAAGCACAGGCCAAATTTTTTCTGTCTGGCACCAGTGGAGGTTTGTATTTAGTTTCAAGATAAAATAGCCAGAGTCAATCTGTTGATGAAGAAGCATGAGAAACACTGACTCAGGAGGCTGTCCCTCCCTCTGCCTGATGCCCAGGTTCACCAGGCTGTGCCCATCTTGCTGCAATGGAAGTTCTGTCTGTCTTGGCCTGGAAGGCCAAGAGTTAACACCAGTAGCCCACCCACCCCAAGCGGACCTGTCTGGCTGGCTGGGCAGAATTTGAGGTTTTGCTTCTTCTGCTTGTTGAGTTGCCAACCATGGGGAGGAACAGAGATGGCGCTAAGTAAACACAGTAGGTGATAATATCAAGAAGTTGAAAGCAGGTAAGAGATAACATTGATGAAAGAGACCTGACTGTCAACTAAGAAGCAGAGCTCCTGTGATATCCTAAACACAAGTTCCCATTCCCAGTAGAGTGAACCCATTAACTGCCATCTGGGACTTCCGGGTAGAGATAAGAAGATACCTACTGCTCAGAACGGCCCCTGCCCAGTGTCTGTGGTGAGAGGTGGCTGGAGACTGGATTAGGCTGCTGGCTCTGACCTGATGACCTGGGCACTGAATGACTGAGGTTTTGCTCTGACATCTGGACTGGAACCTAAAAAAGAGCAACAAGTGGAGGAGTCAGGATGACCTTCTAAAATCCTTCCTTCTTCCAGAGTAGGAATGGCTGCTATGGCAGGCATGTCCAACTTGCTGCCTGCTCTTTTTTTTTTTTTTGCTATAATAAAAAAAAAATAGAAAGCCTTTTGATATTTAAATGTACATTATTAATATTTTATGTAGGGGCCAAGACAAGTCCACTTGACTCAGAAAAAAAAAAAAGGCCAGCTAAATTGGACATGCCTATGAGTGACTAGGTCCTGGGAGAGGCTTGCTTTTCCTCAGTTACTTTCAAACACAAAAATCTGATGTATGCGAGACATCCAGGTAGAGAATGAGGAGAGGCATTTATTTCTTTCAATATTCCACGAGCTCCACACCTTTCTGAAGCCCAAGCCCCTCATGCCCCACATCCCACCTCCTCGTCTGGGTCTTTGGCCTTGGCCTGCAGGGGCTGCTCTTGGTCTGAAGGGCTCCCTTCCCGGGCCCTCTTCTCCTGGTCCTCTGTCTCCAGACTTTCCTCTTGAAGAGCACCAGATCTTGCACACAGCTCTGGAGTGCAGGGCTGGCTGGAAGGGTAAGTGGGTAAGAGGGAGCTGGGAAGGCTAAGGGGGAAGTAAGAATTTGAGAAACAGGATCGTAGGTGGGGCAAGTGGGGTGAGGACAGGGTGCACAGGATCTGTATAGCACCCAAGAGGTGAGTTCACAGCAACACATGGGCAGCAGCTGAGGGTGGGAGGAACTAGGGATTTTCTGGTTTAAGAAACAATGACACCTAGCCCCTAAGTTTTCTCTTTTCTCCTTTGCTGTTTTGTGGTACTGAGGATTGATTTTCTACAATGAGCTACATTCCCAGCCTATTTTTTTTCTTTTGAGACAAGGCTGAGCTTGCTATATTGTCCAGGCTGAGCTTGAACTTGCAATCCTCCTGCCTCAGTGTCCTAGAGTGTTGGAATTACAGGCCTGGGCCACTAAGTCTGGTCTCACCTCTTGATGAATAAATATTGCTTGCTTGCTTATATGAGCTGGAGTGTCAGGTGACAACCAGTTGCTGAGCCCTGGGTGGAATCCCTAATCCTAAGGTTTCTACCCAGGAATGTCCAAAATCTGCACCCATCCTACATGGGCCAAAGGGCAAGGTGGATCTGGGCAGCAGAACTCACTGTTTTTGTGAAGAGTCCAGCTTGGGTGACTGAGGGAGGCCTTGCTGTGAGGCCTGGGATCTTGCTTCATACTCCTGCAGCTTCTTCCTCAGGGCGGCCACCTGGAACAGCAGCAGCTTGGCCCTCAGCCCCAGGTAAGCCAGAGGGCAAGGGGTAGGCATCGAACCCGGTCTGCACCCAAAGCTCCTGCCTCCTGCCCCGTGCCCTGAGCCTGATCCCCATGTGGGCTCCTTACCTCTGCCTGAAGCTGTTGGCAGATGGTGGCATACTGACTGATATGACAGTCCAGGCTAATCACGTTACTCTTTAGCTGTGATGGGGACACAGGGGAGAGTTGTTCATTCATTTATAGCAGCTCTTCCCAACCACCTCCCATGACCAGGCATTAAGCAGTGAGTCCTACCACACTTCAGAGACTCCTACTCACAAGTGGGAAAACAAAGCCCAGCCTGGGCAATTTAGTTACTTAGTACAAAAATAAAATGGGGCTGTAGGTCAGTGTGAAGGACCTGGGCTTGATCCTTCATACCACAAAGAGAAAAAAAAGCAGAGGAAAGGAACAGAGGTTGGTAGAGTGTTTGGCCACAACACAAGAACTGAGGACTGCCTGTGGACACACTCTAACTCCCTGACCAAAAATATGCTCAAATGGCGAGTGTTGCTCAACAGCGGTCCAGACAAGCCAGGGTACTTGAGGAGGCAGGAAGCAGAGGCACCTCAGCCATGGCACAGAAGGCCAGAGCACCTCTGCTTTTGTCTGGCTTCATGTATATGGGTTTTTATATCACTTCCCTGAAAACATGGTCCTGAAGCCTAAAATAATTCTGAACCAGGCCTCTGGTGATGCCAAGCCACCTCTCTTATATCTCTCTTGATGGAGACGCCTGCCTTGGTGTACTTGGGTCTCACCAAAGACAGGAACAGTATTCCTATCACAAAGATTACCCTTGAATATAGAACCCAAGGATCTTACTTCTTCGGCCTGAGGATACTGGATGAGGACCCGAGGAAGCGACCTGTTATCTTGTCCCTTTCCTCCAGGCTGCACTCCCCGTCCCCAACCAGACTGGCTGTCTCTGGATGGCACGCACCGTGAGCCTAATCTCCTTGGCCCGGTCGGCATATTTGAGGGTGTTGTAAGTATCCTCGTAGGCCAGGCCTGAGGGGCTGATGGCAGCAATCATCACTGTCCGGCAGTTGCCCCCGATGGAGTCCTTGAGCAGGCGCGTCAGTTTGCTGTCCCGGTAGGGTACGTGAGATCTGCGGCCCTGGGGGACAGTGAGCAGGTTGGGAGAGAGGTAGCTGGATTAGTCTGAAGGGGGAAGGGCCACTGGCCCTTGGCCCAGGGCTAGAGAGAATGACCACTGGGTTCAGATGTCCAGTTGCTGTCCTGGGGGAATAGTGGGCCTGTGCTGCCTTACCTTCGCATCAGCCAGAGCATTGAGGACATTGATGAGGGCCAGGAGAGAGCGATTGATGTTGGCACCCTCCCGTAGCCTTTCCCCCTTGGCATGGGTACTAGATGCCCGCTCTGAACCAGCCAGGTCAATCAGGCTCATTTTGGCCACCTGAATGGCCTGGGTCAGTCCTGGCACCCGGTCCTGTTGCTTCACAGAGATCTGAAGGCAGAAGGCAGGGGTGAGAGAGGCAGGCTATAAAAGCCCAAGCAGGCTTCGTGCTCGCTTCGGCAGCACATATACTAAAAGCCCAGGCTTCAGGCTGAGCCCATGACCCTGCTTACCTGGAAGATGGCATGGGATCGGGAGGACGTAGCATTGGCATCAGTGGGGTGCTGTGTGCGGCTCTGGTTCCCTCTGGTCAACATCTCCAGCAGCTGCTCAGCAGAGGCCGGCTGCAAAAGAGATGCCGAGGGAGGGAGCTGTGGTCTACCCAGCAGGGCTTTTCTCCTAGTAGGAAGGGCTGCTCTTCAGAGCCCAAGTAACTTCCTTACCTTGATATTACCACTGTACCCACCACTCCCACACTGCCCTGTGAGGAAACCCTGGAGAACCAGTGGGGTAGCAGGTCTCATCCAAACCACACCTGGTGAAAAGAAAGTCCTTGGACTACCACCCCCTTGTCAGGGTCTTCATGGATGGTCAAGGGGCCCTTGGGCTCCAGAAGGTCATGGATCTGCTCATTGTACACCTGAGAAGAAAGGACAAGAGGAAGAGAGGTCTCAGGGAGACTACTCCCAAGAACAGCAACTGAACGCAGGCTGAGGATGGCTGAGCTGCTGGAGGGGGAAGCATGAGACACGTGTGTCCTAGGACACCAGCCACCAGTGGAGCCTTTGCAGGATGATGACAGTAAATGACAGGAGCAGAAGGGTCGATTTCCTTCTCACATACTCTCTCACCTGGCTGTCCACCGCTTCCTGGGCTCTGCCTGGCCCATATCCATTCTCCAACCACCCATTTCCTCTCCTCTCTCTCCACTTCACCTTCACTTTAAGTGGTTCAAAGAATGAGCATGCTTACCTCTAGGTAGCTGATGAGCACCTCAAACTGCTTCTCCTCCTGATGGGCCTCAAGTCGTCTGTACAGTTCCATGGTGGTCAGGTACATGATGCCAGGGTCCCCCTCCCTTCCGAGCATGGTGTGTGTCTTCCCAGCCCCAGTAGCCCCATAGGCAAACACTACAGAGGACAGAGTGGGAAAGAGGGTAGCAGTCGGGCCAGATCTACCTCCCCCATGGCACCACAGCACATTTTTATCTGGCTCAGCCCTGCCTTTCTCAACGTGCATGTCTACCACTCCACTGTTCCTCACCACCTGTGCCCCACACACTCATGTTCAGCCTTTGAGACCTCCACCTGTCTATCCTGGTTCCCCTAACCCATGGACTCCATGGCAAAGGAATTTCCATTGTGATGGAGCTCTCCCTTTCCTCTCCAGGCTAGGGAGATTGCTTTGGTGAAGGCTCACCATTCTTCCAGGAGCTACCACTCTGTGGTAGCTAGTTAGATACTAGCTATTGTGTTTTAAGGCCCAATGAAGCACATCACACAGTAAAGTGAGTGGATAGGGACCCCACAGAGGAAAAAAGCTCTCCTTAACAAGTCACACGCAGGCAAGGGATGGGAGTAGGCATATGTCAGGCTACACACAGAACCCTTCACTCGGAAGGCAGCAGGGAGGCAAGGCTGCTACCAAGCAGGGCAGAGGTTCTTACCAGAGCAGTTGTAGCCTTGGAGGAAGCTATCCAGAATGCTGTGGGTGGTGTGCTGGAACACGTCCTGCTGGGAGGCCTTCTCACCGAAGACTCGGTCAAAGACAAATGTTAGGTCTTTGCCCTTTTTCTTGGAACCATCATGGGTACTACCCCATTTGAGGCCAGGGAATCCCCCATCAGCAGCTTCAGGGTCAAACACCAGCACGCGCTCATCTACCACCTGAACCACAGGCCGTCGCTGACTCTCCAACTCCCGAGGGGTGGGGGGTCGCACCCGTACCACCACCTGAACTTTGCTGTCCTCCACTGCCATCACCATGGCAACACCTGGGCAAAGACAGGATGGAGATGAGGACTAATCCAACCAAGGCCTGGCTGAATGCCCTTAGCATTCAGAGGCCTCCTCCAGCTTACTTCCTAATTGCTGGTTTCCATTTTTTACAGCAAGACAGTATGAATATCGGTACTAGCATCAATTATTAACAAAGATCTCTTTCTCACTTGAACTACCACCCTTCTCATATTCAAAGAACTGTTTCCAGAGGTCTGTTACTGGGCTTTCTGTTATGTTCTGCTAATTCCTAACAGTAACACACTGTTCCTATTAATTACTTTATAGCATGCTTTATACCCAATAAGGCAAGACGCCCTCACTCATATATTTCGTAACTTTCTTGGCTAATCCTAGACATTTATTATGCTATTTGACTTTAAGAACATTTTATTGTGGCTAGAGGTGTAGTTTAGCAGTAGAATGCACACAAAGACCTTGGGTCTGATTTCCAGCACTTCAGATAAAAAGGAAAGAAAACTTTATCAATTTTACCCCAAGTTAGAAGTCCTGTTTCCTTTAAAAAACAAAAAACAACAAAACAATATTGGGATTATAGCTAGAAATATGTTAAATTTATATATTTACTATATTAAACTTTTCAGGCAAAAACATAGCTAATGTCTATTTTTTTCAGATTTTTTTAGTCCCTCAATAAAATTTTATCATTTTCTATCTTTTCATATAGATTCCATAATTGTCCTTTTTAATATAATTTTCAAGTATTTTATGGATTTAATTGTTTTCACAAGTGGAACACTTTCCCACCGTTCCATTTCCAGCTGGTAACTGCTTGCATGGTGAAACACAACTAATTTTTAGATATTTGCCTTATTTCTACTGCCTTCTAACTCTCCAATTCCAATTCTTTATTTTTGGATTTTCCAAATATACAATTTGATATGCTTTACATCTGGAATGTCCCCCAAAAGCCTCATATATTTGGATATAATGGGATACATATGGAACTGTGTGCTATTTGGAAGTAGGGCTGGGCTGGAAGGGGTGGATGTCTCTGGCTATAGAGGGATTATGTCAAGTTGATGAGATTAGAAAACACCCAGGGAATAGTTTTCAGGTGTGAATGATGGGCTCCTGGGCCAGAAAATGAGAGCATACCTCCCCAGGAGGGGCAGGCCCGACCAGCAGCTTGAACTAAATATAAACAAGTGAGGGGAGACATTGTTACAGCGTCTCCTGGGAAAGCTCTGGCCTTTGCCTTAGTCTCCAGACATCCATTGGCTCCTGCTTCACTTGGCTTTCTGTCTACCATACAGTGAAGAGCTTTTCTCCAGACTACCACATGCTTCCACTGTTTCCAACTGCCCATGAATGGACTGTCTGAGACTTTCTCAAACTGTGAGTTAAAATAAAACTTTCCTCTTTCTTGTGAATCTTTCTTGTGAATGTCAGGTTCTGTCCCAGCAATAAACAAGTAACTAAGACACAATTATATCTTGGAAATATACCCCTTTCCATACTGGAAATTGAACCCTGGGACTTGGGCTTTCCCCAGACCTATCTTTTTCTTTCTTTTTTTCATTTCATTTCATTTCTTGCTTTCTCTTTCCTTATTTTATTTTGAGATAATCACTAAGTTGCTTAAGCTGAGTTTGAACTTGATGATTTTTGTGCCTTAGCCTTCCAGAGGGTTAGACTTAGAGGCATGTGCCACTATATCCAATTATCTTCTCCATATTTATACCAATCATTTTATTTCTAATACATTGTAGTTTCTAGAACTTTTAAAGCTATATTGAGGACTACAGGAATAGCACAACAGTTACAGCATTTGCTTAGCAAGTGCAAAGCCCTGAGTTCAGTTCCCTAGCACCACATAAACTGGGTGTGGTGGTGCACACCTATAATTCCTAGCACTCAGGAATCTGAAGGAGGAGGATTGCCATGAATTTGAGGTCAACCCAGGCTCCATGGTGAGTTCAGGACCAGCTTGAATAATAATGACAATGGGCATGCCTGTTTTGTTTCTGTTCTTACAGGAAGTAAATTTAGTGCTCCACTATTTAAAAATTAGTTTGCAGTCTTATAATTCTAGCACTCTGGGACCCTGAAACAAAAGGATCACAAATTCAAATCTGGCCTGTGCAATTTAGCAATTTTGTGAGACCCTGTCTCAAAATCAAAACTAAAAATGGGCTGGGAATGTAACTGAGCTCAATACCCAATACCATACACACAAAATGATAATATTGCAATAAGTAGTTGGAAACCTGGTGTTTTGGTGCATGCATTTAACCCTAGCACTCAGGAGGCTGAAGCAGTAAGATTGAGAGCTTGAGACCAAACAGGGCTACATGGGGAGTTTTCTTTCTTTCTTTTCTTTTTTTATTTGAGACAGGGTTTCCCTTTGTAGTCCAGGATAGTCCTCAACTCACTATGTAGTCTGGGCTGTCCTTGAACTCACAGTAACCCTCCTGCCTCAGGCTCCCAAGTACTGGGATTATAGGCATGTGCCACCATGCTCAGTTGATGTGGTGCTGGCAAACTGAACCCAGGGCCTTGCACTTGCACAAGTACTCTAACCCCTAGGCTATATCCCCAGCCCCTACATAGGGAGTTTGAGAATGGCCTGGATGGCCTGGACAACGTAGTGAAACTCTGGCTCAATTAAAAAAAAATTTTTTTAGACAAATAGTCTCAAATAGACAAATCATATTCTTTTGTTTTCATTTTAACACAGTTGCTGTTAAGAAAGTCTAGAATTTTATGTAGAAGTCCTTTGAGCATCTCCTGATATGTTTAGTGTCTTTTCCTCAAGTGGTACATTATTGGATATCATTCCTGGTATCAAACCAACCACGCATTTCTGGGAGGAAAATCTCCTAACCCTGCTACAGTGAAGCCTTAAATATTTAAATGGTCAAAAATGTCAATATTTTGTGGTTTTCATGTCATATTTAAGACATTCCTTTTCAAAAGCAACAAATGCTTTTATTACGTCTGATATTTTTTCTAACATTTAAGTTTTTATGAAAATGAACTTTTTTAGCAAATAGTATATTTTCTAATTTTTTTCTTTTCAATTGGAAGCAATTACCTTAGGATCATTTATTGAAGAGTGCATTCTTTTATGTATAAAATGCCAAATTTAGCATAATTCACACAAAAACACAAAATGGAGTTCTGTTCTCTTCTGGCGAGTCTACTCCTTCTGCAGTATATCACTGTTGCAATTCTTTGGTTTTGTAATATATCACCTCACTGCTCTTTTTCTTGACTATTCTTGGGCATCTTTGCCCTGATTTCTGATTTTAACAATGGTTTTATGAAGCTCTATGAAAAATTCTGCTAAGACTTCAACTTGGATTTCCCCCATTTTATTAATATACATGCATGATACATACATAATGTTTACAATGAACTCGAATATTTTGTGCACATACATGTCACATAACATTACAATCCCTTCCCATTTTTGACCCTCCCAAATCCTCCCCATAATTATTTGAATTTATAGATTAATATGAGAAGACTTGGCACCTTTACAGTACAAGTCTTTCCACTTAGGAACTGCTATCTCTTCCCATTTGTACATAACGTAGAGTCTTCAGTAAAATTTATGATTTTCCTCACATGAGTATCATATAGGTTTCTTACTAGCTACTGCAGTTTTTATTATATTATGAATAGGCTCCTTTTAAAATTACATTTTCGAATTCTTCTCTTTTTTTGCCAGAATATAGGTTCTGTATGCAGATCCTGTATCTGGCCATGATGCTGAGCTCCTTTATTAATTCTAATAAATTGCCATTGATTCTTTAGACCTTTCAATTACATGATAACATAGTTTGCAAATAATGACAGTCACTTTTTATTTTCAGCTCTTCTTGTCAATAAATGTTGCCACTAATGTTGATTTTTATCAAATGCTTTTGATACTTAGTGAAATGATCACACAGTATTTTGTATTTTTCTCTCTCCCTCTTTTTTCTTTTTTTTTTTTTGAGACAGAGTCTCCCTCTATAGCCCAGGCTGGTCCTGAACTCATTATGAAGCCCAGGCTGGCCTTGGACTCACAGCAATCCTTCTATCTCAGCCTCCCGGTGCGCTGGGATTACAGGCTGGGATTACAGGCGAAGCATATGCTACCACGCCCAGCTTAAGTGGTGCTGGGGAAATCAACTCAGGTACTTAGCGCTTACGAAGTGCTTGCTAGGCAAGCACTTTAGCCTCTGAGCCATTCCTCCAGCCTAGTATTTCTCTTTTAATCTGCCTAAGTAGACAGTGACACAAAAATTTCCCTAAGTTGATGTAATAATTTCAAACACTTATTATGTATTCCCTCCCTTATTTTTCCAGACTTCTTTCTCTGCTTTTTCATTTCTCATTTGAGCCAGTTTCCCAAAGACGGGAATGGAATTTTTGAAATTCAGGAGTCACAGACACTCTGGAGAAGTTTGGCCAACTCTAGGAATATACTAACAGGGGTGGAAAAGTGGGTTGTTCCTTGGGGACATGAACGGATGCATGCATTCCCATTAAAGTCTAGGTCGTGTTGATGGGTCACAACTGCCAAGGTCATTCAGCAAAGAAATGTTTTTGGTTTTTTTTTGTAGACAAGATCTTGCTCCGTAGCCCAGGCTGGCTTTGGACTTGGCAATCCTCCTGCCCCAGTCTCCCTACTGCTGGGATTACAGGCATGCACCAGCACGCCCAGCTTCATGTGGTGCTGGGGAATTGAGCTCAGGGCCTTGCACTTGCCAGGCAAGTGCTTTTAACCGCTGTACCATTCCTCCAGCCCCAAGAAAGGGTTTCTATCTAATACCCTAACAAAAACTCAGGTCTTGAAGAATGAGGCACAAGTAAGCTAATTTGAAATTTCTGTCCCCCTCATCCCTAAACTTTTTGACTTCTTCACACCAAAGAAGGAAACACTATCAACCAACAATAACCTTTTTAACATGTGTATAATTCAATTTCTGTGCCAGCAATAATATTGTCATAATAAACATACTAGCTAAGTGTTCACTGTGTCAGGGACTATTCAAAGCCCCTTACACTTATTTCCTTTTATCTCCACTGCAATGCCACAAGACAGATAATACTATTATACTCATTTTTCAATGAGAAAATTGAGACACAGAGGGTTAAGCAACTTGCCCAAGGTCCCAACGCTAGTGAGTGATGGAGTCCCATTCCCAACCCAGGCAGTGTGATCAGAGACTCCTACCCTGCCCAATAATGATATTATACATTATGCTATGATGCTCACACTGTTGTAATGGGCTCTTAGGTTTATATAATAATTATAATCCTTTTATGGATTTAGCATTATGTGTCCTTGCAAATATATGAACTGTACCTAATTTTCGACACTAAGTTCCTCTCCTTGCATTCTCACCCCCAGAAAAACCCACTTTTCTGCTGGGGGAAAATAAAGGCAGAGGGTGCCTACATCTCCACTGGCTGTCTTCCTGGCAGTCCCACACCCCACCAGGAGGGCTATGGTTGAGGAGGAGCCAGAGCAGCCTAACATTCTAAGCAGGAAATTAAAAAGGGCACTGGCAAAGGACTGCATATAACCTTTACAGTTCTCTCCTCTCTGCCTCCTGAGGGCCAGTGAGGCCGAGTCTGTTTGCCTAATGAGATGTTTTCCTTCTTCTTCAGACAGTGCTGGGGGCATAGGGTGCAGGATGTGGGTGACACTTGGCATGGGTGCCCCTAGGATACCTAGATCCGGGTCTCTGTTCTGCTCTGACTTGGAGGGAGGTCTTTCCACAAGCTGTGCTGCATCAATGTCACATCAACTTCTCCTTTTGAGAGCCAGAGAGAACAGCTACTGATCTGCTCCCACCCCAGGGGGATGAGGAGATTAATGAGAGAACGTTTGTCAAGTTTGCTTTGATCCTCGGTTGGAAAGAGCATTTCAGCCCAAAGTACAAGGGAGATGATTCTTTAATAAGATCTTCAGGGTTCTCAGCCAGCCACAATCACGTCCTATTTCTAACCCAGGGCAGCTCATTAAAACCCGGAGGCTAGTGTGCTGGTGAACTACAGCTAGAAAGTCAAGATGCAGATGTTTTCAGGGTGGTCTCTTCTGCCCACTCTCATAGGGATGGGCTCAACGAACAAAGCCTCCTTAGAAACCCCTGGAGAAGAATTTCTGAGGACTCAAGGGGATCCTCCTGTAGACTATGGAGGCTGAGACAAAACAGGGAAGGAACCAGGCCTAGCCCTGAGATGTTCTCTTGTCACAGGGGTCACAGTAACCCCTTCATTGCTCTTCACAACCTTCATACACTTATTTCTTGTCCTTAAGCTCCAGGACAACAGGACACTTTTCCAATATAGTCTGTGTATCTTAGGTACCTGGACTCAGCATGCAATATATGATAAATAATATTCATGCCATAAATAAATAAGGGTCAGAGAAGAGTGTGAATCCAAAAGTCTAAAAATAATTAGCTAACATTTACTGAGTGTTTTATTGTATCAGACAACATGCTAAATATGCTAAGTGCTTTGTAAGTGGTATTCCTTAACTTTCACAATTTCATTATGTGAATAATATATACATATATGATTGTTTAATCTATATTCTACAAAGGTAAATGGAGGCACAGGAAAGAACTTATCACATCTCACAGGTGGTAAATAAGCAAGGCCACAATTTGACATGGTTCTGTCACCCGAGGCACTATTCCACCATTTGGCTTCTGCCCTGCTACTCTGGGCTTTGGCCACTTCCATCATCCCTCACTTTGGTACTCACAGAAGAGCAGCAGCCCGCAACTACTGGCTCTTCCTAAGCATGGTTATACACAGGACGGAGCTGTGTTCTTTTGTTGTGGGGGTTTTGTTTTTGTTTTGTAATCCTGAGGATCGAACCCAGGGCCTCATGCCTACTAGGCAAGTGCTGTGCTATTTCCTTAGCTTTTTTTTTTTTTTAATTTGAGACTTGTCCAGTCTGGCCTTAAACTTGCTATCCTCCTACCAAAGCCTCCAGTGTTGCAGCTGGGTTTAAAGGTATAAACCACTACAGCTGGTTGTTCATAGATTTTTCCAATATTAAGCTATTGCTATTCCAATAATTGTTACTCATGTTATATATTTTTCTTTCTTTTTTTTTTGAGACAGGGTCTCACTCTGTATAGCCCAGGCTGGTCCTGAACTCACTATGGAGCCCAGACTGACAGCAATCCTCATCCTTCCGCCTCCCAAGTGCTGACAGTATAGGTGCATACCACCACACCCAGCTTATGTGGTGCTGGGAAATCAAACTCGGGTACTTAGCACTTGATTTAGTACTTGCTAGGAAAGCACTTTAACTGCTAAGCAATTCCTCTGGCCCCTATATTTTATACATTGCTAACTTCTGATTGATAATACTTAAGATTTTTCTTATAACTATATTTATAAGGTTAATTTGTTATTTATCCTATTTCTGGAATCACAAAATAGACTGGAAACATTTTGGGAAGAGTTTAAAGATAGAATTGTTTTTTCCAATTGCCTATAAATTTCTGGTGGTTCAGTGGGGCTTTCTTTAATGTGTATGAGGGAAGATTTTAAATTAACTAAATTTCCTCCAAGGTCATAGATCTATTAAAAATTTCCATAACTTTTTCAGTCAGTTTGGTTTTTCCCTGTAATAGTGCCCAAAAGATTTTTTTTTTTTTGGCAGTACCAAGGTCAAGGGATTGTGCATGCTAGACAAGTGTTCTACCACTAAACTCACTGCTATCCTCAAAACCTTCTGTTTTTGTTTTTTGAAACAAAACTATTAGCCCAGGCTGTCCTTAAACTCATGATCCTTCTCTCTCAGCCTCCCACTTGCTGGGATTACAGGTGTGCTTATCACATTTGGCTTAATTATCTTTTACTTATAATTATGATGACCTAGCTACGTGTATTTTTATAAATTTTCAAATGTTGATTTGTTTATTCTTTTTCAGTTGTATTTTTAACATATAATTGTTTGTGGGTAAAGAATAAATTTTGTACAATACTCTGACAATTACTTAAATTTGTTTTCCTCTTAAATTTGCTTTGGATAATACAAAGACAATAAACTGAGACACCTAAAATATCTCTGTATGGTGTGGAGAAATTCAATAATGAAATATGCAAAGACGGTCTGAATATATAGACATTTGCTGAGCATGGGATGTGGTGATAGAAGAAATGGAGTAAGACTGAGAAAATGTTGTAATATTGAGAGCTTCACCCAGAAATTTTTGTGGATGCTCTTGACTTAGGCTTAACTTCTCTGTGCCTCAGTTTCTAAACGAGTAAATATTATGAGAATTACATGACACACAACATGTCCCCATGATGGCAGAGAACCAGTATCTTCACTAAAGTCCCCTAAATTTTGTTACCTTTCCCATTTTGTTACCTGTCTTCACTACCCTACGGGAAGAATCCTAGGAGCATTAACAGCGGGCCTGGTTTTCAGTCATGTTCTTTCATTCTTTCCTGCATTCAATACAGTATTTACTGAAGTCCTAGTAACTAAGTCGCAGCTTTTAGTAGATGCAGTGCCACAATCAGTTCTACAAGGACACAGGGAGAGGGGCTTGGCTGCTCCACTGTCCCGTACTGGGATCCCAGGTGTCCAGCTCTAGTCCTCAGGAGGACAGATTCATGTCCACATGGGACCACGAGGGCCTTTCCCAGAGACAGAGGCCCAACCTTGACCTGGGCCCGAGGAACAGAGGGGTCCCTACCTCCCGGCGTTAAGAAAGAACCTGGCTCCCTGCCCTGTTCAGAAGGGCCCACCCACAGCCTGCCAGCGCGACAGCAGAGTCCTGTGTCACCTTCACATCGGCATAAATAGGCCTAGGCCTAAAGCAGTCTGGGTTGGAGCGTACGAGGCTTGAGGGCAGGAGCCCACGAGGACGGCTCCACCGTGGGTCAAAGCTTACCTTTCCTCGGTTCCCACCAATGGTGAGGCCGCTCGTTCGTGGGCCACTCCGCCACGGATCGGAGTCCTGGGCCCCAGAAGCGCGCGTCCCGCACCCTATCCCACCTCCTCAACCTCCGCCAAATAGGCGCCGCGCGTTCAAATTACCAGGTCCGCTCGTCCGCGCTTCCCATTGGTCACCGACCAGAACACTGATTGGCTGTTGCCTAAGAAACAAAGGACTCAGAGGTGCGCCTGCGTACTTCTTCTCTTGCTTGAGGGCGGTTGGGAGGAAGCCTTCCTGACTGGACCGAGCGCGGTGACCGGCAGAAAGCTGTTCTGTGTCGAGGTACGAGAGGCCCCGGCTCATCTCTGTCTTTTTCAGGGATCGGGCTCATCACCAGCTACAGCAACCAGAAATCCAACAGGGTTTAGACCTGTTTCTTCTGTGGCCTAAGTTGGGATTCGTTTAGTGGAGAGGGGACTCTTAAGGAGGCTGGCTGTCTCTTTTAGCTTAGCTTCACACCCGTCCCAGGAACTAACCTCAAGGCGAGCCTTAGTCTGGAAAAGCCGGCAGAGCCTGAATGGCACCTGCATCCGTTTGGTTTGACAATGTCGGGAGCTTCGTGACTGATTCTGGTGTGTGAGGGTTGGCCCCACACTGCCGGGGACTGGAAGGGACACGCAGGCCTCCAATCCCCATAGCCATCCACTACCTGTATTCTGGCAAGCCATCTTCACGCTGGCCTCCTACACCAGACGGGGGAAGCTGAAGAGAAAATCTTGCGCTGTGCCTGGAGTTTCCAGTCTTGGCTCAGTCCCTGACTATTGCTGAGACTGACGAAGTCATTTCGGCTCCCCGAGGGTCAGTTTCTTCATGTAGACGAGATTGGACGAGTTCAGGGTGGTATGGCCGTAGCAGTTTCTTCATCTGTAAAATGGCGCAAATTCCTGCCCTCCCTTCTCACCTGGAAAAGTAATATCTGAAAGCGTTCTTGCCTAGCAAGCTCACAGCCCCGAGTTCAATTTCCCAGCACCACATAAACCAGGTGTCGTGGCACACGCTATGTAATCCCAGCTCTCAGGTGGTTGAGGCAAGACGATTACAAGTTTAAGTCTAGCCCGTGCAATGTAGTAACTTAGCTAATTAAAAAGAGTTGGGGATGTAGCTCATTGTCAAAGCCCTGAGTTGAATCCCCAGTACCAGAAAGAAACAGAGAGAAGCAACCCAACAATAGATGCCTCTGGTGTCCATAACCAAGATCTTACCCTGGTTATCTTCTAGTTCAGACAATTAGCTGGAGGTGAGGTGAGCCACAGTGAAGCCAAGTACAGAGGAAGGTCCTGGTGTGGCAGTGAGAAGGGACGTGCTGGGTAATCTCGGGAAAGTCAGCTTCTCAGAGCCTCCATTGCTAAAGCTGTAAAGTAGGAAATGAAATAGGACTCTGTTACAAAGATTAGAAATAACGTAGGTAGAACATTTGCTAGGCATTAAAGAAATGGTAATAGGTACCCTATATGCATTCATTCAGGCAGTTAAGCTCAGCTGCTGTCCAGGCTGCTGAGGCATAGCAGGCATTATGGGAGGGGTAGTGGATAACTTAGGGACAGGATGGCTGCTCTGACTGGGAGAGAGGCAGCTCTTTCCTTCCTTGAGGAATAGTATAGGGATAGTCAGGAGAGCTGTACCCAGAAAGGGCGCCACGTGACCTTGGGCAAACCTGTTCATCTCGTCATATGTCAGGTTTCTCACCAAAAAAATAAAAGTAAAAGTAAAAATAAAAACAAAGAATGATTATATCAACTTCTTTGTGGAATTATTATGAGGTTTAAATGAGTGAATACATGAAATATACTTTATTTATTTATTTGTTTGTTTATTTTTTTTTTTTGAGGCAGGGTCTGGCTCTGTAGCCCAGGCTGGTCCTGATCTTACTATGGAGTCCAGGCTGGTCTTGGACTCACAGCAATCCTCCTGCCTGAGCCTCCCTAGTGCTGGAATTACAGGCATGTACCACTATACCTGGCTTATTTGGTGATGGGGAATCGAACTCCACTACTTACTGCTTGACTTAGCACTTGCTAGGCAAGCGCTCTAACCGCTGAACCACTCCCCACAAAATATATATTTTTTGAATGAATGCATGCAATATGAATAGAGTAGTGTCTAATATGTGCATTACTGTATGGTTTTCATCTATAATGTCCTCCCAGGGGGCTGGAGGACTAGCACAGTGGTTAAAGCACTTACCTATGAAGCACAAGGCCCTGAGTTCGATTCCCAAGTACCCCATAAATCAGGTCTAGTGGTACATACCTGTAACCCAGCACTAGGGAGACGAGGCAGGAGGATTTCTGTGAGTTCCCACAGAATGTGAATGCCCCACGCAGTCCTTCCTTACATGGTACCACACGAATTTTGGGTTTATCAAGGTAGGAGAACAACACAGGTGTCTTCATGATCATCATTTCCATCCCAGTCACTGAAGTGCAAAGGAGAAACCTTACCTCATGGGACTCAGGAGACTTGGGCAACAACCCATTTTCATTTTGTTTTATAACTTACAAAACCAAAACATGTTTTCATCCACTGCTTCACAATAGCCCTTGAGATAGGTATTTTATTATCCAGGCCCATTTTGTAGTTGGGGAAACTAAAGCTCAGAAAAAATAAAATGTTTTCTCTTGAAACACTATGCATGTGCAATACTTGACCTCAGGTTGTTTGCATGCATGCATGTGTGTGTGTGTGTGTGTGTGTGTGTGTGTGTTTGTGTGTGGTACTAGGGAATGGAACCAAGGGGCCTCATGCATGCTAGGCAAGTACTGGACCACTGAGCTGTACCCCCATCCCTTTATAAATTTGTTTTGTTTTGGGATGGGGGATTATTAAGTTGCCCAAACCTGGAACTCTTCCTGCCTCAGCCTCCTGAGTAGGTGGGATCACAGGCTTGTGCCACCTTGTCCAAGTTGAATTGAGTTCTGTCTCTGCTTCTTGTATGTCAGCTGGGTCCTACTGTCTCTGATTCTAGCTGTGATCTGAAACAAACTGAGCAACATCTGAGTCCTCTCTGGACTTCAGGTTTTTTCCAACTGTGTGATAGGAGTTACACATTCTGTGACTTTCATTCTCAATTTTGGAAAACGGGTAGCACAAGGAAAAATGGGCAGCTTAGGAAAGCACAGGGCTCTCTGGTTACTTCCTCCTCCAGCTGCCACCACCTCTCATAACCCTTCTGCTGCTTCCTTCCTGTGTAGACCTTTCACGTAGACTTTATTATCACCTCATTTGTAGGATTTCAAGGTTTGTTACCTGGAAGGAAGAGAGAAGCTCACACCTCCAACTCTGCCTTTCAAATATACCATCATCACTTGTGAAAATAACCTTATTAGCAGCATCTAACTTGCTGTGGCTTTATGGGGGGGGGGCACCCAGATAAATAAGTGCAGAAAGAACCAGGGCAAGAGGGGTAGTGAAGCCTCTGGACCCCTGGGATTTCCCCCCCTGTCTCTGAGGATCCCAAAGCTACTATCAGGGTCAGCAGAACTCCAGCAGGCCCAGAAGTAGCCTTAAGCAATTGGCCACCTTCTCTGGGTCTTTATCTTCTCTTCTGGGGCTTAGGGTTCCTCCCAGAAGCAGTTGCTGTGCCTGCCCAGCTCCCCTGTCTCCTGGACGCTTGTCCAGGATTGATTCTATGGGCAGCTCCCCCTCCGAGCAGTAAATGAAATATCGGTTACCAGGAGTGAGGCGGTAGCCAATTAACCCCTAGACCTTGCCATGGCAGATGTGTTTGTAGGAAGCTGAAGCAGAGAGCCAAGCACACCTGCCTGGCCTTCCTGCAAAGTCATCCAATTAGGGCAGCCCCAGCAGTGGGCCCCAGTGCCCTCTCTGGTCCCCATAACCTCAGCAACCAGGGCAGCATCAATCCATACGGCTGGCAGCTGCCTAGGCACAGGATGGCCTGCCATTCTTCAGAGGCACTGCGGTCCTCACACCCCTCCTGGCCGGCATATTATTCATTAATTAACCACACATCTTTCTAAAGGGGAAGCAGCATAAGGAAGCTTGTTTCCTTCCCCCAGAGTGTACCTGCTGTTCCTTCTGTCTGGCCTCCTTTCCACCACCCACCCAGCTTTTACTCCTGGGATGTTGCTGTGCCAGAAAGTCCCCTGCCTGGGGAGACCAGGGAGGGCATAGCTTCAACTCTCCAAGAACCCCTATTTGCATAAGAAGACGGAATATTTCCTTCAGAGAACTGCCAGTCTGAGGTGAGGACTGTATCCTCAGCTCAAAAAGGCCTAATTTAGAAGATTCCTTAAGTCCCTCATTGCGATGAAGATCCGCATCCCACATCAAGGAGCTGACAGTATAGTGAGAAAATGCTCTTTGCCTCTGAGGCCCCTCTCTGATGGAGGCACAGTCTTGCCTTCAGGAAGTTTCCCAGTCTGAGAGTGGGGACAGTCCTTGTCCACAGGTGTCTTTGTTCTTACTGGGCTGCTCTTTAAGGTGGGCCGCCCCTTCCCTAGTGGATTCTCCTGCAGCTTGGATGTTGCCTAAGTGACAAGCACCTGGAGGCTGGCACTGCAGGATGCTCCTGGAGCCATGCAAAGGTAGAAAAAGTCTCTGGCTTCAGTCCAATCCTAGTGACACTACAAACTTATTGCATGACCACAGGCAAGTCACAAATTTTCTTCAGACTCTGATCTTCACATCTGCAAAACGGAAATTTTTAAAATCCATTTCTCAAAATGACATCAGAATCACCAAGTTACTAGAACGAAAAGCCAGGCAGGCAGGCAGGCATTCACTGTAGAAATGATTAACATGCCTCTTATTGTAACTAAGGGACTCTTTTGCCTCTGGGGCTAGGGTGGGGAGCCCCCCAGGTGTGGTGGCTGGGTAGTTCTGGGCCAATATGGCTATTAAAGAATTCATAGGGAGCTGTGAGTAGCACTGGGAGGACAGGAGGAGTGTCTTCTAATCTAATCACTGTTCCCACAGAGAATCTAGTTCCAGTCAGACCTGCCAGGGGTTTTATTGGGTTTGTGGGGACCCGCAGATTTCAATCTCCAGACCCCACAGGGAAGGAACAAGCATTAAGCTAATTTTATTAAATGGCCACAGCTGGCAGTAGGGGGAAGCAGGGGAGAGAAGGGAGAATAAAGAAAGTCATTCAAGTTTGCCAGCTATGACAAGGGTCCATACATGGGGTTTGGCCAGGAGGGAGGCCACCCCTCCTTCCTGTCTCTCCAGCTGAGCCAGATTGGGGAGCCAGATGGGACTTTTTCTCAATGTAGGGCCTTGGGATTCTCCAGGAGCCTCACTCCATGGCTGCTGCCCAGAGCAGATGCGTATAAATACATCAGACTTCTGTAGGAGTGGGACACCCCAACCCCAGCCTCAACTCTGCTTAGAAAATCTTCTTTATGAAATATGGTGTATTGGATGAAAGCATGGTTTTTGGTTCAAATATTGGCATTTGCCTCGTCCTAGTTCTGTGATCTTGGTAAATTACATAATCTTTCTGAGTCTAATTTAAAAAAAAAATCCAGGTGCACCTGTTATCCCAGCTACTCGGGAGGCTGACGTGGGAGAATCACTTGAGCCTATGAGTTTGAGACCAGCCTGGCAATATCTATAAATATCATATAAATAAATGAAATAGACAAAATAATTACATTCATATTGAAAGACATGATGGCATTTCCTACAAATCTACTCCTCACCCCGTACTCATATCCACAAGAAAATATAAAGTGTCTGGCACATGGTGGGTACTTGCTAACTGTGGTTATTTAGAAAAAATGCCCTAATGTGCAACTATTACAAGAGGTAAGGGAGGCAGTGACAGGGCAAGGAGACTTAGTGTGTCTTGGATTCACACACAATCACAAGTTGTGATCCCAGCACTTGGCAAGCAGAGACAGAAGGATTGCTGCGACTTGAAGGCCAGCTTGGGCTTCACAGTGAGCTCAAGCCAGCCTGGACTACAAAGCAAGACCCTGCCTCAAAAACAAATGAATACATAAAAATAAATTTCAATTACAATCACAAAAATTTAGCAACTATGTCACATTAAATAGGCTCTTTAATCTCTCTGAAAGAATTCAATCTTCCCATCCAACTATGACACACTTGAAAGCAGTTTGTAAGCTTTAAGTGATGGATAAATAATAAGAGCTATGTTTATTGAGAACATACATTAGACTTTTTTGTTCTTCAGTCAGTGAGGAAGGTCTCCTTATACCTACATTTTACTGAAAAAAAAAAATGAGGCCCAGAGGCGAAGTACTTGAACAAGGGTCAACCAACCATTAGTGCAAAGTTTACTTTAGTATGGCTGCCACTGACCCAGAATTGAGTCCCAGGGTGACTGGCCTAGGATCACACAATGTCATAGGGATGAGAACCTAGGTCTCCCAGTTTAAAGGTTTTCTAGGCTACTCTCAGCAATGCAAAAATGGAACTTTTCCCATCACGGATGGTGACGATGTAACTGGGCTACTTCCTATTCCAACTGTCCAGTTCCACTGGGACCATGCTGAGCATCAGGCCCTTTGGGCCCTCTTCACTGGCAGCAGCTCTAACATTGGCATCTGGCTGCCTCCAGAAGCTTCCAGCATCCCCCCACTCCCCACCCAGTCTGGAGGAAGGCAAGGTCCATGCTACTCTCCTGAAGCCCTCCTCCGGTTACAAACTGAACCCCCTGCATGGTGGAAATATCTTTATTATAGCTTTGGTCAGAGGGGACACAGCCAGATGGGGCTTTGCGGGTGCTGGGGAGCTGTCCACCCCTTACCCACTTTTCCTCCAGGTAGGAAACAACCCCAAAGCTGGAGGAAAGCCCATCCCAGGGAAAGAAGCATCCCCGCCAACTTCTCCCCAGGCTGACGGTGGCTGGCAGGTGGGGGTGAGCAGTCAGCAGTCCTATTGTACATATATACAGCACAGGCTGGGACCCAGCAGTCAAACTGCCTCCGGGATCTACCGCACGTGGGTCTAGCTGTGGCCTGGGTGTGCTGCAGTGTCACAGCTGGTGAGGGTCCGCAGCCTGGGCCAAGCAACTAGGGGATGGGTAGGGGATCGGTTATCGTCTGTCCCTCCTGTGAGGATGGCAGGGAATGAAGAACAGAAGATGGAGAGGAATGCTGCGGGCTCAATCGGAGTAGATGATGAAGCCAGAGAAAGTGCTGTATTTGTTGCTGTTGCCGCCATGTGCTTTGCCTCCATCGAGCTTGATGAAGACTTCGTCACCTGCGTCCAGGTGCAGGATGACACTGTTGCTGGCGTAGTCGTAGTTCTGGTCTGCATCTTGGGCAATGGCACTGGCCCGCACCTGCAGGGATGGGGACGGGGTGGGGGGGAAGAAAGGGATGGCAGGAGAGGGTGGGGACATAAGGCAGCCACATGGAAGGATCTACTGGCCTCTGGCTGCTTCAGGGCCCATAGCCTGTTTCTCCTAATCATCCTGTCCCCTGCTCTTCCAACCACACACAACATGTTCGAGAAGTGGGAAACAGGAGTTTTGGATTCTAGGGCAGGTCTCATTTCGGCCTCAATGCAAAACCCAGGTGGAGAATTCCTCCTTAGCTCCTGTAGGTCTTACCGTCTCACCTTTTAAGACCCTCATTACCTTCAGGATATCCCAGCCTGGAATTCTTTCCTTGCAGAGAGGGCTGTTCCACAGCGTCAGGGGATAAAGTATCTTCCCTCTCTCAGCCTTTATTCCTGTCTACTTTCATAATGATATCATACCTTTCTGCTGTCCTATCAATGGAGTGACCTAGGGTTGCATCTTGGCCCCAGGTCAGGCGGCTGGACCAACCAACCCCAGGCTGCTGGTGTGCAACCATTCCAGAAACAGGGCTGGGTCTTTGGAATCCTCTGAAGTTCGGGAATCTCACACTGGAGCAATGAGATGAAAGGCCTAATAATTCTTTTTCTTCCCACGGCCTTATTTGGGCATATGTGCACCAGCCTCACAAAGCGTTAGCTGTATCTCTGTACTGCCCTAGACAAAGAGGGCTTCTAGCTCCTCCTGTTTTACTCCAGAGAGACACTGGGCGGGAAGGAGGGAATCGGGGCCTTATATACCTCTGCAATCCTCAATCTGATCTGAAATCTTCTTCAGTTCTTGAAGGGAGGTGGGAAGGGACACGCAGGATGATAGGTCAAAGGAGTACCAGCATGTGTTTAAAGCCTGCTGTCACTTTGGGGGGCTCTATTATAAGATACTGGGGGTGTGTAGTGAATTATCTCTGGATATTCCAATAACTGAGATAACATAAGACCTGAACCTTAGGATGTGGGATCTCTCCCAGATATCTTGATAGAGAAAGGGACAAAAAAGGCCATCTCCTGGATTGTGGTCTTGGTAGAAAGGCTGCATTGAGCAGGGCTCCCTCAGCCAGGCTTCTCCATGCCCTAGCTCCATCCTGCAGCTCCCCTGCCCTGGCTTTTCATTCCTGGGACTTTTTGCTTTTTAGTCCAGGTGGGTCCTGAACTCATTATGTAGTACAGGGTGGCCTCAAACTCACAGCAATCTTCCTGCTTCAGCCTCCTGCGTTCTGGGATTCCCGGTGTGTGCCACCTGCCCAGTTTATACCCCCAGGATTTACCTCTGGGATGAACAAAGCCAAATTAAGAGAAGGGCCTTTCTTCTTTCCTGGGCTGGAGATAGAACTGCAGATCAGGTGTGCCAATGCTGCTGAGTCAGCAGTAATGCTGCAATGGGGGCCACCAACGTGTTTGCAAGAAGTTCTTATTTAAAGCCTAGGTCCCTCTGGTTCCTTCCCTTTCCTTCACCTTTTCCCCAACTGGGAAGAAACTACTTAGAGTGCTTAGCTGGGACAACTCCTGGTCAAACTAAAGGTAGAAGAGAATAAATGAAAAGACACTGTCAAGCTCAGTTTTTCTGTGTAGAAAAATGAACAAGAAGACCTCATCTCACCACTGCCACCTTACAAAAGCATTTTCATGGTAAAAGAAATTTTAAATCTTGATAGGGTTTTGAGTTACTAAGGAAAGAGCTAAAAGCAAGCAGCGAGCTTCTGTATTGTTCCCTGGGCCCTAATCCTGGTAGTATTTATTATTACCCATGCATTTCATTATCTTTGCTAATAAATTACTACTAATAACAATTATTTTTACTACCCAGATTAATTTAGCTTTAACTCATTAAAACAGTGTGCTCCTTAATAGCCAGATCTATTAGAATACAGTCATCTGTCATCAGGAATCTCCTGGTGATGTGACAGGCATCAGAACTGTTATGCTTATGTTTATTATTTATTCATCACCATGATTGTTGTTGTAATTATCCTAATTATCCATGGAGGCAGGGAGAATTTATGCCCTTCCATCGTTAAATGGTGGGGGATAGAGGAATGGAACCCTGGGGTCCCAATTCTCTGCCAAAGACTAGAAGCAGTTGAGGCTTCCAGCTCCTCCTTGGGGCCAAAGGAAAGTTTGGGGAATTGAAGCTGTCATGGAAGCAGAAAAAGAGTTCTGTGCCTTGTCATGAAGTGGCACTATAGAATCATCTCCACAAGGAATCCAGGAGGGGAAACTGAGGCACTGGTCTCACCTGTGGAACTGGGTGGTGGGGTTATCTAGGAGACATGTCCCTGCCCCCAGATCAATGCTGGGGTCTTGGATGAGCAGGTGGGACTCCCATAGGCAGCCAGCCTGGCCCACAGGGGCCATTTATTTTTCATATACTTACTGGGTCCACGCTGTGCCTGGCACTGTACTCTGTGCTGTGGAAGGTACTAGGGCCCAGAGAGGATATTGACTAAGCTAAGAGATTGATCTCCAGGTAAGCTGTTATACCACAGCTCTCCATTTATATATACCACCACCTCTCACCTCAGGCTGACCCTGCTATCCAAGCCCTCTCTTGTTTGTAAAGCTCACTTACCACTGGCTCCCTTCCCTGGATGAGTAGCACCCTGACCACAGACCTGGCGCGTCCCCACATAACCCCCTACCCCACCCCCATTTCTTAATTTGTATCTTCCTTTACCTGTCTGAACTGTGGATGTGGAGGCAGCTGCAGGAAGCTCAGTTCATGCAGAGCACTACCCTCAACCTAAAGCCCTTTCCCTTGAAGCCCCTAATGACTGGAACTTGGTGTCATTGGCTTGAAGGAGGTTAACTCAGAGCTACCCCAAGGGAGAGGTATCAGTGGGCCTCAGAAAAGAGACTTGAGCACCAGGAGAGAAAGTGGTAAGCTCCTAAACCCCCAATCCCCAACTCATCCATTTTTTTTCAAACCTTAAGAGCTTATTTAGAGGTCCTCGTTCTAGCAAGGCAGCCCAGCTACGTGTATACCCTTGACGGTGGAATGGTCCTCCTTTAGCAGGGATGGTTGTCCTCTTTGACCGAGCACACAGCTTTGGGAGGGAAGTACATGGAGCGGTGAGGGAGGAAGGGGACACCCGCCTAGCCAGCCAGATCAGCTGAATCAACCCTGAAGATCAATTGGGTGGCAGATATCGCAGGCAGATCGCCCTTACATCTGTTTTTTTTATTTGTTTGTTTGTTTTTGAATCAGAGTCTTGCTCTGTAGTCCTGGCAGCTCCTGTAATATATAGCCCAGGCTGGCCTTGAATACATGGCAATCCTCCTACCTCGGCCTCCCAAGTACAGGGATTACACACCAGCTTATGTGGTCCTGGGGAATCGAACTCAGGGCCTTGCACTTGGTAGGAAAATGCTCTAACCACTGTGCTATTCCTTCAGTCCCTACTCTCCAGTTCATCTTGACTGGGGAAGTCCTGATTCAGCACTGCCTTCTCAAAGAAATTATAGAAGCCTCTCTACAGGCAGAAAGCCAGAAAGAAAAACTGAAGTGTTCAGGCTGCCCTGATTCTGAAGGCACAGGAAGCACAAGCTTCTCTTCTGTTCCCATGCATTGCCCAGGTTTGTCTTTTTTTTTCTCTGCTTTTTTAAATGTCCTCATGCACATCTGAGCCAGCCTTGTTTACTCACCAGGTTCAGCATCCTTTCATTCTGCCAGGTTGGTTCGAGCCCGAGTAGACCCTACCAAATCACATCTCCAGCCAATATTTTGGGGACAAAAGTCAGGTGGTGAATCCCTAGCCTATCCTTAACCCAGTACTCATTGAAATGTGTTATTGTATGACTACTATTGTTCCTTTTGCATGGACCACAAGGTCCTAGGTTGAACTCCTGGTACTAAGCTTTAAATCTAATTTCTAGTAGGAGTTCAAAAACTAACATGTGGACTGACCTGACCCTGGTGGCACAAGTTATAATCCCACCACTCTGGGAGGCTGAGGCAGGAGGATTACAAATTCAAGGCAAATGCCAATATTTGAACCAGCCTGGGCAACTTAGCAAGACCCTGTCTTGAAATAAAAATTGGCTGAGAGTGTAGCTCAGCTTCAAGGCACTGGGTTTGATCCCCAATATCACAAAAATAAACAACACAACAAAAAAACCCCTCTAACATGTGGAATGACTAATGAGATTAAATGAGCCTCTGAGGGAAGAGTCACAGAGGATGTGCGGGAAGGGGCTGCAGGACCACTGTTTCTCTTGTTTTTTTTTTTTTTTTTTTTTTTAGAGGGTAGCATAGATAACTGTTAAAATGCTTGGTCTTTGGTCTTTGAAATCCCTGGTTAAAGCCACATTCTTTTTAAAAATTTTTTTTCCTAAGTAGGCTGTGGTCCCTCCTCCACTGAGTCCCCTTTCATCAGGCTCTTCCAACACAGAAAGGGCTTTGGGGACAGTTTCCCCTCCAAGTAAATAAGGTAAGTGTCCCAACTCAAGCATATACCATCGCCGGAACTTCCTCTTGTCTCATCCTGGGGCCCTGAAGTGACCTTCTGAGGTGTAGTACAGTGTCTAAGGCCCACAATGGCCGAGTGGCTGCTTCCCTATCCAGGCAAATCCCCAGGCTCTGAAACGGCTGCTTTGCGACAGCCCAAACTTTCTTTGGGAAAGAGATTCCATCAATGAAGGTGACATTGCTGTATCCCTTATTGGTGATTAATAAGGGGAATAGTAGGACTGTCTGCAGTATGAGCCCTTGCTGACTAGTGGGGCCTCCGATTTGGTCAGGAACCAAGGACAAAGAGGAGAGACACTAGGATGTCTGACAAACGCAAGCAACAGACAAGACAGAAGTGAGACCCTGGGGAAAATCAGAAAGGAATGGCGGACACAGGAAAGGGACGGACAAGACACAGAGATGAAAGAAAGAGAGACGGGAGAGGCAGAAACCAGAGAAAGAAGAGGAAAGAAAATAGGGGACCGACTTCCAGCACCTGATGGGGTGTCTGAGGCCTCCTTTCCTACTCCCAAGCCCTGCAGACTGCCCAAGGCCAGCAGAGGCCAGGGTAGTGCTGCAGTGGGAGGGGTTCCAATAAGGTTTGGGGTCTGGATCAGAGGAGATCCCTTCTGAGTCTCTCTAGCTCAGTTTAGTTCCGACTAGGGGGTCCCCTTCTTCCAAGTGGATGCTCAGGCTCGACCACACCCCCTGGGGGCCCAAGCCATGAATAGCCTGGAGGCCTGGGAAGGGACTCGGTATCTAGAGAGCCTGGTAAAGCCGTCTCTGTCTCCCGGCTGGGTCAAGGTTGGTGCCCCTTTGGGTGGTTCCAAGGAGAGTGCCCCACACAGGCTCTCAAGATCCCAGAATCCTGCTGTACACTAGGGAAGGGAGAGGATCCCTCACAATCTAGAAGTCAGAAGTTGGATCTGGGAGACCATATAGGTGAGGGGAGTTTCCATCTCTTCACCCTGCCTTGAAGGGATAACTTTTTCCCCCCAGGAAAAGGACGCCTTCCTCTTCTGGGGAGCTCTGGCACAACGGGAAGGGTCTGCGCATTTCCGGATTTTGCAAACGGTGTCAGATCAGCGCAATAATCCCTTCTCTACAGCGAGGTGAAGATGAGACGATGGAGGGGCGCTGCGGCTAAGTTTCGGCGCGCCGGACTCTCTCTGCCTTTATGCCCAAAACATTTCCTGCAGCCCGCCTTCTCCGCCTGCGCTCAGCCGCGCGCCTAAGCACCCGCGGGCGCGGAGGCCGCCTCTCTCTGCCCGGTGTCTCAGAGCCCATTCTCGCTCTCCCCTCGTCCTTGATTGTTAGCGGCCTGAATCTGCTCTCAGTCGCCACCAGCTCGAATTCGCCTCCCAAGGATTAAGCCCTCAAGGTCCGGTCCGCGCGCCCACAGCCCTCTGCTCTTACTACAGTAGTTGGGTTTACCTCCCGCATTCCCACGCCGCAGGTGCCCAGCAGCGTCTGCCTTGGAGCTGGAGTCAGTGGTGCCCTAAGTGGGGCTGCTTTGGGTGTCTCCACCTGTGCCTGCCGGTAGTGCCCGTCTGGATTCTGATCGGGTGCGCATCTGTCCCGTCCCCGGGCGCCCTGCCCCCAGGCCAGCCCCACACCCCCTACTGGCCCACCTGGCCGTTCTTGCAGAGGTCCGCCCACATACTGGTGCCGTCGCCGCCGCGCATGAGGACATGATAGGTGAAAAAGTAGGTGCCAGGAATGTTGCACGTGAACTTGCCGCTGGCCGCATCGTAGTTGTTGCCTAGGTTGGTGACCACGTCGTCAAACTTGAGCACCTCGTAACCCTCGTGAGGGTTTTTGAGGCCGGCGTAGAAGGCCACGCGTGGCACCGTGGTGTAGGTGGCTGTGCTGATGGCGCCGCTGCCCCCTGCGCCGGGCAGCCCAGGAGGGCCCGGCTTGCCGGGGTCACCTTTCTCTCCGGGCGGCCCTACCGGACCCGGAGGACCCGGGTTCCCGGGGGGCCCGGGAGGACCTGGCTTGCCGGTGCGGCCCGGCTTCCCCTGGGGGCCCTGCACCAGCGTGGAGGGCGGGGGCGCGCCGCTTTGCTCGCTCAGGGCGTCTCCGCCGTCGGGCCGCGCGCCGGCGCCGGGGCCCCGCGCGGGGTACGGGTCGCACACCATGCGGCAGGTGCCCAGCATCTCATAGTGGCCGTCCGGGCCGCCCGAGCTCACCAGCACGGGAATCAGCACCACCAGCACCAGCAGCATCACCACACCCGCGGCAGCCGCCAGCAGCGTCTTCCGGCCGGCGCGGAGCCTGGGAAGAGCCGGGCCGCCCGGCCGCGCCGTCGGGGCAATGGTGCCGGCGGGCGGGGGGCGCGGGCGGGGTGCCCGCGCTCACAGGAGGTCCGGCGGGGCTGCGGGCATGGGGCCGGGCCCCGGGCGCCGCGCTGCGCTGGCTGCGCTGCGGAGCCCAGCCGCCGGCTCCGGCCTCGCGCCTGCCTCCCGCTGCGCGGCCGGACTGAGCCCCGCGGCCGCCGCCTCCCGCCTCGCGCCTGGCTGCTCCCGCCTCCGCGCGCCCGGCCACCGCCCCCTCCGTGAGCCCCGCCCCCTCGCTCCGCGCGGCTCCGAGAGCGCGAGGGGTGGGGCTGCGGGCGGGACCGGCGCCTAATTGGGCCGCGGGCGCCTAGAAGTGGGAGGGGTAGAAAGGGGGCGGGTTCCGAGACTCAGGCGAGCGCTCGGAGAGGAAGGGGCGACGGAGACAGCAGCCCCTGAGCCTGGGAATTGAGGAGGGGGCTTGAGTCAGGTAAACAGGACAGGGTCCCACGGGAAGAGTGGGCACCAAAGACCGAACGGAGGAACGAGGGCCGAGAGAACTAACGAGCGCAGAGGGGGATCGAGAAAAGAGGCTGACCTGCACAAGTGTGTCCCTGGGTGGTGGCCTCCTTTTCCAGCCCCTCAGGCGTCCCCTACATCCTCTCCCCATCAGGTCTTAGTAGGCTTTCCTTTTCCTTGAGTGCAGGAAAGTGTTTAGGTTGCATAAACTGAAATGTGTCTGCTTCCATCAAAATATTTGTCACATTGTTCGAGGCCACGCGCGCGCGCGCTGCCCCACTAATCCTTCTGCAGCCCACCAGGAAGGGCTCCGCCATTCGGAGACCTCTGGCTGGCTGCTGAAGGATGACACCCCAGCCTCTTTCGTCTCTCCTAACAGGCCCCTCCCGCCTCCCACTGTCCCTGCTGACCTCCCACGATCTGTCTGATTCTCTGGCCTTCCCTGTCCGAGGACGAGATTGCGGGCCCTCACTCTGGCCTGGGAGGAAAGAGTCTTGAGGACAGCCAATCGGGGACCGAGGGAGAGAACCTTCCAGGCACTGAGACCAGATGAGAACGACCTCTGTCATCGAGGAGGGAGCGAAAAAGCAGGAAGGAAAGTACATTTGGTAAGAGCTACTGTGTGCCTGGTCGTGTGTTAAAAACGTTCATGATCATATTTGATCTTCACTTCAGTATAATCATGCCCATCGTTGCTCTGATTTTACAGAGAACTAGTGCAGTGCGAACTCAAGAGATTTGCCCCAAGTGACACAAGTCATAAGGGGCAGAGCCGGGGTTCAAGCTTTTCTACCCTCAGCGCCATGGGGTCTCTAGGTGCTATGTATTGTCCGAAGCACGCAGTGAGGAGGCTCAGGGCAGCCAGACCGCCCCAGCCAGCCTCGGGCAGAGTAGTGCTCGGCTGTCAGCCGTCAGCCGCAACCAGGTCTCCCAAGGCAGTCTCAATGGGGCTCTCCCACGAGCGACAGGGGTGGTGACCCTTGGGGCACGTGCGTGGTCACTGATGCGTGATCTGTACACTTTCGCCGAACTCACGCACACACCTCCCTGGCGCCACACCGCTGGGGCTCGTCAGCCACCCGCACCCCTTTACCGCACAGCCAAGTAAAACCGGCTGGCGGCTGAGACCGAGAAGCTGGCGGGAGCAGCCACTCCCGTGCTCGCCGGGGTGTCCACGCTGCGCGGTGGCCGCGCCACGTCACCCCGCCCCCCCACGCCCCCCCCCCCGCTCCGAAAGCGCGCCCGCTCCCCTGGCGCGGTGTGGAGTCTCTGTCAGCCCAGCCGGATTCTCCCCGCTTCGCTGGAGTGGAAAATAACGGCTTCAAACTTTGCAGAGGAGCGGGTGCCAGCACTTTAATTAACAGCCATCTTGGCCACTGAGCCCGGGCCACCAGCTCGACCCCTCCTCTGGACTGGCGAAGACCCGCCCCCGCCCCGCCCAGCTCCCCAATAAGACCACCTTACCCTGGGCGCTCAGTGCCTCTTTTCCGAGCTCAGGCCTGGCTAGTTGAGGGCCAGTGCTGAAGGGGGGCGGGGCCGGGTGAGGGCCTGTAGGGGTCTCTCCAGCTTTACGCATTAAGATTCCCCCAGGCTCTCCCATTCTCAAAAGCCTGGCAGTCGAAAATTCTGGAATTAAAGACCTGCGTGCCAGTCTCACCTGGTGTGTACAAGTAAATGGTCTAACTTGTGGCGCTTCAAGTGTCCTCTGGGCAAAGGGTGCTTGCGAGGATTAAATGGGATATAATGTATGTAAAACGCCCAACTCGGTATCTGACTCGGATTATGCAGCAGGCAAATGGTAGCTGATACAACTTTTCCACCTCGAGACTGAGGAGACCCTATCGCTACTCCAGGTCTGGGTCTCCCCATTTTCATTTTTCGGAGGATTGCTGTGCTAGGAACTAGGGGAGGGAGATGAGGGTCCTACACTTCCAGTTCCAAATATGGAACCAAATAAGAGAAGAAGAAAGTCTGGACTTCTGGCTCCAGGGCTGTTCCTTTAGATAGGGTCTCTGCTGTAGCCCGGGCTAGCCTTGAACTCATGACAATCCTCTGCCTTAACCTCTCAAGTGCTGGGATTACAGGTGTATGCCACCACATCTGGCTTATGTGGTCCTGGGGAATCAAACCCAGGGCCTTTACACTTGGTAAACAAGTGTTCTAACTGCTGAGCTATGTCCCCAGCCCCAAGGACTCTTCTTCAACCACTGGCCAATCCTTGGGGCCCAGATGGTCAGGAAAGGACAGGACCAAGGCTACAGTGGGGAGGACAGAAGCTCTGACAGCAACTAGGATGCTTTCACAGCTGCACTGGAGTCTGGACTTGCTATCACTGCTTTGACTGAGGGGTCACTCCTATGGTTCCCCTCTTTCGTGGGTGGGGATAGGGCTAGGGTGTTGGAGGTGTTGGGGGAGGATACAGGTAAGGAGGTAGGGAAGGCTCTTAACTTATCCATGACTGAGTTTAGGAAGCTGGGTAGCTGTTCCAGGGTATTCTGAGGTTCTTTGAATGAACGTGAGTGGGTGTGAATGTGTAAGAGACTGTATGTGTCTGCATTTGTGAGTGACAAGGGGGGCTGTGTCTCTACTCACCACAAGCTGGCAAATTTGTGTTCATTTGTTTTTGCCTTTACTGAAGACACCTAGCTAGGCTCTGATGGTAGTGGTGCTGTGCCCAGAGGGAACACCTAATGAGCTCACTGTCTGGCAGGGGATACATGTAGAAATTATAAATTCTGTACTAGGGGCTGGAGGAAGGGCATAGCAGTTAAAGCAATTGCCTAGTAAGTACAATGCCCTGGGTTAGATTTCCCCAGCACCACATAAAAAACTGTACATAGTGGCACACCCCTGTAATCCCAGCACTGGAAAGGCTGAGGCAGGAGGATTGCTATGAGTCTAAGGCCAGCCTGAGCTCCATAGTGAGACCTTGTCTCCCCCCCAAAAAATACATATGTATATGTATATATATTATATATACACATGTATATGTATATATATTATATATACACATGTATATATGTTATATATACATGTGTGTATATATATTATATATATGCTGTACTAACTATTGGAGCCAATATTTTTTGAGTGCTAAGTACAAGATCCCATTGTAAGCACTTTACATTTAATAATAGTAAAAGCTCTGTGAAGCAGCTTTCCCTGTTTTATAGGTGAGGAATCGAAGTCTTGGGTAGACATTTGTACTAGGAGTTATGGAGCGTATATCAAGAGTGGCCTGCCCACGGGAGTCCAGGGAGAACTTACAGAGGAGATGTCATTATTTTTTCTGTCCACCCACTTATCCATCCATCCACCTAGTCATCCATCCTCCCTTCACTTTATGAACCCGCTTAACTGACTGTTCCCCACATCTCTTGTTATCACAGGGCATAAGGGTGAACAAGCAAAGGCTCTGACCTCGTGTAGTTTACAGTGTATCGCTGCAACCTGGACAATTAAACTAGCAATTGCTGTGTAGCCTGACAAGTGTGCTGCTTAGGAATGTGTGGAGTGCGATGGGAACACGTAGTGTTGTCACTTGAATTCCCCTGGAGGCTGGAATCATGGGAAGCTTTCTGAAGGGGGTGATATTCAGATTAATCCCTGACAAAAAGAGTCAGCAAGGAAAAGAAGATAGATGCCAGGAGCAGAGGAGAGAGGGAGGAAGGGAAGAGGATTCTAGGCAGAGAAAATAGCAGGTGCTAAGGACTAAGTTTGTGGGGTCTTGTGGGCTGTGAGTAGGAGTTTATAGTTTGACCTGAGAACAATTAGAAATTATTGAAGGGAGTAGGCATGGAGTTATACATACATAATCTCAGCTATGTGGGAGGCTGAGGCAGGAGGATCACAAAGTCAAGGACAGCCCGGGCAAATTAGTGAAACGCTTGTCTGAAAATTTAAACAGTAAAAAGCTCTGGGGATCTATCTCGGCACTCTGAGTTTGATCCTCAGTATCCCCACATATCCACACCCACATATACTAAAAAGAAGAGGAGGAGGAAGAGGAGAGAAAACTACTGAAGGATGAGTTAAATGATATAATTAGATTTTTTTCAGACTGGCTACTGTGGCAAAGAAGGACTAAATCCTGTCACTTGTCACTAGGAGACTAAGGACAGGCAGTCAATAGTCCAGTGACAATACCATAGTGGCCTGACTTGGAAAGGCAGGAGGCAGAATTGGCCAATTTGGTGATAGATTGCAGGGGTTAGGAGTGGAGTGGGGAAGACAAGTTTTGGAAGGATCTTGAAATGTTCATTAAAGTACTAAAAGATGGTTGGATGCTGTTGCCAACCCTGGGATAAGTCCCAGAGGCTTTGCATACTCTATTGACTCCTCACTAGAAGTCTAAGGAATCAGCATTACCATGTCCTAGAGGTAAGGATGCTGAGGCTCAGATTAAAGAATCCACCTAGGGTCATACAGCTAATAAGAGGATTTGGACTCAGGTCTGTTGGACACCAAATGGGGGCTCCTTACCTCTCCACCTCCGCTGCCCAGCAAGTGAATACCTGGTAGGAAAGACAAGGAAAGGCGCTTAGAATCGAGGCCCAAGAGGATGAAGAACATATTGTTTTGTTTTCTTGTCTCAGTTGCCCCTGTCTCAGGCAGGGCGGGAAGCAGGTAACAGGATGCAGGGAATGGTTCTCAAGGCCAGATTAGGCCTCCAACCTGCCACGTGTGTTTGGAGAAGCTTTATCACATTATAGAGTTCCCATTTCTTTCTCTGGGCTGAATAATTATTTGGGGCAGCTCTGACAGGCTGTGATTCTTCTGTGAAAGACATCTCCCCAGTGGTATCCATTAAAATATTTCAAATTCCACCATGACATTTTAATTCAGACACTTTCAGGCCTTCCATAATTTCAGCCCCCTTTGGAGAGGGGGCATTTGGTCAGAATGTAGGGGGGAATGAAAGTTGAGTTTGGTGGGAGTGGCAGAGAGGGCATATCTCAGTGGGCCGAGCCAGGCTAGACCTGAGAAGTCAATCCTCATCTCCAGCCTCAGGGGTTTGTAAAGGAACTTTCTTTAAGAGCCCCTTTTCTCAGTCCCATCTTTAGAGAGGAACCCAGGGGAAAAACCAAAGTGCTCAGGTCATCAGCAGGTTTTCTGATACCTCTCTGAGCAGAGAACTCTAAGCCTCATGCCTGGGGTTCCAGTGACCCACCTAGCCCTGGATGTCCCCCCCACCTACTCTGAGCAGTAGCTCAGACCCTCTCAGATCTAGTTCCAGGGAGACAGCTCCAAAAAGGATCCAGCCAAGAGCAGAGTCGCGGGGGAGACCTAAGAACAGACACTGTCTCCCTCAGCCCAGCCAGCTTCTCCTAACTGCATGTATAAGTGATGAGGCTCTGCAGCCCCAACAGGAACCAATATAATGGCGGTGCGCGGGGTCAGCTGGAGAGACAGATAGCAGGATGCAGGAGTGACAGGCAGTGCAATTATGCTGAGCCTCCTGCAAAAGCAGCAGCGAAGGCCCTCCTGGCCAGCGCTGGCTGCAGGCTCCTCTCCCCCTCCCACATGCCTTGACTCCTCCAGGCCCGCCAGCACCCTGGCTCCTGCTCCCGGGCAAGGTGGAAGAAGGCAGGGTGGGGGCAGATGAGGCTACTGGGAGGAGGAAGATTTTTCTGGGTTTTGGGTCCAAAAATGACACCATCAGGAGAAAGCTTGGTTCCCAGGATAGCTCTAGAGGGCTTTCTCTTCCGAAGTACTGTCTCTACTAGGAAAACCTGCCCTCTCATTCCCAACTCAGGAGACCACAGACATTAGTGGTTCTTCTTTTGACAGGGAAACTGAGGCTTAGAGAGAGAAAATCATTAGCCCAAGTCATAGACCAATCTGAGGCAGAGCCAGGGCAGGAATCCCTTGGGCTCTTTCCAGTATCCCACTGATAAGAGATCAGAGGGCAAAAAAAAAAAAAAAAAAAAAAAAAAAAAAAAAAAGGGAGGGCCAGGGGAGGAAGTGCTGTTGTACCAGGTGTGCCAGGGGCGCTGTGAGGGTCATAGAAGAAGGGGTATGGAGCTCAGAGGGCTCCAACAGCTGGAGGTTGGAACTACAGCTGCAGCACTGTCCTTGTAGAGCCCAAATAAGCTTCCGTGCCGTGCCCAGAGAGGGATCTTTGAGCACTTCATGTTGTGTTTGAGGAGGGCAAAGGGTCATTGCGGGAAGCCCTCTGAGCTTGAAGAGCCAGTGGAACAGCAGAGCTAAGCAGTGGGTGCTTAGTAAATGTTTATTAAATGGAATTGCTGAACAGGGCTGGCTTAGTGGACATGCCACCTGTGCAGTGGCAGGGGACTTGAATTTGGTTTAACGCTCTGCTTTCGCCGCCTTGATGATCTTACTGGTTGTTGAACTGACTTCACATTTTCATCTTGCACTGGGTCCTACACATCATATAGCTGGTTCTGCCCCTAAAAAAGAAATGTGGTTTATTCTTAGAGGGGCTCCCCCGACCCCTTCCGGCCTCAAGATACCCCAAGAGGAGGAGCAGGGACAGAGACCTAGGAGAAGAGGGCACTTGATGATCTTCTTGGGGGTTCCTAGCCTATACTGGTTGACCATGAATGTGTTGGGAGAACTTGGAAGTCTGTCGATCAGCCTCAATCTCATCCACAGGGCCTGTTGTGCCTGTCTGTCCTTCTGCATGCCCATCCTGACCTAGGCAGGGTGCCAGGAGGGGGCACTGGGTCATCAGACTTCTGGTCCTGGTCAGTTCCCTGTCCTTTGGCCTTCTGCTAAGATAGGGTAGGGTAGGAGCAGGGGGAGGAGTTGGGAGGCTTAATTAGCAGCCATGCCAGGCAGCAGGCGGTGGGGTGCAGAGCAGGCTGACTTTTCCCACTATAGATTTGCGCTCCAGGAGAGGCACTAGCTGTCTGGCTTTAGGCTCTAGCTTGGCTATTTTAGGATTATTTTTAACCCTTCCCATTCCACTGCCATCATCAGAACTCTTTTTCAGAACACATGGCAGCTCCAGACTGTCCTCTCCCCCTGCTCCCTCCTCCCCAGCTCCTGCACTTCTTTCCTGGCAGCTGAGAAGGTCATCATTTTCTCACTGGTGGTACAAGTTGACTTTTGCCAAGGAAAACTCCCAGCCGCTGGGCTTCTCCTCTGCCCTGCCCTGTGCCTTTTGCTCATCCTCAGCGTAGCTCTGGACTAAGGAGGGTGGCCCATGTGAGCAGAACCTCAGCCCTTCCTCTCATCATATAAATTTGAAATAGTTAAGTTTCCTGGCCTAGTGCAGACAGCTGACCTAGCCACCAGAGAGTACAATGGGAAGTCATCGCCCTGGCTTCCATCCTCTGGCCTAGCACAGACCCTGCCTGCCTGCATGCCTGCCTCCAATGCCCTATTTGCACCTAGTTGCAGCTGGTGTTCTATAAGAGCAGCTAGAGATGCTCATTCTCATGGGGTTCCCTCTGCTTGCTTTTCTTTTTCTTTTTTCTCCCCCATCCAAACCCTGACAGCATTTGCCTTCTTGGGAAAACTTGGTCCGAGATCTGAGATTATAGCCAAGTAGGGAAAAGACTAGCTGACTCATGTTGTATTCCTGCATCTGTGACAGGCATGCTTGAGTCAGGAAACCCAGGACATTTGGACCTTGAGGTGCCATCCCTTGGGCACATACCTTCCACCACTAGGAGCTGGAGTTAGTCACCAAGTGCCACTGGGAATGCTTGACTTTGAGATCTGGAAATAGGGGCTGAAATGGGCCTGTGCTGTGCCTTGATGTGATGCTGTTCTGGGCATGAGTATAGAAGATTTGTAACTCATAACCAATCTACAATGGAGCATGGTGGTATAGGCCTATAATCTCAGCAGTCTGGGAGTCAAGTTCGAGCCCTGCCTGGGTAGCTTAGTGAGATTTTTGTCTCAAAAACAAAACAAAACAAAACAAAACAAAACAAAAGAGGTGAGGATGAATGTAGCCCCAGGTAAAGACCCTGTGTTCAATATCCTGTAATGGAAAAAAAGAATCAGTCTCTGTCTAAGAAAGTAGCTTCCTTGGGTTGGCTCACCAGGATGGCTGACCACAGCCTGTGCCACAGGGTGGATGGCTCAAGTGAGCGAATGCATCCTTTTTGTATGACCTATGTAACTCCTCTTCCAAGGTCTCCTAAGCAGCCCTATTTGAAAAGTGACAGGGTGAGAATGACAGGGCCAGCTACAGGAGAGGACAGTTGAGCTGAAAATGCTGTAGCCCTGTCAGGACCTACAAAGGAGTGGTGGAGGTCCCTGTGCTCTCTGCCAACCTCTAATCTATAAAGAGCCTGGGTTCAGAGAGACAGTATGACCCAAGGATTCTAGAATTTTTTGCACCATTTTTTTTCTTTTTCTTTTTTCTTTTTCTTTTTTTTTTTTGAGACAGGGTCTCGCTCTGTAGCCCCAGGCTGGTCCTGAACTCACTATGGAGCCCAGGATAGCTTTGGACTCACAGCAATCCTGCTGCCTCAGCCTCCCAAGTGCTGGGATTACACATTATGCATCATTTAAAAAGTAAAAATACTCCTTCCTGTACCCCTAATTGAGAGACATGGGTAGAAGACAGGAGGTAGGCTCTAACGGGGGAATCCTCTCTTTATCAGGTAGAGGTGGGCAGACTTCCTGAGGCAGAGGAACAGGTGATATTTCTGGATCTATCGTCCCTGGTGAGGACAGCCCGTGACACACCAGAGCTTTGCAAAACTAGAAGCTGAACTCAGGAGTCCTGGCTGCCTGCCTCTCCAGTGCATCCCTCTTTTTCTCTCTTGTGGTCCTCACTTGCTAGTTTCCTCCCCGCCAGCTTTCAGGCTGGGAGCCCCAGCTGGCAGAGAATGTCTTGCTCCTCAGCAGCTGGGATTTGTAAATATTTATAGGAACATGAACAGATCAGTGGCTGACAGGCCCAGGGAGCAGGCAGGGGCCCTGCCCACAGCTCAGCAGCTTCACTCCCGCTTCCCCACACTCTGGCCTGATTTGAGGGAGCCCAGGATGACAAGAAGGGTGATCAAGCAGGGTGTGGGGCTGGCAGTCTCTACATCCAGAAATACCAGCTAGGAAAATGTGTTTGCCCATCTGCCCCTGGGCTCAGCTTCCATGCCCAGAGTCACCTCCACCCTTCCACCCTCGCTCCAGTGCACCTGAGGGCTCACACAGCCAAGGCCGCCACATCGATCTCTTCTTCACACACATTCTTTCAGCTCCTGTGTACCTTTGCTGTCCCACTCACATCCACACTGACGCTCACTCTCATGTTCTGAGGCTCACACATGCCAGTTTGCACTCACAAGCCCATTGAGGACCCACACAGGGCCACTTGCCATAGGTCTTAGCATAGATCCTGGGGTAAAACTCATGTTTCTTGTCTGAGATGATGTGTGTGTAGGGAGCAGGTGGGACAGGGGCTGAGGCGCAAGGGTGAGGAAGGAGGAGGGGGAGGAAATGGAGAGGTGTGGATCTATGGCTCTTTGGAGCCAAAGCTGGCCCAGAGTGGAAGGCAGAGACAAAAGCAAGCCAGAGAAATGGAGAATGACAAGGGTCAAGGCAGAGTGGGCAGGAACTGGGGATGGAGCTCCCCGCCCCATGAGAAGCTGTCACATTGCTGCTCCAGTGGTCTGTGAGACCAGCACCCCCCCCCCCCCCCAGCTAGAGCCTCTCCCCTCTGGATCTTGTCATTGTGGTTTTGCTTTGCTGCTTGGGCAGCCGGGAGTGGTGACAAGCAGGGAAGATAGTGCCCAGGGCAGCTGGCTGTGCCATTCTGGCCCCCCTGCCAACACACCCATCAGTGCCCATCTCATCACCCACAGAGTCCAGATGAGACCAGCGATCAGCCGGCTGCCCTTACCTTCAGGGTCACAGCTGACGGAAGGGAGCAACTGGGCCCTCTCCCCCAAAAGTGGACAGTGCTAACCAGACCTTGCCCAGGGACCTGGACCCACAATGAGGGCTTGGGAAGCATATGCCACCTCTCAGCGCCTGGACACCCAGGACGCCCCATGCACAGAAACCCACGATCCACATGCACAGAAACCGGTACATGAAACAGGAGTTTGAGCAGGGCGCTGGGGAACAAAGCCACCAAGAGGCATAATCTTTTCATTTTATCTTCTGTGCACTGCACAAGAATGATGCTTCCACACCCCATGCCCCTGGGTGCTGTGTTAAATAATCGTCCTTTCCACCTCAGGTCTGTCTCAGGGTATTAGTTCTGGGGCATCAATCAGTTAGTTTGTGCTCTCCAATCTGAAAACAACCATTTCTATAAAATCAAAAAGAAAAAAAAAGTAGGAAAAATTATGTTGACTCCTATTTTTCCATTGTATAATCATCACTGCAGATTTCCACTCAGGTTCTGACATCCTGATTGATTCATCCTTTCACAGGTTCATTCATGTATTTACTCAACCTCCATCAGTCATTCAAGTCCCAGACCCTGTGCTGCACCCTGGGAGCCAGTTTTGAAAAGTCAGGCATGGTTCTTGCTTGGTTGGTGTTCGGAGTTGGTCAAATGTGAACAAATGCACAACAAAGTGACTTTCCCAGGCCCAAGGAGCAGTGTCACAGTACCCAGTCTGGGGACCCCAGACATCCTGCTCTTCCAGCTGAACACTTGCAAATGACCCAGAGTTTCCAGGTCTGGTGGCACATGCCTGTAGTCTCAGTACTCTGAGAGGCTGAGGCAAGAAGATCCCAAGTTCAAGCCCAGCCTGGACAATTTAGCAACTTAGCGAATCTCAAAATCAAAGCAAAAAATGGATGGGGGACACAAATCAGTGTGAAGGCTTTAGGCTTGACCCCAATACCACAGAAAAAGGAAAAAAAATGAGAGAATCCTCTCTCATTTCTGGGTCAATACCTCCCCATTCACACCTCTGCTGTCCCGACTTTTGGAAATGAGGAAATGAAACCTATGAAACTAAATCTTACCTTGGGCACTCACTGACCAGGTGACCATAGGCAAAGCACTTAGTCTTTCTGAGTTGTGATTTCCTTCTCTTTAAAATACAATAACTAGGGGCTGCAGGAATAGCACAGCAGTTAAGAGTGCTTGCCTAACAAGCACAAGGGTCTGGGATCGATTCCCTAGTACCACATAGGCTAGCACATGCCTGTAATCCCAGGACTTGGAAGGCTGGGGATAGGATGCTTGCCTTGAGTTTGAGGCCAATCATACATATGCATACACACAAGGCGTGTGGTAACTCATGTCCATCACCAGTATACCCTCAGTATCAAAGGAAATTGAGTACATAAAGCACCATAGACAATGTCTGGCACATAGTAGAGCCTCAACTAATCTCTCTCCTTCAAGAAAAATGTTTGCTACCTGTTTCCTTGTTGGCACGGGAGGGAAGCTGAGATGGTAGTAGGGAAGCAGGAGGACTCAGCGTGCCATTGTACCATGCGTCTGTGCTTCAAGCCACCCTCCTAGACAGCTTGACTGCTCTAAGGGGAATCTCCTGTTTGTGAGAAGGAAGGGCAGAGCGGCCTGGCTTTGCTCCTGGGCCCCTTGAACACTCCAGAGTGTTCTTCTGTTTGCTCACTCTCTGGCTCTCGTGTTTACAAAAGCATATTGTGTGTTTAGCCGCTGTGGAGTAGTGCGGCTGTGACAGTAGTTGTGATGGTAAGGGTTGGTGGTGGTGATGGTAGCAGTGGAAATGATGGTGCTGCCGGGGGCGGTGATGGAGACAGAAGCAGTGGTAGAAATGTTGCAGGTGGTAACAGCATTGTGGTGGAGGACCAGCTTAGAATGCCCAGATTTCAAGCTAGAAGAGAACAGCTGCAGGCCTACTACGTGCCAGGCCCAGTGATGCTCACTTTGTCTTCACAGCAATCCCCAGACATTACTATCTCTCTTCTCTCTCTCTCTCTCTCTCTCTCTCTCTCTCTCTCTCTCTCTCTCTCTCTTTTTGGATAAGGGCACTGAGGCAAGAGATGACATGTGACTTGCTAGAGGATGGAGAGACATTTGAGCCCTGAATCCTTTGACTTCTATCCTATGCCATCACAAAGCCACCCACATGTCACAGTAAGGGAAGTGGAGGTCCAGGGAGATTTAGTGGTTTGTCCCAGGTTATGCCCCACTTAGAAGCACAGTCTGGCCATTTGTCTGCACTCCTGGGTCTCAGCAGCCTTTCTGGCACCAGGGGCTAAGGTACCCCTGAGATGGACAGAAGTACCACCAGCACATTACCCCTCACAGCCCTGACAGCTCAGACCTCCTTGGGACCCTCAGGCAGGCTGGATATCTCCTGTAGTTATGATAAACTTTCCATGGGGAGTCATGAATAAATCAAACATCTACCCCAGCTAGGGCACAGTTGACAGACCAAAGTAAGGATACACCTAAGTCGAACTTGGTGACCTGGTGAATTACTGGGGTTGCATAGATGATTCAAGGTAGTTATGCCACTCAAAGCCCACCCAGCATAGACAATGGCTCACAGGCTCACTTCTGTGTACTTGTGGCAGTCCCTTGTGACCCTTGTAAGTCTCAGGACCATCCTGCACACTGGGCTCCCATCTTCCTTCTGGGACTGCCTTCCTGGGTGGCAGCAGCTCTTCCTCTCAACCCTGTGGCCTTAGCACTCAGATATTCCCGAGGTGCAGTGTTCCATGAAGTCCAGGTTGGAGGGCAGAAGTTGGGGTTTGCACCTGTAGATCCACCTAGTGACCGTGTGGCTGCATGCCCAGCTCTGAAGGCTCCAGCCAGCTGCTGCCATGTACACCTGGGAGTTGTTTGCCTCCTGAGTCTCACAAGCCTCCTTCTTCCCTCCAGGTGAGAATGTTTCAATTTGGAGGAACTTGGTGTACAACAGCAATCCGCTAGACCCTGTAAACTGTCAACTCCAGTCTCCTCTCCAGCCCCAGAGAGTGAGAGTCCAGTTGCTGCCTGACCCAATGAACTTGACACCTCCTCTCCTAGACTTGACTGTGAGCCTCTCTTGGCCAGGCACTATGCTTCAGCCCCTCTAAGGGACACTAAGGTGAAAGGTCAGAGGCAGCCACCCCTTCACCCCATGACTATTTGACCTCTGAGGTAGCAAGCTTCGATATCTAGTCAACCCCCCCCCATGTCTTTTTCTGATCTTGGATCTTAGTTTTTAACCCCCAAGTAAATGAATAAGGGTGGCTTTACCTTGATGCACCAGCAATTAGTGAAAAAGGGAACCCAGGTGGCCGACCCCAGAAGGACTTCCAGAATCCGCCCCACTGGGTTCATCCCTTTCACCTCTCAGCACTGTGCGTTGCTTCCTTCTCCAACCTACGGAACATATGGATCTGGCTTAAGTCATGTGATGGTAATAGAGATGGTGGCTTTGGTGACGATGATGATCCTAGAAGTGATAATGGCAGCTCTTGGACCGTCGGAGTAGAGCAGTGCCTTCTAGAGAGAGGAAGGTTGGCTGGTCACTACCTTTCTCTGTATCTTCTCTGCATTCTTCCCTCCTCTTGATACTAGGGGTTGAACCCAGGATTTTTGCATTGAGTGACACCCCTATCCCTTTTTTGTACCACGATCTTGTTAAATTTCTGAGATGCCCAGGGTGACACTGAACTTGTGATGTTCCTGCCTCAGCCTCCCAGAGTGCTGGGATTTTAGGTGTATACCGCGCCAGTTCCCCCACTTAATAATAACTAGGATATATCAAATGACACCTATAGGATAGGTAACATACTAAGTATTTAGATATAATAATTTATTTAATACCTGCAACAACCCAGAGTAGCAGGTACTAACAGAGAGGAGATAACTGAGTCACAAAGAGGGTAAGGAACTTGCTCGAGGCCAAGCAGCTAGCCGACAGCAGAGCCCACATCAGAGCCCACATCAGAGCCCAGCTCCTGCCCTCTACTTCCGCCTCAGAGTAGAGCTTGTTCATGGGTGAGAGCTGGCAGGGGCTATCTTGGAGCTTCCTGGTGTCATTCTGTCTTCCCACCTCCACGTGGGCCTCCACCTCTCGGCTCTGACAAGGGAGGCGGATGGGAACGGCTGGAGGTCCTGCGGGTCCAGCCGGTGGGACGATCGCAGGGGCGGGGCTCCTGCTGCCCCAGCTCACCTCCTAGCTCCTGGCGGGGCTCCCGCCCTTGGGAGCTCCGTCCTGCCGGCCTTCCTCCCTCCCAGGATCTCATTATATCCCTAAGAGAAACTGACAGCCTCAATATCTTACTTTGCAAATATAGTTTATTCCTTCAATAAAGCCGCCTGCGCAGGGGAATGTTTAAGCCCCGCTCTCCCCCGAGAGCCTCATTTGAATTTCTAAAGTCTTTAGTCGGCTCCTCCAATGGGGCAGCTGGGTAATGAAAACGCAGCAGCCGCTTAGAGGGGATTCATTTCCTGTCTGGTCTCTGCCGCGGATGGAAGGGCTGGACTGACCGGAGGGAGAACTGATGGTTACCTGGATGCCGGGGAGGGGCGGGGGCAGGGGCCTTGGCGTGGGTTCTGAGCACCAGAACCGGGTGGGGCCCTGGCTTGTGCCCGTACGGATGGGTCTGTGCATTCAACAGGCGTGGTGGTGTGATGAGGGAACTGCAAGCCACCAACTCTGCCAGCTCAGGGCCTACAGTTGGGGGGGAGGAGGGGTCAGCGGGGCTCTGTAATCTCCCGTGCTGGAGAACCCCTCCATGGAGACTTTGCTCGGGGACTCTTCCACAGGGGGCTAGTACTAGGGTCTCCTACTACACAGCGTCTCAGACCAGTGCAGTCCCCACAGCCAGGCCCAGCCCACCAAACCCCAGCCAGGCCCCTCACTCCAAGGCAGCCCCTCTCGCGGCCCCCCATGGGAGTCTCTAATTAAAGGGCCGGCACGCCCCTTTGGGACTCATTAGGCCCACTGTGCACAGAACATTTAATCATTGCTCAGAGCATCGATTGGAAAATCAATTTCTTTGTCTCTCCGCACGCGCGGCACTGGAGAAGTGGGGGGGGCGCTGACCTCCTTCTGCTGCCATGTAAAGTGCTGCACATTTAATCAGGGAACAGAAATCAATTAGGCACTTATGACTTTGGCTTTAGTTACCGAGTCGACACTGGCCCAGGCACAACTCAGCCACTGACAGTGGTGATTCTCACCCCATCCAGCAGCCCAGCTTCTGTCCTCACACATCCTGTCCTCTGGGTCCCCTTTCCCATCCTCGGGGCACCTGTCCTCTACATAGAACCTTGCAGAACCCCCACCAAGCCCTAGGAAGGATCCCCACGCTCCAAGTCTCCTGCACCTGCCTGTGCTTAGCCCCAAGACCCTGAAAAGCCACCTGACACGGTTCTCGTCTCTGCTTTGACTCACTGGCTTCTGTGACGTCCAGGAGGTTCTCAAACTGCCTCAGTTACCTTGTGCCCACTTTCCTCATCAAATGGGAACAATATTAGTACCTACCTGCCTAGTGTCCTACAAGTTCGATGACATTCTTGTGGTGGGATGCCTACCAAACAGCTGGAGCTCCATTAGGAGAATTTGTCAAAGGAATGGCATCCTCCTGGCCCCAGAGGCCGCCAGGACAGACCAGGGGGAACTGGATGAATGTGAGCCAGAGGCCCTCTGGCCTCTGCTGTCCTTCCCTTTAGGAGAAGGACAGATGGGCCCCTTGCCCCCTTACCCTCTCGGTTTCCCGTCTGCCTCTGAGGGTTGTCCTGGAATCTCCTGACCCCTCACGTACCCACCACCATGTACTTTGGCTGCTCTCTTCTCCCGGCTCCATGGGTACAAGCTTCTCAGCAATGTCTTATGCACCCAGAGTTACACACACCCAATTACACAGTTGTACACAGTCTGCACGCCCCATTACACACAGCTTCACAGAGTTGTTCCCACAGTTAAGAGTCTCAGGTTCCCAGAGCCCGCACACAGCTCCAAATACCACCATTTTCATCCACAAGCAGCTGCCCCCACTCCACCACACACACACAAGCCCCTCGCCCGGTGCCACACACCCGAGCTCACCCTTAGTCCCCCACCCCATGGAATTGCACAGTGGTGGCACACGTGTGCACACATGCAGGCACACACACACACACACACACACTTGCGCACACCCGCTCCATAATAATATTAGACATGCCATTTCTTTTGCATGACAGTTCCAGTGGAGATGCTCAGAGCTGTCACTTGGATGAAAAATAATGCATAATCCTCATCTTCCTTCCTTCCCTTCCCTTTCTTTCTTCCCTGTTTAATGAGCTCCTAAAAATATTCCTTGCCGTCTCGCCAAGGATGTGGGCTAAGTGTGAGTCAGGTCCCCCTTCCCCCTTCCCGTCCCCTGTTGCCTGAGTGGCCTGGAGAATGAAGGTCACGGGGAATCGCAGTGCTTGGCCAAGATGAGGTCAGATGGAAGGACTTTCACCCAGGCCTCCCACAGACCTTGGGCTCCTGCCATGCCCTCCCCACTTGCAGATGAAAGAAGCGAGGTGCCAGTGGGTACAGGGAAAAATGTGGCACAGGTCAGAATACCACAAGCTGGGGACCTGCCTTATCCACCCAGCTCTGTGTCCTTGGAGTGATTGGATTAGTGGATTGGTGAGTGGATGGATGGTGGGATGAAAAGAGGAAGGGATGGGAAGGGATGCAGATGGATCTACTAAGTCATGAGTCAAGATCTGGTCACCTGGTTCCTACCAAATTTCACTGTGGCTCTGGGAAAGGTAATGCTCTTTTTGGGCCTTGGTTTCTCTGTTTTGAGAAAGTGTCTTATCCTAGAGTGCAGGCTGGTCCTGAACTCACTACGGAGCCCATGCTGGCCTTGAACTCAAAGCAATCCTCCTGCTTCAGCCTCCCGAGTACAAAGATTATAAGCATGCCCCAGCACACCTGGCTTATGTGATGCTGGGGAATTGAACCCAGGGCCTCTTGTGCTAGGCAAGCACTCTGTCTGCTGTGTTATTCCTCCGTCTGCAACTGATGCCTTCAGTTCCTCGCAGCTCTGTCACCCTTGCTCTGTGCTTCCCTACGGTGTCAGAGTAAACTTGTCTATATCCTTTAACATGCCACCCTATGGTGCACACGAGGTCACGAGTGCTGGATGAGCGGGACAGGAGCTCTCTGCGTCTGGGTCTGTGTTTTCCGAACCTTTCCTCTGCCTCCCACCTCTCCCCACCCATCTCTTTGTTCCAATCTCCTTAATTCCGTTTCTGCGTCTTCCTTTCATTCTGTCTTTTTTCTTGCTTTTTTTTTTTTTCCGAGCACGCATCCTACCAATTAGCCCTGCAGAGCCACGGCCTGGTCCCGTGATTTCCTTGTCTCCCCCTTCTCCCCCACCACCTGCTTCAGAAGCCCCCTCCCGGTGCATCTCCCCATCTCCTCCCAGAAGCTCCAGTCCCGAAAGGTTAAGCTAATAGCAACTCCTTTCTCATCAGCTGCTCTTGTTTGCTCTACATAATTGCAGGAGAGGGGGCCCCCAGAGGGCAGAGGAGCCTCTGAGTGGCATATAGGGAGGGGGCTGTGCGGCCTTCTCTATAGGACAAAGGGCTATGGGCAGGGGCACCTGCAGAAATGGGGTGGCAGGCCGTGTGGAACAAGAACTGGCAGCTGTGGCACGGTTATCTGAAGAAGAGGGAGAGGGGTCTAGGGAAGGGTTATCCAGGATATCACCACCCTGAAGTACTGAGACAGGGTCTTACCCTGAAAGAGCCATGGCCATGGCTACTTATATTAGGTGCCATTATTATTATTTAAAATAATAACTAATAATAACGGCACCTAATATAAGTAGCATTTATCAAGTATAAATTACAAGCCAGGCATTACACCCAGCACTTTACTGACTTTGTTTCCTTGATTCTTTGCAATCATCCCAGGTTCAACCCTTGTGTCTGCTTTTCTTTTTTTTTTTTAATTGTGCCCACTTGACAGGAAACTGTAGCTCCCTTAGGTGAGATTATTGCCTGAGGTCACAAATTGCTAAAAAGCCTGGAGTAGCTCTGAGTCATAGCTTCTGCTCTGAGGAGGTCAGGGTTGTAGGGACTTGGGAGGCCCTTATGTCCAACCCACTCAGTATCGAGAGGGATAGAAGGAAAGGGGCCTGTCCAAAGTCTCAGAATAGTGTCCTAACACTCTGACACAGAAGAAGTTGCTCATCTTCTGAGCTGGGTGCCCTAGGAGACTTCCTGTGGTTGGGGCGCGTGCTTGGGTGAGGGGTGGCAGAGAAGGCGGGGTTGGCTTTCCTGAGAGGAGAGCATGGAACTAGAGTACCAGTGGTGTGTGCACAGGCAGCATGGAGGTAAGGAATACCTGGAAAACTCCGCTTCTCTGCCAGGGAGCAGTAGCCTCGGTCCTTTGCCGGACTGTCTTCATAGTTCATCAGGGATGGAGCAGTGCACAGAAGGTATGGTGGGGACAGTCAACCAATGGATGTAAGCTTTGGACCTGCACTAGGAAGTAGAAGGCAGGAAGTCAGCATATCTCGGTGGTAGTTCTCAGCTTTGAACTTGGGGCCAAATTGCTGTCTATTTTTCTGCCTTCTGTCTCAGGTGTGGTCTCCCAGCCATCTGCTCCAATCAGGACAACTGGCTTCTCACTTTCCTCGATTCCCAAGCAATGGATACTCTCAGGACAGGCATTACCTCCCCCTTTAAATCCAAGGGCTCCCCAGATCAATGACTATGTCTGTACCATATTGGGCTCCCAGGGCAGGGACTGAGCCTCCCCCATCAGACTGGATGGGCAGAAATGGTGCCTCCTTCATCAGATTGTCCCCTCCAGCTCCAGTCCCTATAATTTGGTAGCCTCAGCAGCTCCAGCACTGGCTCCCTCCTGAGCACCTCTCCACCCCAACTCTGTCCCTACCTCACAGCAATGAATTGCCCTGTACATCTCCCTCTGACTGTCTCATGCAATCCTGATACTCCCTGCTTATATGCAGCTTGCAGGTACTGAAGTGCTGCATTCAAGGGCTGCAACTCGCTGCCTACCACAATCTGCAGCTCTCTGTACCTGTACACATGCCCCTACCTCCAGTCAGCCCTGCAGGGGGCAGCTGTGAAGGACTAGGCAAGCAAAGCAGAATCTCATCTGTATTCTCAGTGGCCAGGCTGTGTCACGGCTTTTTCTAGGAGAACCCCATCCTCTCCCTGAGTTGCAGCTCTCAAAATTTGCTCAAGGAGCATCAATAATGGGAATCGATTCATCAATGAGCATCCTGGTAGAGCTCTGCTGCATCCCTAAGCACTTCAGCTCACCCCCACTCCATCCCCCATGCCCTAAGCCTAACTTCCTGGGAACTGGCCCTGCCTTTCCACTTGCCAGATTCCAGGAGACAAAGCCCTCAGCCCTACATCCCACAGCTTTGCACTGGCTGAGCAAAGAACATAGTGTGGGTCTGGTGGGGGAGAGGGGCAGGGACCCAGGGCTGAGCTCAGCATTGCTTGGGCCATAATCAGGTACCATGCAGAATGAGAGAGGGGGTTCCATGCCTTAGGGATGTGGGAACAGACCACTTTATCTTAACTTCCAAATGCCAATGTTTCAGCTTCCAAATACCAACATCTTCTTCTTAACACTAACAAATCTCAAAAGTACTGATCACCCATTGAAATACCCCAACCTTCCAACAAAGATGGTCTGTGCTCAACCAACCATCCAATGTCTGACCAACCACTGATCACTGACCAGCTACGCCTGATGGCCCATACCTATATGCTTATACAACTTCTTAACAATGGCCATCCCATGCCAACTACCCACATGACCACCCGTCATCAACATCTATACAACCAATATCCAATAATGGCCTTTAGTGAGATTTTCCCAAAGTGATTGCCCCAATTAACCATCCCTAGCCACTTTCCACTGACCAGCTACCCAAAAGGACTCTCCAATTATTGACCATTACTTGTCATTTTCCTTTTTTGTTGGGGGTGGGTAGGGTCTCACTTTGTAGTCCAGGCTGGTCCTGAACTCACTATGTAGTCCTGGCTGGCCTTGGACTCAAGGCAATCTTCCTGCCTCAGCCTCCCAAGTGCTGGGATTACAAGCATGTGCCACCGTATCCAGTTGTATCGAACTCGGGGCTGTGAGCTTGCAAGGCAAGTGCTTTAATTGCTGTGCCATTGCTCCAGTTCCAGTTATCATTTTCTGATGGACTGTTTAAGTCCATCACAGCAGGACTTTCCTGGCCCTGAAGGGGACTAGTCTAAGCTTCACTGGCCTCCAGAATGTGTCCAGTTGACCAGTTACAGAGCCGCTGGGTCTCCAGTCCTAGCCATATCCATCTGACCAGGCCCCAGTGACCCCTACCAGCCAGCACTGAGCAGCTGCACTGGAGTTGGAGGCAGGGGGCTTTTCTGCCGCTCTGGGCTGTCCTCAGAGAAGTTTAACTGCTGCTTGGGGGACGTCTCCATCACCCCTTCACCTCCAGCAAGGTATCAGTTGCTAAAAATGACCATTCATGGAAGGTTTAGGCTCTGAACTGGGCTGATCTCACAAGGAAAGTCCAAGAGCACTGACCTGAAAGAAAGCTGTAAGTGGAAGGAGACACCTCCCTGCTGTCCTCCTGCTGGAGTCAGGCACTGGGAGGCAGTGCAGGGTTGCAGGCGAAGGAGTCAGGGAAAGCTCTGAGAAAAGGGCAGATGGGAGGGGAGGTTGGAAGGGACCTAGAAGAGCAAGGAAAGGGCAGTGGCGTGGAGCAAGGGAAGGCCGAAAGGAGCTATGGGATGGCAGAGACCTGGGTCTGGTAGCCCATGCTTGTGATCGCAGCACTTTGGGAGCCTGAGGCAGGAGGATCACAAGTTTGAGCCCACTCTAGACAACTTAGTGACCTAATGAGAACTTGTCCCAAAATAAAAATACAAAGATTTTTAAAAGGGATGGGATTTTAGCTTAGTATGAAAGCATTTTGGATTCAAGCCTCAGTACCACACCAAAAAAAAAAAAAAAAAAAAAAAAAAAAAAAAAAAAAAAAAAAAAAAAAAAAGGAAGGGAAAAAAAAAGAAATGACAAGGGCAGAAAGGAGGATGAGAGGTGGGAAGGGGTGCAGTTCTCAGCATGCCAGCCCCATGTGCCACCCTAGCTCCTCCTGATCCCTCCTGGCTCTCCTGCTTAATGGAGAGCTCCACGGAGAGTCGAGCAGAGCCATGGCTCATGATCTCCCTTCACCAAGGACTCAGAACCAGGACCATTAATTAGATGAAGGAGCAGCTGCTCTGGGCCCATGGGCCAAGTGACAGGAAATCATTCTATCCTTGGAAGCTCTGGCCTGGCCCTAGCCTCAGTTTTGGGATATCATCTGTCCACTCTCCTCCTCTGTGGGGTCTGTCCAGGGATCTGCATGTACCAACTGTGATGCCCAGTCTGTTGCCAACCATGGACCAGGCCCAGGAGATCCCACATGCTGAGTGGATACTGGCTCCTGAGTTTGACTTCATCATGTCCATGGCTAGCCTCAGTTTCTTCATCATTCCAATAGAGAGACTTAGTTTCTCCTTTAAGAAATCTCTGGGCTCTTCCTTTCTCTCATGGGCTCCACTACAGGCTCCCTGTAACTTGTCTGGAGCTGAAACAAAGCTGAGCCTAAGGACAATGACGTCTCTTGGACTCGGGACCCTTTTTCTGCTCTGTAGTCCTATCCTGGGGCCTGAAGGAGCATCACCATCTGACCCCTGGTTAGTGAATGGGCAACAGTCACACCACAGCATGAAGTGGGGTGGGTTCAGGATCTTGAAAGCTGTCCAGGGCCTTTTTCTACTTGCTAACTTCAGATGATGAGTAAAAACTTCTAGAGTGATACAAGGACTGTCCTCTAGTCACAGACTTTTTTGAACTGAGAGGACAGAGACAAGCCTTCCCTGTGCTTATTTACAGCTGCAGCAGTCAGTAAGGTCATGTGTTATGGTTTGGGTTGGGAATGTTCGCCAAAATTCTCATATATTTGATGTTGCAGAATGCCTATGGAACCCTGTGCTATTAAGAGGTGGGGCTTGGTCAAGAGAGATGGATTAGGGGCATGTAGTAGGTTATGGGCACATGGCATATTACTGGACATGTGATCTGGAAGAAGTGAATCACTGGGGCTCAATCCAGAGGGGCAGAGCACTGAGGCTTGACCCAGAAGGGCCAGATCACTGGGGCATGACCTGGAAGGATATACATTAGTTCTGTTTTCCTTGCTGACTTGGTTTCCTGTCGGCCATGCTGTGAGCAGCTCTTTCTCCAGTTAGGTTACCACCATGCACTTCTACCATTGCCAGCCACCAATGAATGGACTGAGACTTCCTGAAACTGTGAGCTAAGTAAATCTTTCCTCCCTTAAATTGTGGATGTTTGATATTCTGTCCCATCATCAAGAAAGTAGCTAAGACACCATGAGTCAAAGGCTGACCAGGCCACAACCTGCTGCACTGTCTCCTGCAGGGTGGGAGTTGGGGAAAAGCTAAGATGTAGCTCCTAGAGGAGTATGGTATTACACACCTCTGATACCATCCCAGCACTCTGGAAGGCAGAAAGACTACAAGTTCAAGCCCAGCCTGGGCAACTTAGCAAGTTAGAGAGAACCTGATTCAAAACAAAAAATAAAAAATGGCTGGGGATGTAGCCCAGTGCAAAGGCTTTGGGTTCCATTCGTAATATAAGAAAAAAAAAAAAAAAAGTAAAAAAGTGACTTCTGATAGCCAGGCTCTTACTGTCCAGTGGAGGATGGGACTGTTGCCCAGGAAACCATAGGAGTACAGCATTTCCCGAACCTGTCTTCATATAGACTTTTACATATACACTCCAAAGAGAAGATTGAAGTGTAGTTGCTTAGGACAAACCCCCAGAGTTCAAGGAGGAGCACAGGAGGAGCCCAGGAGGCTGGGAAGGTTTCAGTAGAAGGCAGGACTTAGTCTGGGTCTTCAGGATTGGTCAGGACATGGACGTGTGGAGAGGGAGTGGAGAAAGCATTTCAGGCAAAGGGAGCAGCCTGTACAAAGGCATAGAGGAGGTGGGGGTAGGGGAAATGTAACCAACTGAGGAATGATGTGGAAGAAGCTGGAAGGGGAGGTGATTATGGGACTTCTCCAATGCCCTTTCAAGGCATGAAGACTATTTTCTGATCCCGATATCTGAGAATATGGCATGATTGATTGTGTGTACTTAAGGGCCTAATAGCAGAGGACGTCAAAATATGGGACATCTTGGAAAAGCAGGCATTTGTGCTGCTGGGAGCTTTCTCTCTTGCATTTTTCTGACTCTTCTCAGCTTGCAGCTAGATTCTGAGCCCACCTTCCAGGAACCTGCATTCCCAGGCTGGGTGGAGGAGGAGTACCTTGTCTGCAGAAGCACAGCCAAGGCCCTGGTACCTATAAGGCACAAAGGCTCTGGGTACCTGCTTCCTGGTTTCTCTTACCTCCCCTCCGAGGAGCTGCTTTTCCCACTTCTCTAGTTCAAAATCTAGTCCTGCTCCTACAGGTCCCAGGGCTCCCCTCAACAAGATATAAATCAATGAACAATTTGCTGCTATTTGTAGATCTCATTTCCCTTCAGGCCCCAACTTCAGTCCATCCTGACCAATTCTGGCCTTGCCCACTCTCCTCAGGCAGATGGACTGGCACTGTGCCCAACCACAGAAGTCAATACTGTGGGCATCAAATGGGAGTTGTAATAGCCTAGTGGTCCATGCAGGGGTAGGGCCTATTCTATTCCTGGGTAAACTCTTGAGAATCTAGGAATTAAAGACAAAGCAAAGACCCCAGAATCTATGGGGCTCTTTGTTTTGTTTTGTTTGTTGAGACAAGGTCTCTCTCTATAATCCAGGCTGGTCGTGAACTCACTATGTAACTAGGCTGGCCTCAAACACATGGCATTCCTCCTGCCTCAGCTTCCCAAGTGTTAGGATTACAGGCATGTACCACCATACCTGGTTTATGTGGTTCTGGAGAATTGAACTCAGGGCCATGTGCTTGCTAGGAAATTGTTCTAACTGCTGTGCTATTCCTCCAGCCCCTTGTTTGTTTTTTTGAAATAGCCTCACTGGGTCACCTAAGTTGAACCTGAACTCACTATATAGCCCAAGCTAGCCTTTAACTAGCAATCTTATGCCCTTGTCTTCCAAATGTTGGGATTATAGGCGTGTTTCACCATGTTTAGCAGAAATCTGTATTTAAAAAGAAAGACGGGTGGGAGGAATAGCACAGAGTTCAAAGCACTTGCCTGGCAAGGGCAAGGCCTTGAATTTGATTTCCCAGCACCATATAAGCCAGGTGTGATAGTGCAAGCCTGCAATTCCAGTACTGGGGAGACTGAGGCATGAAGATTGCTGTGAGTCTGAGGCCAGCCTAGGCTAGGCAGTGAGCTCAGGACCAGCCTGGACCACAGAGCAATGGAGCTGGTTTGAGGATGCTGGGAAATTCACAGCACAGGCTGCTGTCAGTCTTCCTTTGGGCTGCTAGCCACGTGACCTTTCCTACCTCTGTTATGTGTCAACATGCCCCATGTGAAAGAGGTTCACAACAGCTCCAGCTTCATAGGGCCTCTGGTTAACGCATGAACAGGAAAAGCAGGCACAGAGTTTAACTCAAAGCCTATTATTTAGTTGTGGTAGCCCATGCTATAATCCCAGCTCTTTGGGAGTCTGAGGCAGGAGGATTCAAGTCCAAGCCCAGCTTGGGCAATTTCTATCAAAAAGAAGAAAGAGGGCTGGGGCATAGCTCAGCAGTTAAGGTACTGGCCTAGCAAGAACAAGGCCCTGGGTTCAATTCCCCAGCACCACATAAGCTGAGCATGGTGGCACATACCTGTAATTCCAGCACTCAAGAGGCTGAGATTGGAGGGTTGCCATGAGTTTAAGGCCAACCTCGGCTACAGAGTGAGTTCAGGACCAGCTGGGACTACAGAGTAAGACCTTGTCTCACAGAGAGAGGAAAAAAGAAAAAGAAGAAGGAGGAGGAGAAGAAGAGAAGGAGGAGGAGGAAGGAAGGAAGGCAGGAAGGCAGGAAGGAAGGAAGGAAGGCAGGAAGGAAGGAAGGAAGGAAAAAAGGAAGGAAAGAAGGGAGAGAGGGAGGGCCAGGGGATGCACCTCATTGTAAAGGCCCCAGGTTCAATCCCTAGTACAGCCTAACCAGCCAGCCAGGCATCCCGAGTACCCTTGAGGTTGATCGATGGGTAAGCCTGGTACCTGCCCCAGAATAGTATATTCATGCTCCCTCTCACAGCACTCAAAGTCCACTGCCAGGCCCTGGGTGGTAGGTATGAGAGACCTCCCTAAGGATGGGGTATGTGCTAGGGTGGCCTTGACTCTGAGGGATAGAGAGAGAAACAAAAACTGGACTCTCTGGGGCTCCTAACTTGCCAATCAGGATGCCACAGAGGAAGCTGAGATACCTGCTACTGGACGGCCTGGGGAGGGGCCCCAGCAGGAGGCTGGGCATTCTCAGGGGTGGTGAGCTCCTCAGGTTGCAGGGAAAGCCACACAGAGCCTGGGGCAGTGGGGAGAGTAGGGCAGAAGAAAGATGAATGCTTCCTTCCTGGCAGGGCAGGTAATCAATTCTAAAGAACCACAGTAACAGCCTCAAAGTGGCCCCAGGTGCCTGCTACTTACCTTCTGCTAACTCTAGAGAAACAGGGCACAAAAGTTATAGTTGTGAATTTCAGCTCAGCTTGCCTGGGTTTTTTTTCCCCCAACTTTATTGAAATATAATTTACATACGATAAAATGCATACATTGTAAGTGCACAGTTTGAAGGGTTTTGACAAATTTATATACACATAGAACCGTATCTATAGAATGTTTTCCTCATCCCCAAAAACTCCCCTGTGCCTCTTCCCAGTCAATCCCCACCCTGCCCCCAGCCCCAGGCAGCCACTGATCTGCTTTCTGTCACTATAGATTAAATTTGTCTTTTCTGGAGTTTCATATAAATGGAATTATGTAATATGTTCTCTTGGTGTCTGGCTGTTTTCACCAAGCATAACGTTTATGAGATTCATCCATGTTGTTACACTGGTAGATGACATCTCTTTATCATGAGTAGTATCCCATTGTGTGAGTGTATGACAATTTGGCCACCTGTGGGTGGGCACTTGTGTTGTTTCTAGATTTTGGCTATTGTGAGTAAAGCTGCTATGAACATACATGTGTAAGCCTTTGTGTGAATATATGTTTTCACTAGATCTTAGCCAAAAGGCCAAGAAGCAATGTCTACATTTTCCTTAGGGAGGAAAAACACTGAGTCGAACAACTGTGCCCTGTGGTCATTGTATGCTTAAAAATTTAAGAAATGAACAAGCTACTTTCTAAAGCAATTATACAATTCTACATTTCTACTACTAGTGTCTGAGAATACCAGGTGCTTCCCAACCCCATCAATACTCAGCACAGTCATTCTTTCAGTGCCTGTGCAGTGGTATTTCATTGTGCTTTTAATGTGGGTTTCCTGAAAACAAATAAGATTGAAAGCCTTTTCATGAACATATGAAGATATTGGCCATTCAATATCTTCTTTTGATCCTTTTAATATTGACTTATATCGAGATGTAAGAGTTCACTGACTAAAGTTCTTTGTCAGATGTATGTATTACAAATATTTTTCTGGACTGTAGCTTGCCTGTCTTATTATTTTCTTAGTTGTTTCCATCATGATTCTACTAGGTCTATGTTGTACAATTTCCAACAAAATTACTTTGTTTTTCTGACTCTTGGTTTCTTCATCAGTAACGTGGGGATAATAGTACTTACCATATAGAAGTGTTGTGGCATTTAACACAGTTAATATATATAAAGGGTCTGGAGCTGGAGGAGCTCCTCAATGTGTGGTGACCATGCCTGTGACAGTTGCAGGAAATTAATGGCCTCTCCTCCCCTTCCTCAGGAGTTGGTCTTGATAGGGGGGAATCTTTCTTTTCTATTCATCTAGCTTGTGGCGATCCCATGGGCATTCAAGGCAGGGTCAGGACAATCAATATAGTCATCCTGCCCCCATCCTGTGCCAACACACAAATCTGGGGGACCATGTGGTGATGTGCTCTGGGAGTCACTATCTTGGAGCTTCAGAGAGAGGGGAAGCGTCTCTGGGACTCTATAACCCCTATTTGTGAACTCATAAAATCGCTCCCACATACCCACAACTCCTCAGTCACTAGAGCTCTACAAGCATTTACATGTCACCTCATCATACTGCATCTGGCATCTGCACACATTCAGACACCTGAAAGTAAAACACTACCATGATGATCTCCAAGCCCCTGTCAGTGGTCATCAGTGCCAGCCTCACTGTCCAGACCATGCATAATTCAGAGTTTAGCCCAAAATAGTTCTATGCAGGCAAAGCCTCTGGATAGAGGAAAAAGGAGCTGGGGCTGCAAAGGGAGGGGGACAGAGCACTTAATCTGACAAAGACCCTGAAATCTACCTCCATTTGCTCAGTGCATGGGCAGAGATGGGGCGGGGGTCCAGGGAGCTTGCAGGTCAGCTTGGAGCCCTGCTTTCTCCAAGTCCCTCTTCCGCACTCATACCCCCAAGTCCTCCATCTCCGAGAGGCATAGTACCTGTGGGCAGCTGAGAAAGCAGCACAGCCCATATCTGGGCACGCAGCCCTGCTGCCGTCTGGGGTCTCCACGTGCAGGCCTCCAGCTTCTGGCACTTCCCCAAGTCCAGGATGAGAGAGACAATGCTTTATCTTGGGTCTCCTGTCCTTATTTCACCAATCAATCAGTTGATAAGTCTACAAATATTTACTGAGCACTCACCAGGGCATGACTGGGTCCTAGGACATTGCAGGGCAATTGACTCTGCATAGAGAAGCTCACAACTTGTGGGGGAGGCAGAACAGTCACAGAAAGGACAAGGATCAGCCAGGGAGGGACTGGTCACAGGGATCAAGGATGGGGGTAGGAGAGGCTTCCATCCCAAGGCCTAACCTAAACCAGGTCTGCCTGGGTGAAGAGTCCTTTAGGGGAGGTAGAAAGGTAGGCAGGAAGTCCAGAATGTACTGGCTGAAGGTAGAGAAGGGTCACAGCCATCTGGATGTTAGTTAGGGGACTGGGGTCACATGAGGGAGTTATGGGGTGGGCCTGGAGTGTCCTTCAACCTTTGATAGTTCAACAAGGACAGAGACCAAGCCAAATATAACCCCTCCCTAGAGTTTCCTTCAAGATTCTGTGATACAGTGTCAAACACTTTGCTTTGTTTTCATCTTCGGCAGTTCAAATATCAACACTCCTATGTCACTGTTTAAGAAATGACGCAAATGACTTAACTCTATACCTGTTTCTCTCACCTATTAAATAATAGGTATAGTACCTACCTCACAGTTTTGTTGAAGTGATTAAATAAAAAATGAACAGAGTTCATTTAGCCAAGTGGCCGTCCCTGCTGCGTCATCTCCCATGAGGCATTGGGTGGCCATCTGGGACAGTTACTGCCCCAGGCAAAAGAGATGTGCTGCTGAATGGCTTTCTGGCAGGGGAGACCTCTGAATTGTGATTGGAGACACAGGGCCTGGCTCCAGAATACCCATGGGCTAAGTGGACTTGTGGGCCACAGGGCTGTGCTGCCATGTTGTGCATGGGACAACACACTCCCGGGGACATCGTGAGAGTCCCAAGGGATTTGGTTTTTCTTTGCTGTGTTTTCTCTCTGGAAAAAACCAAATCAGTGTGTGAGCTGCTTCGAGTGTAGGTTCTAGAGGGGTCCTTCCCTCCTCGTCCAGCTCGGCCTCCACCCACCTGTTTGGGCCTCTGTCTCCATCCCTCTCCGTCTCACTACTTGTGTCTTTCCTAGGTCTCTGCCTCCTTCCCTCTCTTCCCCATTCCTAGTCCCTCCCAGGCTGAATGCATTTCCCCCACCTCTCCTTTGCTCTTTCTCTCTCTCCAGCTTTTCCGTCTCTCCAGGGACCTCGCTACCTTTCCGCTCCCTCTGTAACCAAAAGAAGCCAGAGATCAGGAAGGGGTCCCTGCCTCTGAGGAGCCCATGGCCCAGGCCCAGCCCTATCGATTAGGGGAGGGTGGGAGACATCCACCACTCCACTGCCAGCCTTGCCAGTGCTGCTAATATTAGCCCAGTAAGGCAGCTCACTGATGGATTAGGAGAAATTAAGAATTCAAATTCTGTAATTTGAATTGGAGGACCGCTGCTTGCTGACAGCTAATACTTCCCCAGAAATTAATGAGTGAAGAAGAGAGATGGTAACGCTGGTTTTCTTCTTTGACAATATAATTTTCCCCATGATCCACGTTTCTGAAACAATTGTCCACAGGCAAGCACTTGTGTGGACGGCTGGGGTCTTGACTGTCCCAGATCGTATCCTTAGATCCTTATAGATTCCAGAAATTCCTGGGAGTTGGAATTTCCTTATTCCTAAATGAGCCCCTTCCAACTGCAGTTACCCTTGGTACCAGGCTTGGCAGGCTCAAGGGAAGTTAAAGCAAAGCCAGGAAAGGACAGTGTTCAGGGCACAGGTGGGCCTTGATTTCAGCCCCTCCTGGCTGAGCATGATGTGGACAAGTGCCTGAATTTATTCTCATCTCAGAACTCTAATGTCTAAAAGGGAAATTATGATTCCCTCACTTTGGGGGGATTTAGGAGGCATAAAGATGCTGACATAGGACAGTCTCCTCCTTCCCCTCTCCCTCTATCTTCTCCCGGTACCATCCTGCTACATGGTCCTTCCCAGTGCCCACCACTCTCCTCACAGCCCAACAACACCCAGGTCTCCTTGAAATGGGCTCCTCCAGGAAGTCTTTCCAGACTTCATCTTATGAAGGCCCCTCCCTCAGTGAGTGGCTCCTGGATGCTCAGGGCCTCATTTCTGAGTCATCTGTTCGGCCAAGTCTCAGAGTTCCAGGTAATTCCTGGGAAGAAGATGTTACATCTCCTATACCAGTATTTTGGCTTCTATAAGGTAGTACTGATTTTGTGCCTGGCACCTGGAAGTTTCTCAGTAACTGGGGAAAGAATATAACCTACACGTCTGTGCTCTTTGCACCTGCCCCAATGTCTCTTAGCCCACGCCCTGAGGCATAGTCTTGCTCTGTAATCCAAGCTGTTCCTGAATTCACTATGTGGTTCAGGCTGGCCTCAGACTTGTGACAGTCCTTCTACCACAGCCTCATGAGTGCTGGGGTTACAGGCATGTGTCAGCTTATCTGACTTATATGATATACTGGGGAATCCAATCCTCTAGGCCATGAAGATGGAGTCACAGGTGAGGCCTTTCATAAGGTCTTCTTCTTGACCTTTCACCTTTGCAGCTATTGTCTGTGTGCCCCAAGTCTAAGCCTGCTCTCTCTACCTGGTCCCTGGCTGGCTGCACCCCAGCCTGGCAGTAGGGCAGAACGTTTCAGGACGACAGGCTCTACATGGCTCACAGGTCCACCTCCCCTTTGCTACCCACAGTCACTGAAGAACTGGCACTGGAATCCTGCAGCTTCTTGGAGGGCCACGGCCCAGGGAGAATCAGCTTTCTTTGTTGTTGAGGGGTCTTTGGGGGTTACCTAGAATGAACACTATCTCTGACAGATAGGGAAACCAAGTTTCAGAAAGGTTTAAATGACCAAGCTCCAATTTTCTATCTAGTGGGGAGAACGCTGGCAGAGCGAGCCCTGGAGCTGATAATGCCAAATTCCTTTCAAAAACTCTGCTGGATTCTGGACAATCAGATGTTCTTTCCAATTCTGCTTCCTCGGGCTAGTGTTTGAGCAAAAATTTACTCCAGAGGCACCGGGCTGAGAAGGGAGATTGGCAGAAAAGTCATTTTTTAAGTAGCTAAAGGCTACTTAGCAGAGGAAACAGGCGGCTAGAATCTTGTTCCCCTCCAGCCAACTACTCTGTTCACCTGCTTGGGAAGCGCCCCACCCCCACCGCAAATGTCCTTTTTCCTCTTGAGATTCACCCTCGATGGAGCAAGAAGGAGGTGGGGGCGGGGGTGGGGAAGTGATCCCAGAAGCAGCCGGTGCACTGCCCTCTGAGGTTCCCAGGCGGACAGGCAGGCTCCTGCCTGGCATTCCCGTGCTGCGCTCGCCCTCACATGGCCCCTCTGTTGCACAAATCACCTTTTCCCAGATCCAATTAAAATGGTGTTTGGAGCAAGGTTGAAATAATCACATAATCATTTTCTCCAGTAAAGTTACTAGCTGGAGCCTGATTTGAAAGCCGAGCTGGTAATTGAATCTGAGGGGCAGCGACAGCGGAGGAGCCAGGGGTGGGTGTGGGGGTGTACGGAGCTCTTCACAGGGCTCAGAGACTCCTGGCTGTGATCACCCTTTCCAGCACCCACAGTGCATGCATGTATGTTACAATCCTCCTCCTCCTGCTCCTGCCCATCACCTCTCATGTCCTCTGGTCACAGATGTCTTTCGGGCTGCCAAACCAGGTGAAGACCACAGGCCGAGAGCCCACACTATTAGAGTAGTCCACTGGAGAGGCCACACACTCAGTGATCTAGAGGGTTCTAATGAAGCCAGCACTCCAATCCAGGTATCTGATTCCTGAGCCAGTGCCCTGTCTGTAGCCCCAGGTTTTCCGTCTCCCATGAAGCAAGCTCAAAGACCCCAGAGCCATAAGTTCCTCTCTTTCTCCTGTCCTGACCAATCTCTCCCCACTACCTCCCATGGCTCCCTGGGATGATCCCACCATGTTCTCTCTCCTGCTCAACCTCTGGACCAAAGGACCAGGCCTGTAATGGCTCCCTGCTATTCAACCGTTGACCAGCCCAGACTGGGTAGCCCTTCCTGGACAAATCCTTCAAAGGGTCCTTCCTAGACACAGGCTCAGAATATCTGCTGTTTGTGGTGACTCATTCATCTCTTTCTTCTTTTCTTTCCTGCACTGGTAAATATTCACCACATCCTTACTACCTGTGAAGCTGAACAAGGTGTTAGGATGAGGAGGTACTGACAATGGCTGCTGTCCTCACATCCCCATGGTGCGCTGAGTCATCTTCACAACCAAGACACTTGGGGGCCTTCCCTGCAGCTAGGAAGCCCAGGGCTTCCTGGTTGAGTTAGCTGCAAGAACAGTGTTCTCTCAAGAGCCACACAAAGACCGTGCATAGTGGCACAGGCCTATAATGGCAGCTACTCAGAGGCTGAGACATGATTCTAAGTTCAAAGCCAGCTCAGGAGTAGAGAGCACCCCTAGGTTTCACTCCCTGTACCTAAAAGAAAAAAAAAGAAAGAAAGATTCCTGCAAAGTCTGAAAAGCAAGAAAGAATTTGGTGTTGTTATGGGCAAACTGGCCTCAGTTTCCTCAGCTCCAGAATGAACACCATGCTTTGACTGCCTCGGAGGACTCTGGGGAAGAATGGGAAAAGATGTACTGTGGGAGGTGGAAAACTCCACTCATTATTATTATCAATTATTATTGAGGGTCATTTACCCACCCCACCCCCCCGATCGTAGATAAAGGGACACAATCTTGGGAGACGGTGGTTGGGGAGCTGGTGCAAGCGAAATTTAAGACCCCTTTGGCCTTGTGGCTCTTGGGGCTTCAGAGTCAGTGACCAGAAGAGGGATCACGTGGTTGGGAGAGGTGGAGGTGGAAGAAACCACACAGTTGGCGGCGGCCGGCAGGACTAAACTTGGTCCCTGCGGCTAGTGTGAGTTTCCACAAGGCCACTAGTCTCTGCGTGTTGGCTACTCCAGTTTGCAGGAGTCAGAGTGGGGAATCTAGTTACCCCCACTGCACCTCTCAGCCAATCAGTATCTCCTGTGCCCTCCCTGCCTCCACCAAGCCTGGTGTCAAATGTGCCATTCAGAGAGAAAATGCCTGTCTGAGGGGGTAACCCTTTCCTAGCCCCACAGAGCTCTCTCCCCATTCAGAGGCCTGGAGGAGACCTCGCCATGAGCAGGCTTTGTTTGTGCCTCCTACCAGCTGGTGACACCAGCCACTGAGCTTCCTGCCTCCTGGGCCTCCTAAAACCATGCCTATGGCCCTCTCTTGCACGGCTGGCCTCCTGGTCAGCAGCTGCAGGGGTGAGTCACAGCTCTCATTAGAGCTTAATTAATCAATTGAGTTAATCAGACAGCTGGGATGTGCTGTGGTTGCAGATGGGGGTGAGAGAGAGAACTACAGAGCACGAGGGGCTGGGCTGGGTGAGTGGAGGCTGGCCGGGCCAAGGTTGGAGCACAGCCTGGCCGGTCAGCAAGGGACAAGGGTGCTGGCCAAGTCCACACCCGAGGCTGCTGGGAAGGCGGATGGATGGGGTCGGCAAGGGCCCGCAGCAAGGCTCTGGAAGGTGCCCTTAGCAAGGGGCCAGGGGAGGCAGAAGCAGGACCTCTCCCTGTGCTGCCTACCTCCCTCATTTTTTTTTTATCTTGTCACGTGTGTCTCTGAAAGCTGTCTGAAATCCTTATTTGAATGGAATGGGAAAGAGAAAAACACAGACAAAAAAAGGTAGGTCCTCACATTCCCAGTGATCTAAGATCTACCAGCAACTCAGACAGGACCCAGTCTCAGAGAGGAGAGCAGTGACGTCTGCCCAGTTGGGCAGCTCAGGCCCTGGACATCTGGACTGGTGGATGGGGAGGGTGGGCAGGAGGGAGCGGAGCCAAGGGCGGGCGGGAGTCCAGTAAGAATACTGGGAGGAGGGAACACCTGAGCACAGTTTACACTGTGCTTTGCGAAATGTCGTTTCATCTCTTTCTCCTCACACCCGACCTTGGTGTTACCTTGGGTAGGGGTGAGCAGGACAGGAAGTGTCAGGGTGGAAACTGGATTCAGATGGGACTTCTGAGCACTGCCAATAGCTGCCCTCCAGGGGCTTACCCTTTCCAGAGTGTGACCAGGAGGAGGGAGAGATAGGGTTGAGGGCTGGGACACGTGGGGGCTGTGGGAGATGGATCGGAGCAGGACAGGCATTTCTGATTAGGCTCCAGGAAAGAGTGCACAGGAGAAGGGTTATCTGAGCCAGGCTCTACAGAATGGGAAGGATTTCAGTACAAAGTGAACCTGCAGAAGAAAGAGGATGCCGCTGGAGGAGGAGAAAAGTTCCCAGGCAAAGGCACGAGGGCTGGGCCCCATCACCCAGGGCGTGCAAGTACACAGTAGGGCTATTCGTGTCAGAAAGCAAGGGGTTGCAAGGAGGGCTTGGCCTGAATTTCTTTTTTCTTTTTTCTTTTTCTTTTCTTTTCTTTTCTTTTTTTTCTTTTTCTTTTTTTTTTTTTTTTTTTTTTTTTTTTTTTTTTTTTTTTTTTTTTTTTTTTTTTTTTTTTTTTTTTTTTTTTTTTTTTTTTTTTTTTTTTTTTTTTTTTTTTTTTTTTTTGGTTTGAGACAGGTTCTTGCTCTATAGTCCAGGCTTGTCCTGAACTCGCTATGTAGCCCAGATTGGCCTTAAACTCATGGCAATCCTCCTGCCTCAGTCTCACTCGGATTACATGGATGTGTCATTATACCAGCTTTGGACTTAATGTGGGCACATTGGGCGAGTCTCTGAAAGTCTGTAACTAGGAAGTCTCTAGGAAGATGTCTGTGGAGCAGCTCTGTGTAGAATGGAACCCAGATGGAAGGGATCTGAGAAAGGACGAGAGAAAGTGGGTGTTTGTGTTTGTACATGAGTCTGTGTGGGGGTATGTGCACATGAAGTTGGGTATAGAGTTGTGCATATGACAGCGACCATGGACATATGTATTTACGACTGTGTGCAGCAGTGGGAGTGTGTGCCTGGAATAGTTGTTTTTGTCCTCATGGGGGATCACAGATCCCTCTAAACCTTGACAAAAATCTTAGACCCTCAGGTTGAAAAAATGCACATGTACACACCAGAATTTGCCTTTGGCGCTGGGGGATGGGCATGAGGGTCACAAAACCTCCTGAAGCCCATTTACTGTATTCCTGAGGGTGTAGATCTCCCAGAATCTCAGATCTCTGTCTTAAAGGCAGAATGTACAAAAGATCTGAAGACTCATGTGAAACCTGACAGATGTGCTGGGGGTACTTGGTCTTGGAAGACAGTCTGGGACAATGCATCTCCAACATTGTTTACCTGGCAGGGCAAGTCAGCAGTCAGGAGAGAGGAATGAAGGTTACAAGGGACTGGGGCCACCAGTCCCCAGGATCAGCTGGCCTGGCTGTGAGAGGTCCAGGCTTCCAGGCCTCCTTTCCTAGCTCCCAACATGAACAGAAAATGTCAGACTACCCCCGGGGAGAGCTGCCTGTGCCATCACAGAGAGCCCTACTGCCCTGACATAGTCCTGTTGGCTTCTTCCCACAAACCCTAGTGCTGAGAAGGGGGACCCTGGTGTCCTCGCCCCATATCAAGCACCCTAAGTCACCCACATCTTGGTTTGCTGTGTAGCTCTCAGAGGATCACATCCCTTCTGGGCCTCCCTTCCTGCTCTCTTTCTCTAGCTGGAGCCGCCTCCCCCAGAAGCCGGTGGTCCCTGGAGACCCTGGGAATGTGTCCAAGACTCGCCTAGTGAAGGGCAGCTTTGGGAGAGGTCCCCACTTCCTCTCGTGTTCTGTCCTCACTCTGTCTTGTCTTCACGCACATACTCATGGCTTGCAAGCTTAGATGCTTTGAATTAGAATCTTGCCTATAGCTGTAGAGGTGGGGTTGATGGCGACCATCCCTGTTTGAGAGGTGGGGAGCTCAGAGAGGCCTTGCCTCACATCCTATAGCCAGAAGCAGTGGCATCAGAGGTGAAAAGTGCCCGAGTCCAGGTTGCTCTAAGTGCCAGGGATGCCGTAAAGGAGAACTCTGTGTCTACCCAGCCCATGTTCTGCCCAGGCAAGCTAGGAATCTACCGTGGGCCTAATAGGGAAAGACACTGCCATCAGCCTACATCTCCCACACATTCCCTGCTGCACCCCTATGGTTCCTTAGAAACCACAAAATGGGCTGGAAGAATAGCTCAGCAGTTAAAGTGCTTACCTCGTTCGATTCCCCAGCACCACATAAGCCAGGTGTGGTGGTACATATCTGTAATCCCAGCACTCAGGAGGTTGAGGCAGGAGGATTGCTGTGAGGCCAAGGCCAGCCTGGGCTACACCGGTGAGTTCAGGACCACCCTGGGCTACAGAGTGAGACTCTGTCTTAAAAAGAAAGAAAGAAAGAGAAAGAATGAAAACCCACAAAATCATCCCCTCCCTTTGAAAAGAGGGCTCTGCTTGTGTGTCTCAAGGGCACAGTTTGTCTCTTCCTCTCCGCTATCATGGGGGCAGCAGCCCCTACCCTGTGGACTTCTTGGCTTAGATCTGTGTTGGCTCAGGTTACAAAGGTGTGCCATCCCAACATAGTAGCTACTCAGCCCACTGGGCTCCTGAGCACCTGAAGTGTGACTCCCGACACATGCTGAAACAATAATACATCTAGATATACTGGGTTAAGTTTTAAAAATCATATTTGAATTAGTTTTACATGTTTCTTCTTTTCAAATGTGGCTACTAGAACATTCTAAAGTATCTCACATTTCTTTCAACCTGAGCTGCTCTGGCTGGCCATATCTCTCTATCCTATGCAGCATTTGTATAATCTCATTTAAAGACCATGAGATTATTGGAGTGGAAGTTGTCTGTGCCCCTTTCATGGATGAGGAAGGTGAGACTCTGCAGGCATATGCGTTGGTCAAGGCCAGATAGCCAATACAGCCAAAAAGGGGTGGAGGCCCAGGTTTTCCTGACACCAGATCTGACACACTCAGATGCCACTCTCTCCACACTGGCCTTGAATCACCCTGGACCTCTTCCTCCCTGCTGCAGAAGCTGCACTCCTGCCTCATGCTCTGGGAACCTCGAAACAGCCCATTGACACCGATGCCTCCTGGTCCTCCTCAGAAGCTGGAGCCTGACCTCACATTAGACTCTGTGGCCTATGATTACCCCATCAAAGCTGGCGCCTTTGCCCTGTCATTAAAGGCCTAGCTCCACTGTACTTGCTGCTACTCACATCAGTGTCCTACAGCAAAAGAAGGTGATAGAAGTTTCTCTCCGGGCCACACCTACTCTCTCTGCCACCCTCTTCCCTGCCTTCACCTGGGTTCCACCTCCTCTGCCTCCTCCTTGCCGAAGAGCAGAGCGTATTCAACAATGCTCAGGACTGTTTCTTTAATTTCTCCCCCTGTCCGTCCCTGGAACGTGATAAAAATACCCAGCATTGATCTTTTTTTTCTTCCCCTCTGCCAGGATAATGTTTACCCAGGTGTCAATCAGGAGAAGAATTTGGCTTCCTAATTTCTCTTCTCCTCCCTGGGGGCCACGCGTCTCCCCGCCTCACATGGACACTGAGCTGAAATCAAGGTTACTAATAATCCCCCAGCACACACAGCCACCGAGAACACATATATTAAAGTCACATATTGATTTATATTTTCGGGTCCCTCTGCCTTGCTGCCCAGCTCTAGCCTTTCTCTCTGCCAAGGAGAAAAAAGAATTACACAGCTATATTTATCGCCAAGATGTTTAATGTAAAGAGCATTGTGTCTGAAGATAATTCCCACCCCTCCCTTGGCCTCTTTGGGGGTAGTTTTTTAAAAGAGTGTGGCATCACCTATCCACAAACATTTTTCATTTTGCTGTTCATTCTTTAAATTTTCCCGGAAGGAAGCAGTGAGAGATTTAAGGTAGATGGTCAGAAGGACTTCCTGCCTTCATAACCGGAGGGGTACCAACCCCAAACAAGGGATTCTGCCCACAGAGATAATCTGGTTGCAGATGGGGGTAGGGGTAGGCTAGGAACGTTTGGAAGGCAAGGTACTGGACTGAATAGCCTTTAGAAGTCACCCTTTGGCCCAGGTAGCATACTAGTGGCTTATGGCCTGTGGGTCCATCTCACAGTTGGGAAAATCAAGGCAGGGATGAATAAGCTTCTCTTTAGGGTACTGGATTTCCTGTCAGCCTTTTCTATCCACCAGGACTCAGGATTGATGGGAAAACTACTATGTTCCTGGTGTAGCTGACTCCTGTCCCATGGGACCAAGGAGTAAAGAAGGGAAAGGTCCTGGGTGGGAACAGTGGAAGACTGGAAGAAAAAGATTGTGCAGGGCCTGATTCTCACAGAGGGGCGCTAGAGTACTAAATCTAGGGACCGCACCTCTCCTCCCATGGTGGCCTTTAGAAATGCCAAACTACTGGACTCCGGTTCCCTTGGGAGAGAGGGCTCTGGGAGTGAAAACTCCCTTGAATATGGGAAGCAAGGGAGTCACACAAACTCAGCACTGGCTTCCTCAAGCCCGGAACGGGGTCCTTCCTCCCACACACCATCTCTATTCCTTCTCACACATGCTCTGGGAGGTAGAGATGTTGGCCCCATTTTCTACACCAGAAAACTAAGTGATTTGCCCAAGGTCATGCTGCTGGGAAAAGCGAAGAAGCCTCCACTACTGCCCAGATGTGCTGACTCCTGCCCACCCCCTGCCGTGGGCGTGGCCTCCTGGTGCTGAGTACAAGGCCTGAGCCAGGAGCCTCTGGCCACCTTCCTCTAATTCCTGCAGCCCCTTCACTGGCCATACATAGCCTTGGGGTCACGGCTGTCCCTTAGCTCCCCTCCTCCAGAACTCCCTGAAGAGTCCTGGCCTCCCAGGATCTGTAGGGGGCTGGCTGCTTCCTGCCTTCCCTTGGGGCTTATTTCAGGGGCAATACATGGCCTCCAGTTCCATGTCTTTCACTTTCTTCTAGAATTTATGCTACTCTCCGGCTGTGCCACGCCTGTGCTAGACTCTGTCCCTCCGTGGTGTCGACACTACTAGATGAATATTGTAGAGATGGGGGAAATCCAGGCAGGGCGTGGGGCACAAATTCACTTCCCCACGGTCACTCGAGGGCGTGAGGAGTTACTGGGATGGGGGCTTGTCCTTGTGACCTGAAGTCCTTACTTTGGAACTCCTCGGAGATGTCCCTAAAGACAGGGCCCGGTGGGGTCACGAGCAGGCGGCTCAAGGTACAAGCGGGAATGCGCCACGAGGATCCCTCTCAGGGAACTTTTCCCATTGAAAATCTGTTCCCTTGCGGCCACGGGTGATGTATGGCTGGAGCTGATGAGAAACGTGCGGTGGAATGGAGGTGGCGGCGCGGGCGGGCCGCCCGGGCGCTGGCAGCGTCGCATTGAGATTCCGCGGGGCGCGATGGGCGGCGCAGGCCGTGACACGGGCCGGGTAATTGATCTGGAGGTGCCAATTTGCAGCAACTAAATATTTGGTTTCTGCTTCTGCCTGCTCCGCGCTCTGCTCAAACAAACTTCAATTAAAAGCGAAAAGCGAGGGAGGGGAGGCGGCGCGCCCGGGTCCCCGCGGCCCGATCGATGGCACGGAGCCTGCGGGCTTGCGAAGCACCGCGCGCTGGGCGGGGGCATCGCGGACGGGAAATTGGCGGGCGCCCTCTTCCGTCTCGACGAGCACCGGGCGCCCGGCCCGCAGAAGGCAGCGCGGGAGTGAAAGACCCCGAAGGCGGCGCTTGAGCCCGGGGGCTCGGAAACCGACCGGCGCTCGGCTCGTGCTAAGCGGTGGACGCCAACACCGACATCGCCCCCGCCCTCACCCCCATGTCCTGGGGTTCGAGTCCGCTCTCCCGCTGCACCTCGGCAAAGGAACTCTGCACATCGCCTCGCCTTCTTTCAGAGTTTCTGGGCGCCGCTAGCTCGGTGCGCTGGGCATGGAGGCGCATGCATCTCTGCGGATCTAGAGATGAATTCAACCCAGACCCTGATACCAGGAGAGATCCGAAGGGTAATTTTGTAATTAGGGAAAGGGGCAGTGAAATCCTGGGGGAGGTGGCGAAGTGGGCACAGATTGGAGCAGAGGAGTGATCCCTGGGTTCCAGCAGCGACCTTGCAGGGCTCCAGACATAGCTACCACAGTCATTCACTGGGCGGAGCCAGCTCACCAAAGTCCCACAAGGATCCTCCACACCTGGGAGGAAAGATTCCGGGGCTAGGAGGCAGATCTCATCACAGCTGCGGCAGAGGGCCTCTCAAGGCCGGCTGGCTGGGCAGTGAGGGTTGGCAAAACTGCACCCAGGTGGGCAAAGAAAGAGGAGACAGATTCAGACCGGGAGTGAAGACGACTCGGTGCCCTTCCACCTGATTTTATTTATTGTGGTACTGGGAACTGAGCAGAGGGCATTCTTTTTATTTGTTCACTTATTTATTTTTATTTTGACTCAGGCCACATACTTAATTCCTTCCTGCTTCGGCCGCTGGGATTACACCAGGATGGCTTGTGGGAACACAGGTCCTGCCTGTTCGGGCCCCGGCTTCCAGACCGTCAAGATGGTCCTGACAAAGCTCCCCTGGGTGAGACACTTGGGTGCCCTTTTCATCCTGCCATGGCTCCCCTCCTATTCCATTCAGTTCCAAACGAATGTCGATGCCCCTCTTCCGGGAACCCCCATGCACCCTCAGCCCCCAGCATTCTTTGTGGCATGGGGCATAAATGTTCCCATCACAAGGAAGCTGTCTCAGAGCTCTGTAGGGCTGAGGGAGAACCAGGGGCTAAGCCGTCTCCAGGAGCCACTCATCCGCCTCTTCCTACCCTCGCCCCTCTAGGGGCTGCAGCCCGCCTGGCCTTCTGCCTGAAGCCCCATCCCAGCCTGCAGGCGTGGTGCCTACCGCCTCCCATCCCTCCTTCAGTCTCTCTCCCAGAGCGCTGAGCTGTGGAGCAGAATGATTTCCTGTAATTGGCCAACAATCTGGCCGGCCGACTTGTTCTATCGACATGCTGGTTAGCTAGAAATTGTATTGGAATCTGAGCGACAGGGAAGGGAAGGGACAGGAAGGTGGGGAGTGAAGAGTCTGCTTTGGGTGCCAGCTGGGTGCAGCCTTAGCTGTATAGGTGGGGTGGGGAAGCCACCGGCCTCATCTGGCCCTTCCTAGAAGGGTCAGGAAAGCAGCTACTGACACCTCATCTCCTCCATTTTGTTCTTTCTCTCTAGTCGTTTCCAGGCGCCTCTCCGGCCCACGGCGACGTGCACCAGTATACTGGGGTTGTCACTGTTATCCCAGTCGCTCTTTTGCCCCTGGGATGGTTTTCTGTGGACCTCAAGTGCATCTTTGAGAAAAAAAGATGCTCTGCAGACATTCTACTCTCTGCCACACAATATCTTAGCTATGGAGCTTACAGAGTTGAAGCTTTTCCTTCATGCTCCCTGCCCCTCCCCCCCCACCTCAAGGATAGAGAACATCCAAAGAGCCACCAATGACTGGGCTGGGGCATAGCTCAGCAGTTAAAGCGCTTGCCTAGTGAGTGCAAGGCCCTGGGTTTGACTCCCCAGCACCACATAAGCCAGGTGAGGTTGCCCATACCTGTAATCCCAGCACTTGGGAAGCTGAGGCAGGAGGATTACTGTGAGTTCAAGGCCAGTTTGGGCTACAGAGTAAGTTCAGGACTAGCCTAGACTACAGAGTGAGACCCTATATTTCAAAAAAAAAAAAAAAAAAGGAGTTGTCAATAACTACTAAAGAACCAAAGTGTCATCTGTAGAGGCAGCGCAAGTAGCAGGAGCCGCACTGTGCTGAGTCCAGAGCGTGGCAGTTACGCCTCGTGGCTCAACCTCTGAATCTATGGAAAATTCTGGCCCTCCCTCCTTCACAGAGCTGGAGACATCAAGTAAATAATTGTGTAAATGTGCTTTGTAAACTGTAAAAGTCTGAGAATTATCCTCGGGCCCGCCTCTGCTGGGAAATGAGTGATTTTAGGGGTCTGCCAGGATCCTTCACACCCTCACAAGGGGTAAGCACACCTTCAGTGTTCATGATGAAACCCAGACACAGTAATGGGTGAGGGTCCAGACCACACAGCCAGGGGACATCCCTTTCCATTCCTGCAGAGCACAGCAGTCAGGGGCCAGAAGCACTGGCACAGAGGATGAGGGTGCAGTACACACAAACACACACACACACACACACACACACACACACACACGCATGTGCACATATATCTTACCTCATTTTTAAATTCTGATTTTGAGTCAGGTTGTTGCTAAATCAAATTGCCCAGGCTGGGCTTGAACTTGTGATCCTCCAGCCTGTCTCCAATTGTGCTAGGACTATAGGCCTGGCATGACTGCAATGCATCTTTTTAATTGGCATCGGGGTCACGTTCACGTGCCTCTGCACTGAACATGTCCAGTACACCAGCCTAGATCTGAGGCCAGTTGTAGTGGGAAGTTAGGAAGTACTCTGCCAGAGCGCCCAGCCCAGCCTGGTCCCAACTTGGGTAAGTGCTGCCACCTGCCGGGCACAAGGGAGGTTCTCTGTTTGGGTATGGAGCTTGGCCCCTGCGGTTCCCATAGGCAGCCTCCATCTGAACTCCAGGCTCCAAAAAAAACAAGCCTTCTAAGATTGCCTTGGACCACCAAACCTAAGACAGGAAACCTGGGGGGAGGGAAGTGTGGGAAGATGGCAGGAAGCTATGACAAGTCCAATGCTAGGACAAGACTCCATCAGCACCTTCTCCACACCTACTTGCCTGGTCACCCTCCTACATTCTGCCTCAAACTCTGATGACAAAGCCAGAAAATATGTGAAACCTTTGGAATTTTAGTTTGCAAAGGATTTTCACTGTCCTCCATTTGTGAGGCCCTAACATGTAAGCATCACAAACCCTACTTGACAGCAGAAACTGAAGGTAGATCATGTAGTAAGTGGGAGACACGGGGGGGGGGGGGGGTGCCCTATCCCAGGCCTTCAGTTCCTTCTGAGGAGAGGATCAGGAGCACAGTGGGCAGAGTACAGAGCCTGATTATTGTATGACCCAAATCAAACCTCTGGCATAGGTGCAATGTTACATCACCCACAGGCTACATATATATGCAGCAGTGTCCAGCGCGCCACAGGCTCTCATGAAGACTCATTTTCTCAATTATTGGGAACTGTGGGGAGTCCAAACCTTTCCTTCCCTTTCCCCCATCTGTTAGGTCTCATCAGACTGGGGAAGCAGCATGCTCTGCCACTTCCGGTAGCTCAACACTGCCTGATCCAGCTCTTCTTTGCTCCTTGGGAGTTTTCAGTGAGTTAATGAGCTGGTCTCTGAGGTATGAGCAGCTCTGGGAAGCAGGGGCATTAAGTATGGCCACCACGGCATTCACATTAGTCATATTCATTTCTGGCCTTAATAGGCTGCTGGGCACAGGATCCACACATCAGCAGGTCTACAGGCGCTGCTGGGTAAGGCTGATGCCTGCGTTGGTCTAATTGGGTGGGGAGAAGGCAGGCAGAGGAAGGCAGCAGTGTGACGCTGTCCCTGTGCCTCTGCCTACCTCTCACAAAGGTACACTGGCCCTGGCTAGGGTCCTCCTAGGGCCCAGGAGGCCTCAGTGTGGGAAAAGGCCAAGTGGTACCCCAAATGGTCAGGCCAGGGAACCTTGGTTGGCTTAGGGATTTCAGATCAAAACACTTTATTAAGCACCAAAAATGATCCAGGCTCTGCACCAGGAGCAGAGATGAGTAAGACAGCCCCTGCCCTTTAGAGGCTTACAGTCTAGAGAAGAAACCAACCGTCTTTGGGCTGATTACTACTCTACGAAGTAAGGAAGACACACGAGGGTGGCAACCCTAAGCACCTAACCTAGCCCAGAGCTTCAGACCGTACCTGAGTCTGGTTGGCCAGGCCAGGGGGTAGAGCAAGCAGGGGCAGGTGGCAGTGGATATTCCAGGCCAGGAAGCCCTGGGAGGAAGGCACAAAGGTGAGAAATAGCACGGTGCCTGTGAAGTACCAAGAGCTCAAGGCAGAGGAGTGGGAGGTGGTAAGCAGGGGTAAGGAGCACTGGAGAAAGCCCAAGGAGAATGTGGGTTTCCCAGAAGAGCCCCTGGCTCTGCCGTGCAATAGCCATGAGCGAATCCTCACTTCATCCCAGCCAAAGGGGAGAACCCTGTTTAAAGGTGGAAACTCTTGGTCCAGGAGAATTTCCCATGGTCCTGGGCCATGAAGGTTTTGGCTTTGATGGGCCAAGTACCCGGAGAGGGTTCAAGTCCAGAGAACCTGTGGCTGCCTCACACCAGCGAGGGCCACAAAGACTGCTCCCTAGCCCCACCTACAGTCTAACTGCTGCTTTTACACCATCACCGATACTGTTCTGGAGCTTGTGCCAGAGGACAGAGGCATACTGGAGAGGGCAGGAAGGAGTACCTACTGACTGCGGGCTGTCAGCCACGGAAAGGATATGCACTAAAGAAGGGCGGCCCAGCACAGGGCCCACAGATTCAGAGTGCACATGTGTATGTGGAGGGCTGGGGAGGAAACAGGGCAGGGTACCCGTCTTCAGCCTTCAAGGATATGTGGGTTTGGGGCTTCTTGCCTTAGTGTGCCCAGCTAGGGAGAAGGCAGAAGGTAGCGGATGAGCAGATACAGGAGGCCGGCAATGCCAGCCAGGCCTGTGAGGACCCCGAGCCTCAGCGGCAGGTACTCCAGAGAGCGCTCCAGCTGGGCATGCAAGAGTACGACCTGGCGTTTGGTGCTATTCCACTCGCCCGAGTTGTCTAGAACGTGGTCGGCCATCCGCACCTTGTCCTTCAGGGGCAGCTGGGCCTGGATGCGGGCCTCTGCATCCTCAAGGCTCAGGTTGTTCCGCTTCATCAGCCGTGCCAGCTGTGTGTCTCGGTCACTAAGGACAGGGCAAAGGGACACTGTAGGCTCCAGCCTGCCTCCTGCCAGCAAGAAAGAGGGGTGGGCAGCTGGGTCAGGTCCAGCCTGGCATGAGGACAAGGGCCAAGATCTTCCCTTGACTGCGACACTGCTCGGGGCTACCTAGGATCCCCCCAGCACAGCAGGGGGGATCCTAGGTAGCCCAACTTCAAGGGAGCTGTAGTCCAGGTGGCCTCAAACTCATGGCAATCCTCCTGCCTCAGCCTCCCAAGTGCTGGGATTATAGGCATGTGCCACCACGTCTGACTCCAAGGGAATTTCAAATATTGCTTCTGCCCACCCTGATAATGCCACCTGCATTCTTCCTCATTAAAGTCCCTTTCCTGCTTTCAGCTACTGCTCATCTCCACTGGCTGCTGTCAGCTCTCTAGATGGGGATCCCTGTAACACTCTTTAACTCTAAGAGCTACTTCAGCCTCTCAGTAGGAACAAGAGAAATGTTTTCTACCATCGGGACTCTTGATTTCCAGGAGGCTTCAGTTTTCCCAGCTATGAAGTGGGAGGTTTTATTACTCCAGTGTAGTCTCTTGTCTGGGACCCTAGGAAGCAGACCAAACAAGGCCAGACATGAGTGAGGAAAATGAAATGAAAATGAACTTCCTTGGAGCTGGAGGAATGGCTCAGTGGTTAAAGCACTTGCCCAGCAAGCACTAAATACCTGAGTTCAATTCCCCAGTACCACAAAAGCTGGACATAGTGGTGCATGCCTGTAACCCCAGCACTCAGGAGGCTAAGGCAGGAGGATTGCAGTGAGTCCAAGGCCAGCCTGGGCTCCATGGTGAGTTCAGATAAGTCCGGGTTACAGAGTGAGACCCTGTCTCAAAAAAAAAAAAAAGAAAAAGAAAAAGAAAAAAGAAAAAAAGAAAAGACAAAGAAAGAAAAAGAAAAAGAAAAGAAAACAGGAGCCAGGTGAAGACCTGGTGAAGACTACATGCATGTGGCTGGTGAATCCGCAGCCATGGAGACGGCTTGAGGCTAAACCTGTAAGTGCAGACCCTTCTGAAAGATGGCTTGGAACAGAGGGCCTCCTGGGACATGAGGGTAGAACCCTCCAACAGCCCTGCCTGGAGTTCAGAAAAATGCCTATGATAGTTTAAGGCTTGACACTATTTGTGGATATGCAATTCTTCCTCACATAATTATTTTACAACTGTCAAATTCCTCAAAACTATGAATAATCAGAACTGCCAATACCATTAGAGCTCAATAGTAGAGCACTTTCCCAGAGCTCCTAGGCTTGATCCCTAACACCACAAAAAAAAGTCATGTTTAGATATAATCGTTCTTTGAGAAATGCCCCATATTATTTCAGTTGTATCTGGTATAGTTTACCAGATAAAACAGAGATCTTTTGGGGAAAAAGTAAATAATCATTTCTCTCTCAGGCATCTCAAGAGCTGTACATCCCTTATGCTAGGAGTGGAGACAAGAATGGTGCCCAGGATTCTGATAAATGCTCCTGATTAGTGAGCGGGGCTGAGCTCTCCTGGAGAGCAGGCAGAATCAACAAAGCCTCACTCATCTGCCAGAGCTGCAACTGTCTGCTCTTAGCAAACAGACCGACCTCAGAGGCACGCATGGGAAGAGAGGGTGGCAAGGGCAGTCGTGCAGTCTTCTGGGAATTGCAGACGCAACTGGCTACAGTTGTTTTCTCATCTCTACTCTTAGCTCTAAAATCCTTTTTTGGTCCCTAGGTACAAAGTTCCAATTGTGTTACTAAGGCAAAGGCAATGCTAGGACGTCACAGGGCCTACCTGGCCCCAATTGCTAGTCTTTCACAAACAGGGAACAAAGAACACAGAGAGGGTGCAGGTTTGCAGGGGGGAGGCACAACTAACGGGGGACTGAGAAGATGCGTGTGTTCCCACACCAGGTTCAAGGGTTTCAGACTAAGCTTGACGTGACGGCCCACAGGGGAGCTGCGGAGAGTTGCAAAGGGCAGCGTGATGCCTAGGGCACTGAGCATTCCAGGCCCACCTCCTGGTGCTAGGAGCCTCCTGCGCATTCATCTCGAGAGCCGCCCCATGCCCGAAATGCCTGCAGAGCCAACTGCCCACTTACGTGTCTGCTGAACTTGTGGGTGGTACCCAGGAAGTTTCTGAGGAGCAGAAACAGTCTGTAGCTTCACCTACTCCCTCACCCGATGGGGACTGTGACTCATTTTCTCCAACAATTTGATTCTCCTCTGTTTGCCAAACCTGGATTCTGGTTTGCTTCATGCCTTGGGGCATTCAGAGAGCAAAGCTCCTTCCTTAGCTGGGCCCTGACAGCTCGTTCCACGCAGCTCTCTGTTCACACATGTTGCCGATGGGTAACCCTGGATAAATTCTATAAATGGCCCCCAGAGCTGCTCTTCTGTAACTCAGAAGTATCAGTCCCTACCTTGGCCATCTTATGCTAAGTGGGAAAGTGAGTGACGTGGCAACTGTGGGAGTTGTTTGAAAGGTTGAGAAGTACTCTAGGAGGAAGAAGGGGGCCAGTGAATACCAACAGGGCAGCAAGGCCTAGCATCAAGACTGAAAAACCCTCTCTCAAGCACTAAAGCTGCCAGAGCCAACCGCATCCCACACTGGCCCCAGGTGTATCTGGGTGAGGCACAGAAGGTGGTTTCTGTAGGCTCCAGGCATTGTTGACCAAATCCCCTGTGTGTGTTGGCCACCCCATAAGGAAAGGGCAAAATGAGACGGGATGTTCCTCAGGCACACACCTTACCCCAGAGGTCCTCCTGTCCAGCCTCAGTCAGGCTGGCCACGCCACACACTCACCAGTACACTACCACTGTGTGCTTCATGTATTTGAGAAGCTTCTTGGTCTCGAACAGCAGGGGAATATCCAGGATCACATAGCGATACCCTGGGGAGAGGTCGGAAAACCCAGAAGGTCAATTTCAGAAGCACACACAGAGGACTGCTCTTGAGTAGACTGCGGCAAAGCTGACCAGGTGCACAGAGCAGGCACAATTCTCTTAATCTTAAACCCAAAGAGTTAGTTCTGAGCAGGAACATGACTCAGCCAGAGCTGAAGGGAACAGGGGTGAGTTTCTCAGTAGATGGGATCTTTCTGCCCTACTTCATCCCTCCTTCACTCAAAAGAAATCCCAATGGGTTGGTCCCCTGCTAAGAGACCCATGCTATCCTTACGGCTCTGTGAGAGGCCCATACCAAGGTGGAACAGCAGCTCCCCAAAGGAAGAGGCTGCTTCTCTCACCAGAGGCAGTGGGAGTGGACACAATTAATACCACATGACTCATGCAGTGGAGTAAAGGATGATGCCGGCCCTCCCACCACCAGTGAAGGCCAATCAGGAGCAGCTTCCTCACCCAAACACTTGGGCTACGTGCCTCTGCTTTTCTTTATCCTATGTGGATGTCCAAAGCTGAGGAGGGTGGGAGAACAGTGAGGGCAAAGCAAAAGGGAGCTGCTCCTACCCAGAGACCCTTAGCCTCACCCAAACACTTCCTACCACAGAACCAGCCATCACAGGGTATCAGGAAGACCACACTCAGGGTGATGCAGGAAATGAGGTAGGCATTTAAGCTGCTGGCTTTCCCAGTCCTCCGGAAGCCTTAAAGAAGGCTGTATTTGGACAGGGGGTTGATGGCCATGGTGTCTGCTGACATGCTCTGTTTGTGGCCCCGACTTCCACGCCGCGTGATCGTGGCCCTGTGTGTGTGATGAGTGAAAGGACTAACCTAAGCCAGCTCAGAGCAAGAGAAAAGACCAGATCCTCTCTGGGCTCTTATCTCCCTTCCCTGCCCTGCTCTCCCTGCTTCCTCTCCCCCTCACTGTCCGTTCTCCGGGGTCCCTCTCGGGAGCCGGTGGCCAGCTCTTTGGTTCACCGGCAAAGGGCTATTCAGCTGTCACATCCCTCCTGCTAGATAAGCCCTGCAAACTACCCTGACTCTATTAAGACATCCACCCGCCTACACAGAGACCTCCCCAACAGCTGGTGATCTTATCTGACGTTTGATTATACCAACTTTGACAGCTGTATTTGTTATACTCATCAGGGAAAAACTGGGACTGTGGAAGCCACAGCTGTCATCCCCATTTTTCACCTTATCGAGCTGAAAAGAGCTTTCTGGCTTTTATTTAAGCGGTGGTGGCTGGGGAGGTGGGAGGCTGGGTAGATGACACAGTGGGAGAACTCTGGAGCTGGTGACATTATTTGATGCTTAATTTCAGAAAGGGAGAGTCGCTGGTGCCTTGCAGCCCTACAGATGTACTTGTGACTGGCCTGGGAGCAAATGGAAAGGGCAGGATGAAAGGCAAGGAGGCCTTGCTCATGGGTGGAGGCAAAGGGGCACTGCACAGATGCGGGAAGCAGGACAAAGGCAGAGGGACCCCAGGGCCCCTTCTTGGGGAAAGAGGAAGGGAGGGCGCTACTGAAAGGCCACTATAAGGCGGTCCAGCATGGCAGATGCCCGGAGCCAGCTCCAGCCCCAGCCAGACCTGCAGGGAAGAGCAGAGCAGGTCAACAGCATGGATGCCCGACAAGTCACCCCTCTTCTTCTGGAGGGAAGTATTGACCTCAGGGTCAGGATGTTCCTCACTCTAAACAAGAGAACCTGAGGCATGACGGAATAAGGGGCTTGGCTACTGTCATGGTATAAAAGCCTAAAGAAAACCTAAAAGGCTTCCTCACATTCCCTAGGAAGTAGGGTCTCCACATCACGACTGACCATGGGAGTCATGCAGCCAGACCTTTGACCTGAGAATCCAGACTAGAGGCCACACATATAAGAGGCCGGTAGGAAGTTCTCCAGGGCCCTATGCCAGCCTCTCTGCCCTCCCACTTCTCCTAGGGCTTCACCTCATCCCAGACAGAAGTCAGGTCACCCCTGTGCAACATTCTCCTGCAGCACAGGCCTTGAGCCATGGCATATGCCTGGGAAGAAGGCTCTTGCCACAGACACCTGCTTTTTGGTCTTGATACACACCCCTGATTCTCCCTGTACCTGCCAGGCTAACTCCATGGGGCCCTGGCCTTGGGGGATGATCTTCCACCTAGAACCCTCCCTGCTCTCTCCATGTTGGGCCTTCCTAGCTTCCAGCCCACCGACTTGTTTTCCTAGGCAGTTCAACCAGCACTAATATCAACTCCCACTGCAGTTTATACTTGTGCAATGATCAAGTCACCAACGTGGACACTAGGTCTTCCCAAGAGCTTTTTAAGGCTGACATTATCCCCACTGTACGGATAAGAAAGCGAACTGAGGGGCTGGGTCACTCAACAAAGTCATACAGCTAGAAACTATCAAGATTAACAGCTGACCTCAGGTCTATGACTCTGCTATTTATCAGCTACCATTACTTCTGTCTCTGAGAAAAATCAACTTACTTCCTGGAAATCATGATTGAAAAGCCTCATGTGTCCCTTCTCATTAAACTGTCATTTCCTTAAGAGTTAAGGGATATATGCTTCTTTCCTCTGGGGCTGGCACAGGGCTCTGCACAGAGAGGGAATGCCAATAAGCATGTGAACTCTTCGCCGTGCTCATCTCCCCAACCCTGGCCCGACTTTCTGCAGGAAAAAAGGCCCTCGAACCATCCAGGCCCGGGGTCTCACCCCGGAGGAAGTACTTGAAGGTCTCCTTCAACATTTCTTTGCGGATCTCAGGATGGGTGATGGTGTTAAGTAGCTGCCGCAGGTTAGGCTGGTTAAAGATCAGGTCCCCCAAGACCTTGCGGTTGATGTCACCGTTCTCTAGCAAGACCTCGGTGCCAAAGGCCTCCACAATGCGTCGGTGGGCAGGATATCCTGGCTGGACAACTGTGGTGTGAAGAGAAGGCTAGGTCATTCTTAGAGGCTCCAGCCAGGCAGAGGACCCCGTGTGATTAGGAGCAAAATGTTGGGGCAACCCAAGGGATCTTCTTTTAAATAAAAGGGAAATAAGTTAAGAGAAAGAGCAGACTGCACAGAACCCCTCTTGCTGCTGGGCCAGGCCAAGTGGGGCAAGACTCCCACGGAAAAAGAAGAGTAAACAGAAGAATCAAGAGGGAAAGCTGGGCCAAGAAATGAGGTCAGGGCCAACAGGAAAGCCTCCCTCTCCCTCATAGGAACTTACAAAAAAGGGAGGGCAACAGAAGGAAAGCACAGGAGAGCTGCTGTGTTTAAACCTTCAACTGGTTCCCCTCCAACTCACCATGTCGGGCAATAACATCCACATCAATCACTGCACAGCCCAGCTGCTGGAACACCTGGATCACAGAGCTCTTGCCAGAAGCAATGCCCCCTGTCAGGCCCACCAGGAACATTTTCCCAAGGAAGAGGCAGGTCAGCCAGGTTAGGAGTCGAGCTGGAGAATCACTGGAGAGCAGGGCAAGCTTGGCTCATCAAGCAGTCCGCCAGTGCAGCTGCAGGAGTACCTGCTGTCAGAGAGAGGCAGGACTGCTCGGAGTTGGGTCACAGACCTGGGGCAGGGAAGGGAAAAGGGGACCCAGCTGGCCAGACAAACTCTGCCCTGAGCTTGAGGACTCTGGGGCCATCTGTGAGAGGAAAGCCTTATAGTCATTTATTTAGTTATTTAGGTACTACAGATCTAACTAAGGGCCTTTATACTATGCTATATCCCCAGCCAATTTTTTAGTTTTAATTTTGAGACAGGGGCCACTATGTCACTAAGTTATCCAGGTTGGGCTTGAAGTTATGAACCTCCTGTCTCAGCTTCCAGAGTGCTGAGATTATGGGCCTGCATCACCTAACCTGGCTAGCCTTGCATTATTTATTGATTTATTGAGACAGGCTCCCATTCTGTAGTCCAGGCTGGTCCTGAATTCAGTACGCAGCCCAGGTTGGCCACAGACACAGGGCAATCATCCTGCCTCAGCCTCCCAAATGCTGGGCATGCACCACCATGCCTAACTAATACATGGCGCTGGAGGATAGAACCTAGGGCTTTTAGCTTCCTAGGCAAGAGCTTCCATCTCTAAGCTATGCCCCCAGCCCAGCCTTGTACTTTTTTAAAGGCACCGATAAACCGGACAGACCGACACAGTGCCACTCCAGCAATCAACATGGCGGGCAGGGAGAATTGTCACATATTGTCAGGCAGAATGTTTTGTAATGCGGCAGCAGCCTGTTACGGGCAGACTTCCTATAGGAAGGAGTCACCTGTTGGTCTGCGGCAAACCCAAGGCATTTTTCAGATGCACTCGGATCCTCCTTGGCTTCTTCTGTGGTCCAGGATACCGGACTGCCTGTAGCTACCCAGGTGACCACAAACAGAGTCCAAATGCCTTTGTACAGTCTGTCCCACTGCACACCCCACCTTGAACACCACTGCAAGGACCCTTGAAGTGGTTGTCAAGACTGGATGAACAGCCCCTCCTCCTCAACTGAGATCTGGCCCAGGTGGGGAGCTCTATATGAAATAGTGGCTCAGAGGCCAAAGCCTAAGATTTCAAGCATGGATGTTGCCAAGGAATGTGAAAGGCAGGGTGAGACCTGGGAGGTGGCGGTGACATATGGAAGTGACATGTGTAACCTGGCGCTCAGCAGCAAGGTTTGCATCCCTCAGATTAAGCAGCAACAATACAGCACAACAGGTAGGCGCATGGCCATGTCAGATCCAGTTCCTTTTTAATTTTTAAAATTTATTTTATTATTTATTTATTTATTTATTTTTCAGACAGCATCTCACTCTGAGCCCCGGCTGGTCCTGAACTCACTATATACCCCTTGCTGGCCTTGGACTCAGGGCAATCCTCCTGCCTCAGCCTCCTGAATGCTGGGATTAGAGGTGTGCGTCACCACACCCAGCTTTACGTGGTGCTGGAGAATCGAACTCAGGGGCTTGTGCTTGCAAGGCAAGTGCTTTAACCACTGAGCCATTCTTCCCACCCCTCTAGCTCCTTTTTAAACAGAGTACTGGGGATTCAAACCACGGTCTTCACTGAGCTCCATCCATAGCCCTTTAAAAAAACTTTTTTTTTGAGACAGAGTCTCTCTAAGTCATGACATGGTCTAGGCTGGGTTCAAACTTGTGGTCCTCCTGCCTTAGCCTCCTGAGATTATAATGCAAGGAATACAGGCATGTGCCACCACACCCAGCAGATCCAGCTTTTTCAACTTGCATACTATACAACCCCGGGCAAGTCATTTGCCTCTCTGAACCTTCATTATCTCACTCATAAATATGCTTAACAGAACGTTGCTCATACGGCTGTGCGCTGAAAAAGAAAATGCATATAGAGCCTGTAGGACATTGCCTGATGGTAAATGCTCAACACACAAAGGGGAGAAGGGTGATGTAAAGTAGAAGATAGAAGAGTTCAAAGTTATACTGGATGTCACAAAAGCGAAACAAAAACCTTCACAAAGTCATATCTCCACTCCTGCAATTTCAGGCTACCTTGTAATAGTAATATTGCATTTTCTGTGGCAAACCAGGACACCATGTCTTGATTGTGTTACCAAGCAAGGAGCAATTGCATCAAAGGCCTAATCTCTCCCACCCTTCTTTTAGCAAATCATTTCTCTAGGACTTGAAAATCTGTCACAGAACCTTGTCTTGTTAAACAGCAGATTAACTGTCCTAATTACACTTTGCCTGGGCTTATACTGAGATGAGCTTGCTCCCACTAAGGAGACACCAAGTGACAGGGAAGGCACCTGCTCAGATGTGGGTTGAGTGGGTGCACAGTTTGGCATGCCTGGTAACCAGCTTAGAAGTTTATAAATTTGCCTAGGCTCATTCTCACCCAGGGAAGTTGGGGTGGAGAGAGGTGAATATTCACCGCAGGCTCATCATCCACATGAGGACCTAACTGAAGTATTCAACCACTTAAAAATCATGTCTTGGTAAAGAAAATGTGGTATATATACACCATGGAGTATTACTCTGCCATTAAGAATGACACATTTGAGTCATTTTTAGGAAAATAGAGCACCCTAAGGCCATTATGCTCAGCGAAATGAATCAGACCCAGAAAGTTAAATTTTATATGGTTTCTCTAATATGACAAAACCAAACTACAAAAATGTAAGAGACATGGAAGGAAAGAAGAAGATGGATGTTGTGGAGACAGAAAGGGAAAGGGGGGTGAGAGGGTGGGAAGGAGAAAGGGAGATGATATGTTAAAAAAAAAAAGAACGAATAAGAGGACCCTGGGAGTTAGGGGGGAGGGGCAAGATGTGGGAGGGTAAAAAAAGGGGAGGGGAAGGGATTAAAATTTTGATACGATATCATCAAAATACTCAAGTTCTGTGTAAACATTATGCATCACACATATATTAATAAAATGGGTGAAAAATCATGTCTAGGCGCTGGAAGATTAGCACAACAGTTAGAGCACTTGCCTAGCAAGTGCCAGGTCCTGAGTTCGATTCCCTAGCACCCCTTAAACCTGGTGTAATGGTACATGCTATAATCCCAGCACTCAGGAGGCCAAGGCAGGAGGTCTGCAGTGAATCTGAGGCCAGATTGGGGTTACATAATGAGTTCAGGATCAGCCCCTGAGTCCCTATCTCAAAAATAAATAAATAAGTAAAACAAATTAAAGTAAAATAAAAAATTAAACTAACAATCATGTTTCTTCAATCTCTCTGAGGTTGGTATCACCCACAGGTGGTATCTTTCCAGGTTACAAAAAGGGGAGTGAATGATAGGGTTTAAATGGAAAAAAAAAGTTGGGCCACTTAGGTTAAGCTCTGCAATAGAGAATCCAGAGCTGCTGTCTTGATCCCTTTTCTGCAGCAGTCCTGAAAGCAATGAGGGGCTGTTGTTGTTCCAACAAGGTCAAGTCTGAGGGGGTGGAGGCTGGACTAAGAACAGGTCAGGCCTAGTGAAGGGGCAAAAGCCAGTTTGCCACCAAACCTTGACCTCTTGCCTTGAAGGCAAGATGCTGTCTCATCATCCCACTTTGCCAGGCTCAGGTGAAAGGCCCTGGAAAACCATCAGGCTGAGCAGACCTCAGCCTCCCTATATACAGTCTTCCTGGACCCCTCCTGAGACCTAGCGAGTCAGAATCTCTGGGGATAGAGCTACCTAAGCATTTCTGATGTGTAGCAGGGCTCAGGGCAGATCCTAACTATTCATCTACAGCAGTGATGGTTGAGGATCAGCAAGGGGAAGGAACCTGTTTAGGCCATAGATATTAGCAGAGGCTGTATGGAATTCTGGGTTTCTCATTCCCAGTCTAGACTCCAGTCTTTAATGTAGTCAGGGAACGAGAAATTAATTTATCTCTAGACCAATAAGACAAAAAATGTGAATTCATCTGTAGGCAATTAAGCTCAGTACCAAAAAGAAATGACTCTTTGATTTTCCCATTGTTTTCTCCTGCAGAATGGGGAGGACACAGCTCACAGACAGTGACCAGAGTAGACACAAATATAGGCTCCCCAGGTAGTCTAATGAAGAGCTCCCTTCTCACTGCTGTGGATGGCCATCTGTGGAAACAGACCAGCAGCTGGTTAGCCTCTGCGAAGAGAGCTGAGGGGACCGAGGAGCACAGGGAAGGAGGCTCCAGGCCACTGGCTCAAAGGGGCTGGATGTGCAGCTGTTCCTGTCCAGCAAGCTACCCCGTGACTCATTCCTTCACTGCTGCCTGAGCTCCTCTGTGCTCGGCAGTAACAGTGCAGGAGGCCTCTCAGGCACCCCAAGAAAAACAGAGGTCCTGCCACTCAGGAAAAGTGCAGACAGATGGTAACAAACGAAAACAGCTGAGAGGAACAGTGTGTTGATGAGGGAGTAGGAGCAGTCAGGTGGTACTTGCCCTGGGCTGGGTGGGTGAGGCCTTCCCACTCACTAGCTGTTCACAGATCTGCTGGAGGAAGAAGCTGCACCAAGCCAGAAGCCACTGTCCTCTCAAAACTCAGCAGGGAGAAAATGGAGGCTTAGCTTCCAGGCTGCTTCCCAATCCCACCCAAGCCTGCTGGCAGCTCCTCCAAGCACACCTGGAAAAGTGACCACCTTTACAACTTTATTCATGACTTCTAGCTCTGGGTGAAGGTCAGAATCATTCTCCAGGATCCATTCTCTCATCCCACTGCCACTTATATACCAATAGGACCTTGCAGCCACCTCTAGACCTGGATAGGATCAAAAACTTCCATGAAACAGGTACACCACCCCAGTCCACTATGACTGTCAGCTAGACCCAGAAGCACTGGCTAAAAAGGAAGCTGCATGCTGAAGCTGAGAGCCCTGGGCTCCAGTCTGAATTCTGTCATAAAACTACCTACGTGACTGCTAAGACCAACTCACCAGTCTGGCCCAGAGTGGTAACTGCTTATAAATGAAACACAGCTGAGCTCCAAACGCCCTTCCTCCTCTGAACCTCAGTCCCCATGACCTATGAACGAAGGGCTAGACTTCCAGCACAAATCAGACAACATCAGATCCCAAGGGAGACTGAAAGTCTCATGGATGCTTTCTTCCTCTTTGTGGAAAGAGGCTAATAATAAATGCTCACCTGGGTACACAGCAAGACCCTGTCTCAAAAAAACCCTAAAAATTAAAAAGTAAATGCTCACCTGGTGAAAGCAGGAACGACAAGATCAATGATGACCCGGGACACTTCCTCAATACCAAACATCATTCACAGAACTGGCCTGGCTGGAAGAAAGCTAGAGCCCAGTGCAAGAGACAGGTAGCTGGAACCTGAAACTAACCCCAGGCTTGGGCTTCATCAGGCAAGATGGGGCTGGGGGAAAAGGCAGGACGCCAATCCCAGGGGAGCCCTGGCCAATGTATGGCTTCCTTTCCATTTGACTGGAAAATCACCCAGTGCAAAGAAAAGGGCTAGGACTCAGGCAGAGAGGCAGTGTCTGCATCCAAAATCTGCTGTGAGCTCAACAGCTTATGAAAGAAAGGTCAAATTCTATAGTGCTCCACAATGGTAGGTTCTTCTCATTCAGTTTCTCCAAGTCCCCTTTCAGTTCTTCTCTCTTGAGCCCTAGCAGCCCAGGGAAGACAAAGAAAAGGACACTCAGGAAAAACCTGCTCCATTGGAAACTCCTCTGGCAGTGTCTCTCTCCGGGAAGAAAGGGAACGGGCTGCCTCATGGCCCCCAGACAAAAGCCCCACTGCTCCGTTCCAAGTCAACAGGCCCACCCTGTTAATCTAAGCCACCAGCCACTCTGTGCTCAGATAACTGTGGCAGCTTGGTGACTTGACCATCCAGTCCCTGTCATGCTTCTGAGCCGGGACATGAAAGCAGGGTTACAGCTTAAAGGGTCAACTGATCATGTCGGTGCACTGCTTAAAAATCTCACTGCAGACTGGGCATGGTAGCGTAGGCCTGTAATCCCTGTGCTCTGGGAGTCTGAGGTAGGAGGACTGCAAGTTTCAGCCCGGCCTGGGGGGCAATCTGGAGACTCAGTGGGACCTTGTCTCAAAGAGGAGGGTGGGGAACAGAGGCTAGGGATGTGAGGACCCTGGGTTCAATCCCCATACTAGCCCCAAACAAACAAACAAACAAAAAAACAATATTCACTGCATTCTTTCCTCTCTCTTCGCCCCTCACAGAGGACCCCGCCCTTGTGCTGACCCCCTCTGTCCCTGTCTATGCTCTATGCTGGTCACAATGGTCTCTGTCTCTAATATGCAGGCTCTCTCCTAGCTCAAGGCCTCCCTCTTTCTCCAGCCTGCACTCCTTCAATCCATCAGTCTCCAGGCACTGGACAAACCAGCGTCTGCCCTCAGGAAGCTTATCCTCTGCCTCTGCCGCAGGAAGGGTATAAACAGCATGCTCACAGCATGTGCGGGGGTTTGGGGGGGTGCATCAATGGGGGAGGGCATGGAGAACAACAAAGTTGTCCTTTTGATAATTCACCAGAGAGACCCCTCTCTGAGCCCAGTCCTGAAAGCAGCAATGGAGCAAGTCACCGTTCTCTCTGAGCAGCTTTGTGGGACTCCCCAGCCCCAATCATTCCCCTGGCATTGCTCACTTCTCCATTTACTTTCCCAACTTTGTACCCATCACAATTTGTACTTTTATTGTAGTTTGTGCAATTATGAAGAGGAGGGGTACGAACAGGCCTCACTGTGTTGTGAGGCTTGCCTTGAACTTGCTATCCTCCTGCCTCAGCCTACTCTTCTGCTTCAGTTTCTTCCTTTGTAAAACAGACCTAATGGCACATTGCTGAGTTGAGCTGCTATGAAGAGTAAATGAGTCGTCACATGTAAAATGTTTAGAATGGTACCTGGCAGGGTTGGAGGAATGGTGCAGTGGTTAAAGCCCTTGCCTTGCAAGCACAAGGCCCTGAGTTGGATTCCCCAGCACCACGTAAAGCTAGGCGTGGTGGTGCACACCTGTAATCCCAGCACTCGGGAGGCTGAGTCAGGCATATCATCCTGAGTCCAAGGCCAGCCTGGGCTATACCAGTGAGTTCAGTGTGACCCCGGGCTACAGAGTGAGACCCTGTCTCAAAAAACAACAACAACAACAACAAAGGAATCATATCTGACACACATAAGGCCTTTATCCATGATTCCTAAGAGTGGAGTGTTTGATGATCATCCTTTTTTTTTTTTTTTTGGTCCTGGGGATTCACCTCAGATCCTTTACACTGAGCTACATCCTCAGCCCTTTTTACTTTTCATTTTGAAACAGGGTCTCACTAAGTTGCTTAGCTGTCCAGGCTGAGCTGGAATTTTTGATCTTTCTTCCATAACCTCCCAGAGTGCTGGAACTAAAGGCCTGTACCACTATGCCCAGCTTATATAATTATTTATAAGGTGAGTGACCTAATGACTCCATGGCTGGGCCTACGTATCAGTCCAGAGAAGGAGAAAGGAAACTCTGTTAGTAGCAGAGTCTGGAGTCAGCCTCCCACTCTGCCCTTTTTGCCACTAGAACACGCTGCTTGCTGCCAGTAAGTTGATCCTGGGGGAAAAAAATAGTAATGAAGCATCCAGTGGGTTAAAGAGAAGAAGGAACTGGTTGCTGAATGGCTGCTCTCTCTTCCCTAGGGAGAGCGCAGGACTTAAGAAGGAAGCAAATTCTGTTGCTTCATTTCTCCCAATCAACAGCCCCAAACCTGCCTGCACAGGGCCAGGACCTGGCTGCTCATTAGTCTGCAGCACGCTTCGTCCTCCGCAGCCTCAGGCTGCCACACTGGGCATGCCTGGCCAGCCGGCCGTTTCTGCTTTGAATTGCTTTCCAAAGGGGATGTATCTATTTCCCTCCAATGATCAATATAATCATTCATGAAAACAAGTCATTCCTGCCTTGGGACCCAATTATTTTCTTGTGGAACCAATAGTTGCAAAAATATATTGTTTTCCAGTTAACTATTAAGTGCTATTTTTATATAGTTCCCCCACTCCTAATCTCTCATTATTGGTGAGGAGTTGCTGTTTAAACCTCAAAGTTCTCTTGTCTGCTAGGCTTATTAAGTCACCACCTCCTTTGGGCTGACAATTACCTGGAGGGAGCTCCCAGAGTGAGTGCTGGGGTCAGTCTCCTCTCCCTCCTCCCTTGGCCAATGCCAAGGGAAGGGAGAAGAGAGGCCTCTTCTCTGCTGGCACACCCACCAGGCACACACCACCACTCCAGGAAACATGCTGTGGTGGATGTGAAGGTTTTTGGACTGGTCTGCTATGCTGGTATTTATGCAGAAAAAGGGTCACAGGGAAGGCCCACTCTCAGAGGCACTGTAGTCTGAAGATCTTGGTTGGGATCTTAACTATGTCCCTTAACTAGCTAGGGGGACTTGGGCAATTTCCTTCAGCATTCTGAGCCTCTCACTCCTCAAACAAAACCTGGGGTTAATAATGACTACTCACAGGGTCTACTGGGTGTAAACAAGGCAATGGAGGTCAGTTATTGCAGTCTACTCCATTCATCTGAACAGCACTTCCATCCTTCCACTTGCTTAGGCCCTAACCCCGTGGCAAAGATGCGCTTGTGGCCCCACTATGTGGGAGACAGAGGGGGAAGGACTGAGTCTAGGAGTTTGGAGTCAATTTGGGCAGTGCAGTGAGGTCTTGACTCATTAAAACAAAACAAAACCCAAAATACTTGTTTAGGCCCAAACCTCATTTCCTCTTGTATCTTCTTGTTTTCTCTCTTATATCCTTTATCTGATCTACCAGTGCACCTGCCAGCTCTACCTCCCACCTTTACAACCTGGCTAGACACCTTGCTCTGGATAACTGAGGTGACCTCTAGATGACCCTGCTGTTACGTGTTCTTCCCAACAGCCTGCTTCCAACACAAGAGTCAGTGTGACCGCTTAGAAAGTAAGTCAGGCGAGGTCAGACCTCTGCAGAAAATCCTTTAAGAAGCTGGCTATGGTGGCACACATCTGTAATCCTAGCCGCTCAGGAGGCTGAAGCAGAAGAGGGCGGCAAGTTAGGCCAGCCTGGGTAACTTATAAAACCTTGTCTTAAAAAAAAAAAAAATAGAGCTAAGGATGCAGCTCAGTGCAAAGGCACGGTATTAGTGCACACAGTTGAGGAAACTGAGACAGTGCCTGACATGGTGAGGTACCCAGGAGACAGGTACTTGAGAGTAAGGACAGTCTCCTACCCACTGTTTGGGCACTTTATGTGGCAGGAACACCCTTGATCCCATCTGATCAGCACAACAACCCAATAAAACCAGTTTGTTTGTTCTTTTTTTAAAATTTTTTCCTATTTTAAAGTTAGAAATCAGTAGTTACAACATTTGTCCATATAATTTCAGGGGTCTTCCCACTGAAGAATAAGAATCCTAGGGGAATGCATGAATATTTTTCAAGGGGGCACAAAAGCACCATGAGGGGGAGGGAGATAAATTTCCAACTCCATTCCCAGAGTAATAGAGCAGCCCTGGAAGGTGCCGCAGGTTCTCCTTTTCTGCCTGCCCCTTACATTCACCAATCTCCCATGTTTCAAAAGCCTAACTACCCACTCATGCCAAATCTTACTAAGGTATGCTGTCCTAGAGGGTAAAAACCCGGAGTACCACACAGGAAATTCAAAATGACAGAATTCATGCTGAGAATGTAACTGCCAAGGTGACTGTGTCACAGATTCCTGCCCAAAAGAGGCAGGCACTTTGCAAATCTTTATCTTTCAAAGTGAAAAGAGGACATAGAATCAACCTAAATAAGCAAGTGAAGGATCTCTATATTGAAAACTATAATACTCTGAAAAAAAGAAATTAAAGATAATTTTAGAAAATGGAAAGACATCCTCTGTTCCTGGATGGGCAGAACCAACACTGTCAAAATGGCCATACTTCCTAAACTGATACATAGATTCAATGCAGTCCCAATCAAGATACCGACAGTATTTTTCACAGTACTAGAAAAAGGTGATCTGACATTTTATATGCAACTACAAGAGACCCAGCATAGCCAGGAGGCATCACGATACCAGGCATCAAATCATATTATATGGCAACAGTGATAAAAGGACCACAAGTATTGGCTGAGGATGCAGAAACATCCCCGAGTACCTTCAGCTATCTGATCTTCGACAAAAGGGCCAAAAACACGCTGGAGTAAAAATAGCCTCTTTGACAGATGGTGCTAGGTCGCAATTTTATAGTGAAATCTTGGAAGAAGCCAATATGCCCAAGGTAAAGAAAATGTGGTACACAATGGAGTATTACTCTGCCATGAAGGACAAATTTGAGTCATTTGTAGGAAAATGGATGCACCTTGAGGCCCTTATGCTTAGCAAAATGAATCAGACACAGAAAGTTAAATATTATATGGTCTCTCTAATATGAGAAAAACAAACCATAAAAGAGAAATGGAAGAAAAAGACAGACTTTGTGGAGAGGGAAAGTGGGACAGGAGGGAAGGTAAGAGGGTGGGAAGGAGAAAGGGATATGATATGTAAATTTTTTTGTTTTGTTTTGAGACAGGGTCTCGCTCTGCAGTCCAGAATGGTCCTGAATTCATTATGTCATCCTGGCCGGCCTTGAATTCACACCAATCCTCCTGCTTCAGCCTCACATGAGTGCTGGAATTAGAGGTAGGTGCCACCAGGCCCAGTTTAAGTGATGCTGGGGAATAGGACTCAGAGTGTCTTAACTACTATGCCTCTAGCCCCACTGATCATTCACAAATGGTTTAAAGTCAGCTCACTATGTGATTTTTCTAGTCTAGTAGTAGCATGATTAGTGATTTTTAGTCTAGTAATTCCGGATATGGTCAAGCAATTGAGTGACAGTGTCACAATTCCTGTGCATTTGGTATACAGCAACAAACTTTTTCAATACTTACAGCTACAAAGAGAGAGAGAGAGAGAGAGAGAGAGAGAGAGAGAGAGAATATGTGGTGGTGCCTGACTATAATCCCAGCTCTCTGATAGGCTGACAATGGAAGATCAGGAGTCTGAGGACAGCCTGGGCTACACAGAGACTACATAGACCCTGTCTGAAAACAACCCAACACAAAAACTCCTCTTCATCATAGTACATATAACAAATATATGGGGACACAAGACAAGAACTAAAAAAAAAAAAAAAAAAAACTAGCTGGGCTTGATGGCAAACATCTGCTGGGACCCTGAGGCAAGAGGATCACAAATTCTAGCTTAGCCTGGACAACTCAGCAACTTGTAAAGACCCTGTCTTGAAATTAAATAAAGGACTGGGGGTGCACCTCAATGCAAAAGGTCTGGTCTCGAATTCCAGTAACACAAAATTAAAAAAAAAAAAAGGTCAAGCCCACTTTGGCAATTTAGACCCCACCTCACAAAATAAAAAAGGTGCAGTGAGGGGAGAGGGGACTGGAGGAGTAGCTCAGTGGTTAAAGTGCTTGCCTGGCAAATGCTAAGTACCCGAGTTCAATTCCTCAGCACCACATATACTGGGAGTAGTGGCACATGCCTATAATTTTAGCACTAGGGAGGCTGAGGCAGGAGGACTGCTCTCAGTTCGAGACCAGTCTGAGCTACACAGTGAGCACAGAACCAGCCTGGACTACAGAGTGAGACCCCATCTCAAAAATAAATAAATAAATAAAAATAAAGGCCAAGGCAGGAGGATCACTGTGAGTTCAAGGCCAACATGTCCTATATAGTGAGTTCACGATCAGCCTGGACTACAGAGCAAGCTACTGTCTCAAACAAAACAAAACAAAAATTAAACTCAGGTCTGACCAGTTCTCACAAGCAGTGGCTTTGGCCTGAACCTGAGTCTGAACCCAAAAATTCCACTCCCTTTCTGGTTGTAAAATCCTTCTCCGTTTCCACAGTTGTGAAACAGAGAAAGTAAGGCTTCATTTCAGTGTTACTGAGATGACCGAGTCCTGGACATAAAAGCGCTGGTTTGCACTGTGGCAGCTACATGGCAGAAGCTCAGTAACTGCTATCTAGCAAGAAAGAAGGAAGAGGAGGAGGAGGAGGAGGAGGAGGAGGAGGAAGGAAGAAAGGAGGGGGCTGGAGGAACAGCGGTTACAGGGCTTGCCTAGAAAGCACAAAGTCCTGAGTTTGATTCCCTAGAACCACATAAAACCGGTGTGGCGACTCATGCCTGTCATCCCAGCACTTGGGAGACTACCGCGAGTTCGAGACCAGCCTGGGCGACTTAGTGAGCTCGGGGCCAACCTGAACTACTGAGTGAATAAAGAAGAGGCCTGCACTACGTCCGATCACAGTGCAGCGTCCGCAGGGACAGAAACAAAAGTGGATCTACGCCGCCGCCTGGAGCACCCCCTCCCCGCCCGGCCGCGGCGTTACATACAGACGATCGGACCCGCCAAGCGCCGCGACTCGCCCAGTCTCCGCAGCTGGCTCGCAGGCAGGCGGGCGCCCTGGGACATCCGCCCAGCGGAAGGGGCGGGGCTCCCGAGCGCAGGTTCCCAGCCTCTGGTAGACCGTGTGGTCCCTACTTCAAGTTAGTCTAATCTTGGCCAAGGGGATCCTGGGGACTAAGGCAATTAACCGATTCCAAATCTTTTTTCTTTTGTTTCTCCCAGGGCCTTCCACAGAACTGTATCTCTGGCAGGACTGCCAGGTGGGTTTTTTTGTTGTTTTGTTTTTTGAGACAGGGTTCGCTCTTTAGCCCTCACTATGGAGCCCAGGCTGGCCTTGAAATCTCTGCAGTCCTCCTGTGTCGGCCTCCTGAGAGCTGGCATTACAGGTGTGTGCCACCACGTCCTGGTGCTGGGGAATCGAACTGGGGGTCTTAGCGCTTAACTTATGTGGTGCTGGAAGTCTAACTTGGATACTTAGCGCTTTGCTAGGCAAGCACTTTAACCGCTGAGCCATTCCTCCAGCCACACAGGCAAGCACTTTAATCATGAGCAATGTTCCCAGCTACTGATTTTTACTATCTATCTATCTTTGTGGTACTAGGGATTAAGTCCAGGGCTTTTGCCACTGAGCTACATCCCCAGCCTGTATTTTTAAATTTTTTATTTATCTTATTTTTGTATTGGAGACCCAACTCAGCCTTTACACTAAGCTACATGCCCAGTCCATTTTTTATTAATAGGTTTGATTTTGAGACAGGGTCTCGTTAATTCGCCATATTGTCCAGGCTGGAATCAAACTTGCATTTCTCCAGCTCAGCCTCCTAGGGCACTGGGATTACAGGCCTGCCCCACCAGGCCTGGCTAGGACTGTTTTATGATTAAAAACACCATTTGGCCCAAGCACTGTTAGTATTTGAATCTCCTCTACAATACCTCAATCTATACTTCATATGTCCAATAGCAGAGAGCTCATTGATGCCCAAGAAAGCCTCATAGCTGAGAATGATGGCACATAATTCTAATCCTGGCTACGCAGGAGGCTGAGGCAGAAGGATCTCAAGTTTGAGGCCAGTTTGAATAATTTAGTGAGACTCTGTCCCAAAATAAAAGGGTGGAGAAGCAGGGCCTTGTTGAACAGGCCTGTAATCCCAATATCCTCTGGGGGTGGGGGGCAAGCAGGACCGCAAATTCAAGCCCAGCCTAGGCAACTTAGTACTTGGTGAGACTCCGTCTCGAAATAAAAATATGAGTTGGTGGTATGGCTCAGAGTGAAGGCCCTGAGCTTGAGTCTCTGTACCACTGACCAAAAAAGAAAGAAAAAAAAATAAGGAAAAAACAAAGGGGAGGGCTGGGAATATAGCTCTGTAGTGCAGCACTAGCCTAGCATGCATGAGGCCCTGAGCTCAATCCCCAGTACCACAAAGAAAGAAAGAGCTAAGCCCAGTGGTGCAGGTTTATAATCCCAGAACTTTGGGAGGCTGAGGCAGGAGAATTACAACTCTGAGTCCAGCCTAGGCAATTTAGTGACACCCTGTCTCAAACAATAAAAAAGGTGGGGGGATATAGCTCAGAGCAAAGGCCCTGTGTTTAATCCCCAGTGGGGGTGGGGGAGAAGAAAAATCAAAGAGACAGCTAGTTTCAAGGTATTTGAAGTCCAATCCTGGAAGATAGTTCTCCAGATAATAGCACTCGTAGTTCTAAGCTATGGGTCCTAAAAAACAAATCTTCATTCCCTACTCAATAGGGCCAGATCTAGTCCCATTCCTTGACCAAACAATTTAGAACCAACTCTGTGGTTCTCAACTTCTTCCCCACTCCTCACACATCTGAGGGACACCCATATTCCCATCAGGAGCCATGGCTGGCTGTAACAGTGACAGGTGACAGCAACATGTCTACTCAGCCCCTCAAAAGTAACTAGATCTTTCTGGTGCGTATTATTTGGAAAATCCTCCAGATAATCCCACTTTTTCAGAACCTGCTTTATAGCATCGAGATCTATTGGTGCCCAAGTGAGGTCCCCCCTTTTTTATGGTACTGGTGACTGAACCTCAAGGCTTTCACACAGAGCTACATCCCTAGCCATGAGATGGGGTCTTACTAAGTCACAAAACTGCCCAGGTTGCACTCAAACTTGTGATTCTCCTGCCTCAGCCTCCCCAAATGTTGGGATTACAGGTGTGAACCACTATGCCCGCTTTAGAGACCATATCATGTAAGCAGAAACCCTGCGGTCTGTCTGCCAACAGCACTTGCATCTCTCGCTGGGTGATTGCAGAGAACAGGCTGAATGCCTTGGCCAGGGCTTCAACCCAAGTACCACACCTCTATAGTGAAAGCCAGCCAGTTTTTGTTGTTGTTGTTTTGTTTTTTAAACTAAGGACTAAACCCAGGGTCTCACATTTATTTTGAGACAGTGTTACTATGTTACCCAGGCTGGCCTCAAACTTCTTTCTGACCCTTCTGCCTCAGCTTCCCAAGTAGCTGGGTTTACAGGTATTTACCTCCATACCTGGCCTGCAGCTTTGAGATGTTGCCATCAAGAGCTTTCTCAGCTCAAATACGTATCATCTGTCCTTTACAACAGCAATGATAAACTCTGATCGGGCTCCACTTGCCAACAGTCTCATTTCATCTTGACAGTGAACTGCACCTTGTTCCCTCTTTGTCCTTATCATCTAATGTGAAGCCTGGAATACAGCCCTGCTTCAAGTTGTTTGTTGAATAACCCTTGGAGTCCATTAAAAATGACCCTTTTGACTCCTTTTCTTAAAACTAAATTTATCGTCCATATATTTATTTTAAATAAATATTAATATGCAATTGAATTTATACCATGCTTCACAAATACCATTAATATTTATTCTTTATGTAAATAGTTCCAAAACTGGATTAGTAGTACATGCCTCCAATCCTGGCACTAAGGAGGCTGAGGCAGGAGGATCATGAGTTTATGGCCAGCTGGGCCATATAGTGAATTCAAGGCCAACCTAAACTACATAGAAAGAGCCCATCTTTACAAAAAAAAAAAAAAAAAAGCTTTCAAGCAGGGCATTGGTGTACACCTGTACTCTCAGCACTCTGGGATCATAAATTTGAGAGCCCAGAATGGACAATTTAGCAACTCAGTGTGACCCTGTCTCAAAATTAAAAAAAGAGCCAAAGCTATACCTCTGTGGGAAGGCCCTGAGTTCAATCCTACACACTGTTAAAAAAAAGAAAGAAAGAAAGAAAAAAAACTCCTAAAATCCAGGTGTAGGGGCTGCAGGAAAAGTACAGTGGTTAAGGTGCTTGCCTAGCAAGTGAGAGGCCCTGAGTTTGGCTCTCTAGCACCACATAAGCCACTCATGGTGGTGTGCACCTGTAATCCAAGCACTTGGGAGGCTGAGGCAGGAGAATTGCTATGAGTTCGAGGCCAAGCTGGGTTACACAGTGAGTTCGTGACCAGCCTAGATAGAATGCAGAGCAAGACACTATCTCGGGCTGGAGGAATGGCTCTTAAAGCTCTTAAGTCAGGCGCTAAGTACCCAAGTTCGATTCCCCAGCACCACACAGGCTGGGTGTGGTGGCGCGTGCCTGTAATCTCAGCACTGAGGAGGCTGAGACAGGAGGAATGTGGTGAGTCCAAGGTTAGACTGGGCTTCATAGTGAGCTCAGGACCAGATTGGGCTACAGAGCGAGACCCTGTCTCAAAAAAAGACACTATCTCAATGAGTCAATCAATTCATTCACTCATTGCAAGTACATGGGTGTCTGAGGTAGGAGGATCACAAATTTGAGGCCAGCTTGGGCAATTTAGCAGGACCTGAATACGAAATGTTAAAAGGCTTAGAGAAAATGGGATCATTGGCACACAAACGTAACAAGAGCACTTGGGTGGGTAAAGCAGGAGGATCCTAGGTTCCAGGGAAGCCTGGGCTACATATAAGACTCTGACTCAAAAAACTGAAATTGCTAAGCCAGGTATGCTGGCATATGCTTGTAATCCCAACACTTGGGAGGCTGAGGCAGGAGGAATGCTGTGAATTCAAGGCCAGTGTGGACTACACAGTGAGTTCAGGACAGTGTAGGCTACAGAGTAGTAAGACCCTGTCTCAAATACAAAACAAAAGAAAACCTGAAACTGCCAGACCAGGTAGTACTGAGACCCTGACTCAAAATCAGAACCACGCTTGATATGGTAGCACATCCTTATAATCCCAGAACTCAGAAAGCTGAAGCAGGAGGATAGCCATGAGTTCAAGGCCAGCCTGGGCTGTGTATGTAGTGAGTTCAGGGTCAGCCTCGACTACAGAGCAAGACCTGTTGTAAAAAGAAAACAACTGAAGACCACAGTCTAGGATGAGATGTAGCACAGTGCAAAGGTCTTGAGTTCCCAACCACAAAATAAATAAATACACCAACAAACGGAAACAAGAGCTCTATAAGAGCATCTCTAGGCTGGATCTCTAGTACCACAATACATACATACAACATACATACATACTTTCAAAGAACAAAATGAAAAGAAAAAAGATCCTTACCAGCTGCAAGATATAAGTCCAAACTCCTTTCATTTTGTTTTCAGACTGGGTCTCACTATGTAGTCCAGGCTGTTTCTAAACTCTCTGTGTAGTCCAGGTTAGCCTTGAACTCAAAGCAATCCTCCTGCCTCAGCCTGAATTCTGGGATTACAGACATGCACCACCACGCCTGGTTAATTTTTATATGGTGCTGTGGAAAGGAACTCAAGGCCTTATGCGTGCTAGGCACGTACTCTAACCACTGAGCTACTACCAGCCCCAAGTCTAAACCCCTTAACCTGAAATTCAGGCCTTCCACAGCCTGACCAGATCATTCCAGGCACGTATCTCACCATATGTTACCCTTGGGAAAGGGGAAGGAAGAAGACAATCTGTTTTTTTCACCTGCCTGTGTATTAAAACATACAGATCTGGACTAGAGGATTAGCACAATGGTTACAGTGCTTGCCTAGCAAGCCAAGCCCCTGAGTTCAATTACACCAGCACCACATAAGCCAGGTGTGATGGTACACATCTGTAATCCAGCACTGGGGAGGCTGAGGCAAAAGGATGCTGTGAGTTCAAGGCCAGCCTGGGCTACATAGTGAGTTCAGGACCAGCCTAGACTGCAGAGTGAGACTCTGTCATTTAAAAAATACATACAGGTTTAAGCCTGGATTTCATACAAGTAGCTGTGAAACTTTGGACAAATCACTGAACTTGTTTTCTCACTGTAAAACTAGAGTAATACCCATCTTGCTTATTGCAGGCACAAACTCCATAGCTGATGGCAGAGATCAAACGTGCTAGCTCTCATTTGTGAGCAATAAAGAACTATACAAACACAGAGTTCAACACACTAGGTGCCCCTGCCGCTGCCCTTTGCTCGTTACACTTCCTTACCACAGCCTCCAGACCTATCCTTTCTTTTTCACCATTCAGTAATTTGTTCACTCATCCCTTAATTAACCAAAGATTGTTTAATACAGGGTCCCATGAATGCTAGGCAATCACTCTATGATGGGGCCACATCTGGAGTCTGTTTGTTTGTTTGGTGGTACTGTGGATTGAATCTTTGGCCTCTGCACTAAACTACTTCCTCAGCCCTTTTTTAGTTTCATTTTTGGACAGGGTTTCATTTTTGGACAGTTGCTGAGTTGCTCAGGCTGGACTTGAATTTGCAATCTACCTGCCTCAGCCTCCTTCCAAAGATTATAGGCATGCACCAGTATGCCCAGTTTGTTCTTTTATTTTCAAGTGTAGTTGGTCTTTCTGATTTTACCTTAAGCGACTCTGGCCAGGCAATACTTGGCACTTTCTTTTCTTTTTGAGGCAGGGTCTCGCTCTGTAGACCAGGGAGTCCTGAACTATGTAGTCCAGGCTGGCCTCAAACTCACAGCAATCCTTTTGCCTCAGCCTCCCAACATCACACCTAGCTTTATGTGGTGCTGTGGAAACAAACCCAGGGCCTTGTACTTGCCAGGCAAGTGCTCTAACTACTGTACTATTTCTTCACCCCCTACCTAGTACATTCTTTTTGAGACAGGGTCTTCCTCTGTAGCCCAGGCTCCTTGTACATTCTTAAAACCACAGTACCAACCAAGATTGGGCCTGCTGTGGTCCTGGCCCATGTGTCAAGGCTGTGTCTCTATTCACAAGGCTTCCCTTCCTGACGGGGAGCTCCAGGAGACATAGAAAGCTGCTTAAAATTATCTCCCTGTAGAGTAAGACGCTGTCTCACGAAAAAAAAAAAAAGACTGTCTCCTTATGTTTTTTTTTTCCACATTGAGCCCATAAACCTCTTCTTCAGAGGTAAAATACCCTCCTCTTCCCTACAAGGGTGTTGCACTCTTTGAGTCTGGGTACCTACTCATGGAGTGAATCCAGGGCAGGGTGTGTGCTGTTTGACGCCTGATTCTCCAGTTCCTGCCACAGCTCCTGACATGTCTTGAGTGCTCCAAAATATTGTATAAATGAATTACAACTGTCTCATGGGCATGGGCCCACTAGAAAAAAGAGTATCTCTGATAAGCAGGGAGTACAGCCAGGCCTAAACTTTGTGATGAACGTTATGAGGAAGTCTGTCTTTGGCTATTATAGGAGCAATGCTAAATTCCTGGGAAGAAAAACAATAATTAACTGGTTATTGAATCTGTTTCCAGATACTGTATAATCATATAGGAGCCCTGAGTTAACCAGTGAGACAACTGAAGCCACAGTCCCCGACACTTTACTAAGTATTCTGTCTGTATGTCTCATTTTATTTTACTTATTATTATTTTTTTTTTTTGAGGCAGGCTCTTGCTTTGTAGTCCAGAATGGTCCAGAATTTACTATGGAGCCCAGTGGCCTATAACTTACAGCAATCCTCCTGACTCAGCCTCCTAAGTGTGTACAGGTGTGTGCCACCACACTCTGGGCCCCCACACTATGGGCCTTGAACTTCCTAGGCAAGAGCTCTAATCACTGGGCTATGCTACCAGCCCTGTTTGTTTTTGTTTTTGTTTTTGTTTGAGACAAGGTCTTGCTGTGTAGTCTAGGTTGGTTCTGAACTTACTGTGTAGTTCACACTGGCCTCAAATTAACTCATGGCAATCCTCCTGCCTCAGCCTCCCAAGTGCCAGGATTATAGGCATGCACTACCATGCCTGGCTTATGTGGTGCTGTAGAATCAAACTCAGGGCCTTGCGCTTGCTAGGCAGGCACTCTAATCACTGTGGTTTTCCTCAAGCCCTCATTTTATATATTTTTACCTCACTTATTTTTTGGTACTGGAGACTAAGCTCAGGGCATTCACACTGAGCTACATTCCCAGCCCATTTTTTATCTCACCAAGTTGCTAAACTGCCTAGGCTGGGCTCAAATTTGCAATCCGCAATCCTTCTGCCTCATCTTCTCAGCTCTTTGAGATTACAAGCCTGCACCACCAGCTCTAGCACGTCTTATTTTATAAGCGGGGCCACTGAAGTTCTGAGGCATTGCTAGGAGTCAGAACTCAGGGAGTCATCTCTTCGAGATTACATTCTTAACCACTATATTCTACTGCCTCCAGTAACAACTCTGAATAGATAACAGAATTATCTAGGAGCAAATTTCAGCATCTGTGGAGTTCCACAGGCATGCCTCTCAGCTACCCTCTGGCACTGCTGTATACTGTAGCTACCTCCACATGCTACTCCTCCAAGGGGGAGATGGGAAGAATCAGCAGAGCTAGGTGGGAGAGTCCTGTTATTCTAGTCATGAGTTCAGAAGGCTGGGAATGTTTACTAGGAAAAAAAATAGGCAACTAGACACTAATTATTAAAAAAATGTAACTTTTCTCTATAAGGACATAGGATCATATATTTCTACATAACTGTATAAGGCAGACATCGTCAACTTTCCACTAATCAGAGCTATCTAAAAGTAGAAAGCACTCTTTTTTTTTTTTTTTTGAGATAGGATCTTACTCTGTAGTCCAGGCTTGTAGTGAACTTATTATACAGTCCAGGCTGGCATTAAACTCATGGAGATCTTCCTGCCTCAGCCTCCCAAGTTCCAGGATTATACACAAGTGTCAACATGCTTGGCTAGTCTTTATGAGGCGCTTGGCTTTCGAACCCAGGGCCTTGTACATGCTAAGCAAGCACTTTAACTACAGAGGCACACTCCTAGCATCGTTTTTGTTGTTGTTGGTGGTGGTGGTAGGCGTTTTTTGGTGGTATTGGGGATTGAGCCCAAAGCCTTCATACTAAACTACACTCCTGTCCATTTTTATTTTTTATTTTGAGACAAGATCTCCTTAAGTTGCTAGATTGCCCAGGCTGGGCTTGAATTTACAATCCTTTGACCTTAGCCTCTCAGGGTACTGGGATTAGTCCTTTACACGGGCTCAGCAGAAAGCACTCTATCAGAAGAGTGGGAAGTAACAAGAGAACTCTTGGGATCCTATGAAAACATTTGTTAGCCAATTTCAGAAATTCTGTTACTTCATTTTGGGTGGTCATACTATACTAATATGATTATAAAGCCAAATGTAAACTTAGGCAAAATAACATGCAGCAGGGCTCAGGGTACAGCTCAATGGTAGGGCACTTGCTGGGCAAGTGTAGGGCCCTGTGCTTGATTGCTAACACTGTTTATGTGTTTGTAAAAACATAAAAAAAAAGGATAACATATACTTAATACCTTACAGTTCAATTTTATTACAGAGAAATCATGAGGGCTCAGGGCATGGTTCAGTGGTTAGAGCACTTGCCTAGTATGTGCAAGGAAGGCCCTAGTACCACGTATAAATTAGCTGGGCATGGTAGTGCCCAGCTGTAATCCCAGCACTTGAGAGGCTGAGCTGAGAGTTCAAGGCTAGCAAAACTGTCACCAAAAAAGAAAGAAAGAAAGAAAGAAAGAAAGAAAGAAAGAAAGAAAGAAAGAAATCATGGGTCTTACAAAATCTAGGATAGGATTGTAACTTGAGAAGTTCTGAGGGAATCTTCACTTAAACCCTCTCTCGACTTCTCCTTGAGAGCTTTACTTTCTCAATAAAACTCTTCTCACTGGGAAAAAAAAGTTCTGAGTTACAGAGAGTAAGTGCTCCTCAGGTCTCTTCTCAGTTTAAAATTTTCAGAAGCCAGGCAGGTTGGCACATGCTTATAATCCTACTAAACTGGGAAGCTGAGGCAGGTTGATCCCAAGTTTGGGTCTAGCCAGTGTGACTTAGTGACTGTCTCAATAAACAATCAAAAGGGCTGTGGATGTAGCTCAGAGCGAAGGCCCTGAGTTCAATCCACCATACCATGAATAAATAAATAAATTAACTGATTAAATAAATTCTCAGAAGTGCCAGATGCTAAAAATTTGGGCTTGCACTTGCTTCATTCTGAACGTGGTCATGACAGCCTGTTTGTCAACTTCAGAAAGGCCCTTTCCTCATGTTCCCTTCCCTATTTACCATGTACTGAAGAAAGTAAACATTTAGGAAAGCTAAACCCAACTAACACGTGTGATTTCATTATTATCTCTGACCTCTCTACCTGCAGATGCATATTGGCATCACGTGGACAACAATCGACCCTAGAGAAGGGAATGTGGGTAACAGCTCTCAGCTGGGCAGCTTTGACAACCTTCCAAAATCAAATGTAAGTAAGTGGGACCAGGCAGCTTTGGATCACATTTACTTTTCTGCTCAGGCCACGGACATAAAAAGAGCTGACTATTTAACTCTGTTTTATGTGGCTTTCTTTCCTTGACTCAAATGAGAACTGTTGGAAAGATTATGCTAACTTGTGGCATTCAGGAACCACACCTGGATTGGGGTTTGGGAACTATGCCTAGACTGGGAATTGAGAACCAGCCTGGATTAGAGTGTGAGTGATTTCTGGGCCAGAGAATGAGGGAAGAGCACCCACCCAGTTGTGATAGGCCCAACCGGAACTCAAACTATAAAAGGAGGGAAGAAGAGAGATTGTTACAGCTTTTTCCTCTGGGAAAGCCCTCGCCTTTGTAGTTGTCTACAGTCCCTGACCCTGACTTGGTACATACTGCAGATCTTTATCGCAGATTTGTTGCAGTCTCGACTTGCGCCTCTCTGCCTGTTGCTGATCTTCAGTCGCCAAGCTGCAGTCTCCGGTCTTCACCATCGTGCAGCGGACTCTCACTGGCTGTCCTGCAGTACTGGACAGGAGTTCTACTTCATGGCTGAGGAGCCATTGGACACTCCAGCTCTCGCTCTGCAGGCCACCATCTTGGACTATCTCTACCCTCAGATTTGTAAGCCTTCCCAATAGATCCTTTTTGTTACAATTTCTGTAAATTCTGCCTTCTGAAAGAACCCAAACTAATACAGGAATTGTTTCTTCCCACTCTGCTTGTATTCCCATGCTGAGAGTTCTCCAAAGGCAAAGATTATTTCCCTTTTTGGCCATAAAGCTCTCTGACAGTAAGAACTACTCCTCTCACCACCCACCACCACAAACCCACACAGGAAATCTGGAAGAATGGGGATCATTATCTTTGGGCGATTTTCTCAGGACTCAGGTGAGATTACTCAGTCAAAGGGGTGAGACCCAAGAGACTGAAGCATTCAGTATAAGTTAAAAAAAAAAAATAGATTGAAGTCAGCCGTGGCGGCACACTCCAATAATCCCTGCACTCAGGAGGCTGAGGCACGACTGTATGAATTTGAGGCCACCATGGGCTGAGTTTAGGACCAACCTAAACAACAGAAGGAACTTGTCTCAAAAAATAAATAAATAAATAAATAAAATGTAGGTTACCAGACATGTAACTGTGTAACATGTTATGTAACTGTTATCAGACATCTGGGCTTTTGTGGGGGTTTAAAAAGCAGCATACAAGGCTGAAGAAATAGCTCAGCTCAGCAGTTAAAGCTCTTGTAGCAAGTGCTAAGTACCTGAGTTTGATTCTCTAGCACCACATAAACGGACATAGTGGCATATGCCTGTAATCCTGGCACTTGGGGGGCTGAAACAGGAGGATTGCTGTGAATTCAAGGCCAGCCTGGGCTACAGAGTGAGTTCAGAACCAGCCTGGACTACAGAGTGAGACTTTTTGTCTCCAAAAAAAAAAAAAAATCAGTACCAAAGTACAAGCAGACAGGATTTGTCACTTATTAACTATGTGACTGTGCAATTTACCAATTTCTCTAGGCCACATTTTTACATTTTTTAGTTTGTGAAAAAGGGGAATAAAAATGGCATCCACATTCCAGCTTTGTAGCGAGGATTTTATGAGATCACAGCCCTACCGCAGAAGCCGGCACACACGTGCTCGATGAAGAGTTGTGGAGTGCTCTTGTGGGGAATGGAAAGGACAACGTGTGCAGAAAGGCTCGTGGAGACAAGAGCCTGTGGAAGCCAAGACGTGCCGAGCTTAACTGCCCAACAGTCAGGTCTACTGACTGAGGTCAGTGGTTTGCACACCACAACTCAACCGCCTTGGAGGAAGCCTACAGACTGCCCGCGACTCGGGAGGTTCTCCAAAACCCAGGTGAGGAAGGCTCCCAGGAGCCAACCTGACTTCTAATAAACAGTCCCCTCGTAAAAGGCCCGGGGCATTCGGTCTCCAGAAAGGCCTCATTAAGGGGCCTCAGTCTTTCTCACTTACCGGGGGATGGAAACGGTCTTTAACGGTAGCCAATAGCGGCTCATCTGCGGCCTGGGGATTATGAGATGCAGGTTGAAGAAAGACTATGATCTCTCCACGCCTGAAATCCTAAACCAGCATTAAACTACAACTCCCAGCATACCCCCACGGGACTGTGATCCCTTCCCACAACCTTTCAGCTTTCTTCCCTCAAAACACAGCCGAACTTAAATCTTCCGGGATTTCTGCCTAGGACTTCATTGTTTTCTGGGTATTGTAGTCCACCTTATTCTAGATTCCTGGGAATGAGCCGTTGCTAGTGGTACGTCCTTTTCAAAAAAAACCCTACAAAACCCAGAATACAGCGTAAACTCCTCTCGTCCAATAGGAGCCCCCCATGTAGCGAAGCGCGGAGCCCGGCGCTCGCAACTCAAGATGGCGGACGAGAGTGAGACAGCAGTGAAGCCGCCGGTACCTTCGCTGCCGCGGATGATGGAAGGGAACGGAAATAGCCATGAGCACTGCAGCGATTGCGAGAATGAGGAGGACAACAGCTACAACCGGGGGTAACGAAATCCTCGGATTCCAATTCCCGTCTAGTTTCCCACAACCTGGGTCTCTGGGGTGCGGGGAAGTCACAGGGAGCTTAGTATAACACCACCCCCATATTTTTATTGGCTAAGATATTAGGATCGTGCCTGGCGATTGGTTGATCCTATTGTCACTTAGCGGGGTGGGTGCTGAGTATATTAGGGGCCCGAGACATTCAGTACTTTTTATTATATAAAGTTCTTCTGTGTGATGTTCCACTCGTGTACTTCAGTCGTGTTCGGGGAAAAGAGCGTGTGGAACGATGGTTTTCGTGACATAACACGGGGCAATCTAGTAACGAGGGGGAACGTTACTTACAGAGGTCTTGTATGAACAACGTGACTGGCAGTGAACGAATAATAAAACCTTTCCCTGTAGTTCATTTTCAATGAGGACATTCCAAGCTGTACAAACTACATATATAATTATGTCGTAATATGTCACAACCAGAGAATCCCAAAATGTGAACTCACCTTACTAACCATTCATAGTTAGCCTTATGATAATGTTTTGATTTATACGATGTCTGTTGCTGAAAATAATCCTTAAGTTTCCTGAACAGTATGTAATTAGGTCTTCGCTCTGTTACTTTTGCAAAACGTTCAAGAAGTGGGTTGATGTTGCTTCCTGGACAGCATTTGGTTTCAGGGTTTAATACTGTCTTGTACGTTAGGGCCTTGCCATTAGTAACAACTGCAATTTGTTCTTCTGGGAGAAAAATTGCACCAGACGTTTTTTCCAAATGAGTTTTCACTTTGTAAACCATAGCTTGACCTTCATCTTCCCTCACATTATTAGCTATCTGTCCTTGTCTGTATTTACATATTTTTAAATCTGTGATAGTCTGATTATTGTAGCCATTTTGTAATTTGCAGTAACTGTCAACTCTTAACCTCCCCCGAGTAAAACAGATTAAAGGTTGAGGTTTTTGAAAAAAAAAATTCTGTTATAGAGATGAGAAAGTATTTACGTGTTTGATAATCTGTGGTGAGTCGTAGGATGAAGGATCTAGCTTTCTTGTTCTTCAGCCAGCTTGAAAAATAAGAAATGTAGAGGAAAAGGAAGCTTGCCAAATTTGGGTTTTATGACTGTTCTGTTGTTATAACCGAACAGATCTAATGTAATAAAAGCTTTACTTTGAAGTTCAATATGCCTAAGTATGGACGAGCTGAGAAAAAGGAAGTAGGAACCAGAAGAGTTGGGAAAGGCAGCATTTTTGAGTTGAGATCCGGATAGTAGATGAAAGTGGTTGAATGTGAAAGTCATTTCAGAAGTGAAAGTAGGGCCTTTTCTTTGCTCTTTACCTACTGGCTTTTATTTTTCTGTAGTAAACTGTTTTTCTCTACTAAACTGATCAGTGTCTATAGGTTCTTTAGTGGGTTTTGTTCCCTATAAACTATTAATCAGTTTGCAGATCAGTTTGCCGTGGCTGGTGGTGCAGTTCATTGTTAGAGAGCACGTGGTCAGCTTGCTGGAGAACCCTGAGTTCAGTCTGAAGTACCAAACTACAAAGAGGGACTGGAGTTATAGCGCAGTGGTGGAGGGCTTGCTTATCTTGCACCAGTCCCTGGGCTTGATCCCCAGCAGTGCAAAAGCAAAAGAAAAACCCTGTTTGCCAGAAGGTTTTGTTTCATTTGTGGTAGAACAAAGTAACAACAACAGAAAACTACAGAAGAGTTTTTGCCTTAACGCTACATGGTTATGGTTTAAATGAACAAATTACATTTATTGATGCCTCACATCTAGAGTCTAAAAATGAGTTTGCAGGTGGCGGATGAAAAATAGGAAGACCCAGAGACTGAGGGAATAGCTCAGCAGTTAAAGAGCTTGTCTGGCAAGCCCAAGGCCCTGGGTTCAGTTCCCCAGTACCATGTAACCTGGTCGTGATGATGCACTGCTGTGATTCCTGCACACAGGAGGCCAAGGCAGGATTACTGCCACAAGTTCGAGGCCAGACTGGACTACATCATAGTTCAGGACAAGCCTGGACTGCAGGATGAGACCCTATCTCAAAAAAAAAAAGAAAGAAAGAAAAAGAAAAAAAAGGAAAAGAGCACCCAGTCTGAAGGAAAGAGTCCAATTCTGGTACCATGCCCAGTTTGTGTTGCTGGGGAATCAAAGCCAGGGTCTCATGCTTGCTAGGTAAGCACTTTAGCCCCCTAGCACATTTTATAATTTTGAGACAGGGTCCCAGGCCCATCTTGAATTTGTGATCCTCCTGCCTCAGCCTCCCAGAGAGCTGGGATTCCAAGACTGTGCCACTTGGCCTAGCTTTTATATACACATTTCATTTATTTATTTATCTATCACCCATACACTTTTTTTCACAGCCTTAATATAATTTTTATGAATTACCTACATCAAGCAAGCTCCAGGTTTTTGTGGAAGTATTCTACAATTTTTTGCTTCTTAAATTGTTTTGTGTATTTACATAGTATTTTACATGTTTTTAAAATCATACAAGAATTGGAGCTTCTCCTTTACATGCTAGTGATTCTAAAGTACAATATGCAGTAAAAGTAACAGTTAAAGCTACAAGCTTCACTTTTAGGATGGGTTCACTAGAGTTATACTAATTGAAATCATATGACTGGATTAATAAGAAATGCAACTGTACTACTTTATGTTTCTTTGTGTATGAGTTAGTTTGTGACACAAGGTCTTGAACTGTAGTCAAGGCTGGTCCTGAACTCACTATGTAGTCTATGTTGGCCTTGAACTCATAGCAGTCCTCCTGCCTTAGCCTCTTAAAGTACTGGTATTACAAGTATGCACCACCACATCCGGGTTCTGTGGTGCTGGGGAATTGAACTCTGGGCCTTGTGTTTGTTAGGCAGACACTGTAATTGCTATGCTATTCCTCCATCCCCTGTGTACGAGTTTTTTTTTTTTTTTTTTTTTTTTGAGACAGGGTCTTGCTTTGTGGTCCAGGCTGGTCCTGAATTCACTTTAGATCCCAGGCTGGCCTTGGACTCACGGCAATCCTCCTGTCTCGGAAGCCTCCCAAGTGCTGGGATTACAGGCGTGCGCCACCAAGTCCAGTTTATGTGGTGCTGGGGAATCGAACTCGGGTACTTAGCACTTGGCTTAACGATTGCTCAGGCGCTTTAACCGCTGAGCCATCCCTCCAGCCCCATGTGTACGAGTTTAGTTGTTGGTATTTACAGTTAGTATATTTCCTTCATAGTAAATATAAACATTTAGTGAGCATAAAATTTAACATGGACATAATAAATATATGTGCACACAAATACATCAGTATATGAATACATATGTATATATATATATTTGTAAACATACAGATGTAAGTTATGTATCTGTCTGCAATGTTTTGTTTTTGGTTTTTTGATACTAAGAATTGAACACAGGGCCTTCTTGCTGAGCTGAGAGGTCTTCAGTTTTTTTTGTTTGTTTTGTTTTTTTTGAGACAAGGTCTTGCTAAATCACTGAGTTACCCAAACTGGCCTTGAATTTATAATCCTTCTATGTCAGTCTTCCCAAGTGCTGGGATTATAGGTGTGTGCCGCCATGCCCATCCTCTTTACAGTTTTTTTTTCTGTTCTTTTTCTTTCTTTTGTCTTTTGAGACAGGGTCTCACTGTGTAGTCCTGACTGGTCCTGAACTTACTATGTACCCTAGGCTGGCCTTGAACATGTGGCAGTCCTGCCTTAGCCCCTTGTGTGCTGGGATTACAGATATATGTCCCTACATCGAGCTTATGTGGCACTAGGAAATTGAACCCAGGGCCTCACTCTTGCTAGGCAAGCAGTTTCACTACTGAGCTAAACCTCCAGCTCTCTATTAACCATTTTAAAACACACCCACACGCACTTGTGTCGCACTTGCACTTGCCTGTGTGCACAAGGCTCCAGGTTCATTCTTCAGTACTGCAAAATAGACGAATATATTCAGTGAAGGAGGATATCAGTATTTCCCCTCCAGGTTTTTTTGCTTGAAAGAAGGTACCTTAAGCAGTTGAGAGGGAAACCAGAGCGAGATAATCTTTATGCTGCATCCTTCTTTAGTTCCTGTTTCACCTGCATGGTTTAATTTGCTGCATTTTTTTCCCTTGCTCTTTTGAGACAGGATCTCCCTACATAGTTAAGGCTGGCCTTAAACTCCCTATGTAGCCCAGGCTGGCCTTGAAGTCGCTGAGATTCTCCTGTTTCAGCTTCCTGAGTGCTGGGAATATAGGTATGCATCGCCATACCCGATTTAAACTTGCTTTTGTTGTTGTGCTGGGGTGGAACCCAGGGCCTCTTATCTCTCACACCCTAGGCAGATGTTCTACCACTGAACTGCATTTTCAGCACCAAATCCCCTTCCTCAACCCCTGACCCCTTGGGCTTTCTTTTCTTTTCTTTTCTTTTTTTGAAACAGTCTCACTGTATAGCCCAGGCTAGCCTTGGACTCACTGCAATCCTCCTACCTAAGCGTCCTGAGTGCTGGGATCACAGGCATGTGCCACCACGCCCTCAGCTCTTTTGAAAGATTTTCTAAGTATTGCTTAGGAATAAAGCTCAGCATTTGTCAGTGGATTTTAATTTTAAGGTAGAGGGTAAGTAAAGTTTGGGTGTTTGAAACAAAGAATTACACTTTTGTTTCTTGCGTCCTTGGAATTTATATTGCAATGTCATCAATAACCAGTGAACTGCTGGTAAGGCATGGGTCAGGAGCCGTTTTATAAGGGTGTCTCTTTGTCCTGCTCTCTTACTTCATGGGATACATCAGTGTGGATGCTTTCTCTTCTTTCTTTGGCTCAAACTTTTGATCCTCCTGCCTCAGCTTTCCAGAGTGTTGCAATTACAAGTATGTGCCACCATACTCTGATATGGATCCTTATGAATCAAATTTCCTGATCATAAGATACTGTTGCCTATGAAAAGTTTAAGAAGGAAGAGCTTTATGAAAATAAATTCTGGAAAACTATTCTTACGTTAGCTTTCTTCTTTAGATTCTCTGGGAGAATTCTTTCCATGTTTACTTGATGGCTGATAACTAGCTGCATTTAGCCTTTGCACAAAGGAAATCTTTTTAGTCCCTTTTTCTTCATTTCTCCCTTTAGCTTGGGTTTTTCGAAACTAGATCAAAGCAAAAATGAAAAGAGAAACCCATCACTGACACCAAATAAATGTTCTAATTTTGCTTCCCAATTAAGCGGCAATTAAAAAAGAAGCTAATCAAGAGCTATTTCAAAGAGAAGAGACTGGAAAGTAGAAGGAAGGAGAAGTAAATGAGATTCCATTTCCGGGAGAGCTGCTCAGGCCGAGCTAGTTTTGCTGATTTTTCACATTGTTTAACTGATGCCCTCACATAAATTTCTCAGCTTTACTAAGTTGGCAAGTTACCTCTTCTCCTATGAAATCTGGAGATTTAGTAACTTCAAGAGGATGTTTCTGTAGCTCCTTCTCTGTGTGTGTGTGTATGTGTCAATAGGGATTAAACCCAGGGTCTTTGCCGTGAACTGTATCATCAGCGCTCTCTCTCTCTCTCTCTCTCTCTCTCTCTCTCTCTCTCTCTCTCTGAGGCTAGCTGGGATCGTACTTGAGATTGTTCTGCCTCAACCTCCCAGAGTTTTGGGATTACAGGTGTTCCCCTTCACACCTAGCCTTTGTTAATTTTTAAAATCTGAAATCTCTACTCCTTATGCCTTTTAATCTTTTCTTTCTTTCTTTTTTTGAGACAGGGTCTCGTTCTGTGGTCCAGGCTGGTCCTGAATTCACTTCAGAGCCCAGGCTGGCCTTGGGCTCACAGCAATCCTCCTGTCTCAGCCTCCTGAGTGCTGGGATTACAGGAGTGCGCCACCAAGCCCAGCTTATGTGGTGCTGGGGAATCGAACTTGGGTACTTAGCGCTTGGCTTAGCGCTGGCTCAAGCGCTTTAACCGCTGAGCCATTCCTCCAGCCCCTTCTTTTCTTTTCTTTTCTTTTTTTGAAACAGCATCTTACTCTACTCCAGGTTGGTCCTGACTCACTGTGTAGCCCAGACTGGACTCGAACTCAGGCAGTCCTCTTGCCTCAGGCCCTCAAGTGGTGGGATTACAGGTGTGTGCCATCAGGTCCAGTTTATGTGGTGCTGAGGAATGGACTCAGGGACTTGCACTTGATAGGCAAGCACTTAGATCACTGAGCTACGCCCCTCAGCCCAAGCCTCTCTTCTAATTCCTTAAAGCTGGTGTCCTTGGGATTGTTGCATTTAAAGCACACAAAATATGGCATTCACTATTGAGTGCATCAGAAAAAAACTAAACTACAATTCTTTGATACTAACTTCAAAAAGGTTTTCTAAAGCTAAATATAGTGGTGCATATCTATAATCCCAGCACTCAGGAGGGTGAGGCAAGAGGATTGCTGTGGGTTCCGTGCCAGCCTGAGCTGTGTAGTAAGTCCAAGGTGAGCCTGGACTACAAGGGAGACCATGTCTCAAAAAAAAGTTTTTCTACTGCTATTACTTTGTGTTGGGCGTTGTGCTGAGCCCTTTTCCTGGATCATCTCATCCATAATTTCCCTTAGCAACTCTGATTTAGGTTTTGGGTGAGACCTGGATTTGCATCTGTGCTTTCCCTTCTACTCTTCCTGTTGGGGATGGACCCCGAGCTTTGACTCCAGGGCAAGTGCTCTGTCACTTAGTTATACCCCCAACCCTTCAGCCCTCCTTTTTTCAGAGTCAGGGTACTGAGGCTTGAACACACAGTAGTGCTCTGCATTACGCTTTTGCCCCCAAGCTCGTTTCATTGTTTGTTTGAGACAGGATCTCCCTAAGTTGCTAAATTGCGGGAAGCTGTGTTTGAATTTGAGATTGCTGATTTGAGAACCCAGCTAGCTCTCCTTTTGATGTTGTAATGGATCCATTTTGAATTTGACTTCTTTCCCCATTTTAAAGTTAACTTCTGCATACTGAAATGTCTAGTGGCGTAAGTCTTATATTTGGATCTGTTCCATAACCTGTGGACTTTCCCAAATTTGGGAGCACATGTAATGGAGGTGGCAGGCCCCTTAAACTCCCCTTAACAGATCAGAGTCTTCCTCAGAGGTCACGATTGTGTGTGCAGTTGCTGCCAGCATTGGGTCATTGCTCAGAAAACTGCTGACAATGAATGATCTTTGTTGTTGTTTTCAGACAATGATCTTTTTCTTTTTTCTAAATTTTTTTTTTTGAGACAGGGTCTCACTCTGTGGCCCGTTGGTTCTGAACTCACTATGGAGCTCAGGCTGGCCTTGGACTCAATGCAGTCCCTCTGCCTGAGCTTACCGAGTGCTGAGATTACAGACAGGTGTGCACCACCACTCCCAGTTTATGTGGAGCTGAGTACCTAGTGCTTGACTTAGTGCTTGCTAGGCAAGCGCTTTAACCCCTGAGCCATTCATTCATCAGCCCCAGACTGTGATTTTTGAATAGCATTTGAATAGGCCTTAGAAATGTTACAGTCTAAGTCACCAAACAGACTCAAAGGATGTAGGATTTCCATGTTTGTCTCATTCCCATTTTAAACAATTTTATCCGTGCTTTTGTCACCTTTATAAGCTATCCCCCGTGACAGAAATTGGTTTATCTTCAGAACTCTCAGAAAGGGCAGAGGGTAGTAGTAGAAAAAATCTTTTGTAATCCCTGCCTACCAGCTCCTGTTTGACAGGCATCCTGGAGTATCTTGAGTGGCAGTACTACAGTGTGTGCATTTTTTCTCTCTTTACGATTCACAGTTTTTTTTTTTTAAATCTAAATTACTAGTTGATGGCAATGTGCGGCGTTTAGAGTATTGCATCAAGTGATCCTACAACCATAGCAGTACACAGAGTAGATGTTTGGTAGTGTGGTTTCCTCATGGATGTCCTTATCAATGCTCCTTCCTGCACTTTTGGCTAAGCACTATAAGATTACTAATGAATGTGTCAGACCTGCTTCAAGAGCAATTGATTTGCAAAATGTTCTCCTAATATCTAAAAATATAAGTAGGGGTTAAGATTTATTTTAGGGGGGTGGGGGAATGGCACAGGGGTTAAAGCGCTTGCTTGCAAGTGCAAGCCCCTGAGTTTGATTCCCCAGCACCATGTAAAACCAGGAATGGTGGTGCACACCTGTAATCCCAACACTCAAGAGGCTGAGGCAGTATGATTGCTGTGAGTCCAAAACCAGCCTGCACTACATAGAGAGTTCAGAGCCTGAGCTACAGAGTGAGACCCTGTTTCAAATAAAACAAAAAATATTTAGTATTTTATTAAGTTTTCCTAGAAAAATTTTAACACTTTTTTTTTGAGACAGGGTCTCATTCTGTAGTCCAGGCTTGGTTCTGAGCTCACTGTGTAGCCCAGACTGTCCTCGAACTCACAGCAATCCTCCTGCCTCAGACTCCTGAGTGCTGGGATTACAGGAGTACATGCCATACCTTGCTTGTGTAGTGCTGGGTAATCGAACTTGGGGACTTAGTGCTTGCTAGGCAAGCACTTTAAGTGCTATTCCTCCAGCGCCCTTCCCCCTTTGTTTTATTTATTCATTTATTGAGACCAGGCTGGTCCTGAACTCACTATGTAGGCCAGGCTGGCTTTGAACTCACAGCAGTCCTTCTTCCTCAGCCTCCACAGTGCCATATGCCTGGCTGTTATGTGGTGCTGGGGAATCAAACTCAGGGCCTTTGCTTGTTAGGCAAGCGCTTTAACCACTGTAGTATTCTTCCAGGCCCTTAATACAAAGAATTTAACTTCTGTTTTTAGAGGTAGAAAATAAGTGACTAAAAGTTGCAAATGTTTTTTAAACTTTTTTTTCTTTGTTTTGTTTTATTTTGTTTTGTTGCTCTGTAGTCCAAGCTGTTCCTGAGCTCATTATATATAGCCCAGCTTAGCCTAGAACTCATGGCAGTCCTCTTCCCTCAGCCTCCCAAGTTCTGGGGTTACACGTGTGCGCCACCATGCCCAGCTTATGTAGTGCTGGGGAATGAACCTTGTGCTTTCTAGGCAAGCAAGCACCCTAATGGCTGAGCTACACCTCCAGCCTCATTTTTTTTTTTTTTTTTCAGTTTTTTTCTTTTGATCACATAAATCTCTGGCCTGTAGTTACACCATTTTAAATAGTTATAATAAAGGGTTTTTTTGTTTTGTTTTGTTTTGTTTTGTTTTTGTCTTAGCTCTTCTAGCAATAGGACAGATCCTAAGGAGGAAGAAGGCAGTAAGAAATTTAAACTTGGGGGTCTGAAGCAGGTAAATAGTGAATTTAAGGGTGAATCTAGAATTTGAGGTCAGATAGTGAATTCAAGGCTGGCCTGGGCTACCTAGCAACTTAAGGCTAAAATGTAGAATACATGTAGAGACCCTGTCTCAAGAAAAAAAATTTTTTATTTTTTCCCCCCTTAGCAGTACTGGAAATTGAAATCAGAGAGCATTGACCTACATCACCAGCCTTTTTAAATTTAATTTTGAGATCAGTTTTTCTGAATTACCCAGGCTGTCCTTGAACTTTTGCTCTTTCTGCTTTAGTCTACAGAGTTTCTAGGATTATAGGCACAGACCACCACATCTGGCAGAAAGTTGATAATTTAAAATTTCAACCAATGGCTCACAAGAGCATACCATTTCCACCGTTGTCTTAGAATGTTAGTAACAACTGTCCTATGGAAACAGTAATAAAGATGTTTTGCTGACGTCTTTTGGGCTTAGTTTTATTTTAGTCTATTTTGCCTGCAAAGTATCAGTCAGGCATATAATTGTTGAACTCTTAGTTCTGTGCTGAGTATAATTGGAGAAGCTGTGAGAAACAGCTACATAATTATGTTCTCTATGCTCAGGATTTTTTTGTGAATGTGTTTTGTTTGTATTGGGTGTTGAGCCCTGGACTTTGCACTGAGCCGTATCCCCAGTCCTTTATTTTATTTCATTATTCGTTCCTTTATTTATTGTGTGGTACTGGAGATCCAACCCAGGACCTTCACACTATAAACTACATCCCCAGCCTATTTTTTATTTTTGACTTTGAGACAGAGACTCATTAAGTTGCTAAATTGCCTGCCTGGGCTCAAACTTGTGGTCCTCCTGCTTCAGCCTCCCAGAATCCTGCACCTTGAGGCCTGATAATTTTTTAATGTTTTTGCCCAGTTTGGTGATGAAGGCCTATAATCTCAGCACTTTGGGAAGCTGAGGTGGGAGAATCAGGTGAGCCCACTCTGGGCAATTTGGCAACTAAAAAACCCTTGTCTTAAAATCAAGATCAGGAAGTAGTCGAGGCAAGCCTGGTGGTACAATCAGGTAATCCCTCCATTTTGGAAGCTGAGGCAGAGGGATCCCAAGTTCAGACTCAGGTGTGCAAACTTAGACCTGTCTCAAAATCAAAACTAAAAATGGGTTGGCATTGTAGCTCAGTGTGAAGGTCCTGGGCTTGATTGCCAACCCCCACTTTCCCCCACCACACAAAAGTGTGCCATTGATACAGCATAGAGTGAAGGTCTTGGGTTCCTCCCTCACCACTGCATATTAAAATACTAATTTTTTTGTTTTGAGGCAAGTTCTCACTAAATTGCCTTGGTTGGCCTTGATTGGGGGGGGGGGGGTCCTGGGATTGATCCCAGGGCCTTCATACTGAGCTCTGTCCTCAGCCCATTTGTATTTTTAAAAATTGTTAACAATTTTTTATTACTTTTTAAAAATTTACATCTCACCTTCCTTTCCCCTTCCCACCCTCTCACCCCCCCTCTTTCCCTCTCCACAGAGTCACTCTTCTTACTTTCTTTTGTATCTCTTACTTTTTTTTTTTTTTAGAGACAGGGTCTCGCTCTGCAGCCCAGGCTGGTCCTGAACTCACTGTGGAGCCCAGGCTGGCCTTGGACTCACAGCAGTCCAGCCTCAGCTTCCCAAGTGCTGGGATTACAGGCGAGTGCCGCCCCATGTCTTATATTTTTGTGGTTTGGTTTTCTCATATTCAAGAAACTATATGATATTTAACTTCTGGAATTACAGGTTGTTCCACTCTACTCAGTTTAGTAAGGATAGCTTTAAAATACAACTGGGAAGCTCTAGAATAGGAACTCCTCATTATATATAAAATATTAAGTTATTTAGGGGTCTTGTTGGTTTTGTTTTGTAGTGCTAAAACCTAATCCTAGGCAATTTTTACTTGTTTTATGTACTAGAGAAGAAATCCGGGGCCTTCACACTGAACTGCATCCCCTGTCCACTAGCCCATTTTTTAAGTTTTGATTTTGAAAATCTCACTCAGTTGCTAGGTCGTCCAGGCTGGGCTTGAATTTGCACTCCTCCTGCCTCATCCTCCCAGAGTTCTGGGATTACAGGCCTGTGCCAACAGAACTGGCTGTTCTCTTTCTCTCGCTCTCTCTTTTTAAAATTTATTTACAAAGGTGCTCTATGTAGTCTAGGCCTTGAACTTGCTGTGGAACTGAGGCTGCCCTTTAACTTACATCTCCTTCTTGCTCTAGCCTTTTGAGTGATGGGATTACAAGTGTGATCCATCATTCCAGGCTACTTTAATTTGTTTTCTGTTTTACTCAGTTGCCTATGCTGGCTTTGAACTTGTGATGCCCTGCCTCAGCTTCCTGAGCAGCTGAGACTGACATGTTGATGTGCATCATCATTATTGGCTCATAATTTTACAGCATATGAGTGAGAACTGGAGGCAACTTTCTGGATAGAACATGGCTGCTGTCCTTGTTACCTCCAGTTTTTGTTTCTCATATATAGTAAAACTTCGTTCCAGGGTCTAGTGTGGTAAAATGATATTCTTCTGACGTTGGAGACTTCTCAGGTAAATCCTTATAGGAAGTAAGACTGTAGCAGTTAAGGAGAAATGGCCCCAAGGTTTTAGACATTGATGGTTCATCCCTGGGTGGTAGTTGGTTAGTTGGTGACTAATTTGCCTCATCTTGGTTTCCTCATGCGTAAACAACAGGTTAAGCCAGATGGTTCTGTGGTTCCTTCCAGCACTGGAGGCTTAGCTTTCAGTTCCCCGGCATGCATATTTGAATGGATTTTGTCATCCTGTGAGGATGGGAGGAGTCTGTATCTGGGCCTTTCAGGTTGTCTGGAAGTTCCTGCTCCCTTGCTCATCTGTCAGCTTGCCCTTCCCGCCACCCACTCATGCATCCGGCACTGCATTCTATTTCTAGAATTACGCACTGAGATTCATCTGCAGCCTCCTCCGCTGGTTCTTATTTTTATACAAGAGCATCTGTAGGGTTTTTTATATATTTAAACTTAAATTTTTGGAGCTTTCATTAAGAAATGACTGTGTATATGTTTACATGTGCATGTATTGCTGCTGACATTTTTTTCTTTTTGTGTGTTTGTGTTTTTTTCAGACCTAAAAAAGCCTTATTATTGTATTTAACATAAGAGTCAGCAGTAATTAATTATACCATTTTACAGAAGCTATACACAATATATTTACAAATTGAGTTAGCTTTCTGTATTTATTCATTTTTTGAGGCAGGGCCTCCATAGTCCAGGCTGGTCCTGAACTCACTGTAAAGCTCAGACTGGCCTCAGACTCATGCTGATCATCCTGCCTCAGCTTCCTGAGTGCTAGGATTATGGGCTTGAACCCCCGTACCCAGCTTATGTATCCTTTACTTTTTTTTTTTTTTTTTTTTGAGATAGGCTCTGTAGCCCAGGCTGGTCCTGAACTCACTATGGAGCCCAGGCTGGCCTTGAGCTCACAGCAATCCTATCTCAGCCTCCCCAGTGCTGGGACTATGGGTGTGCCCAGTTAATGTGGTACTGGGGAATCAAATCAGGTATTTAGTGCTTACCTAAGCTCTTAGTTAGCCACTGAGCCATTCTTCCAGCCCTTGTAGCCTTTACTACTAGGGCAGAATTTTAAATCCTTTATCCAATCTATGTAGATTAATAGCATTGATAAGAATTAAAGAATAGCTTTAGATCTTTTAACTGTGTTTTTGTTTGAGAAGGGTCTCTTGAGCTCTCTAACCTTTTGCTTCTCATCTGTGTGTGGGAGGATGTGCACATATGCATACATGTGTGTTTGGTACTGGGAATTGAGCCCAGATCCTTTGCACTGAATTACATCCACAGTCTGTTTTTCAATTTTTTTTTTTTTTTTTTTTTTTTTTTTTTTTTTTGAGACAGAGTCTCACTCTGTAGCCTAGGCTTGTCTTGAACTGATTATGTAGCCCAGGCTGACCTTGAACTCACAGCAATCCTCCTGCCTCTGCCTCCCAAGTGCTGGGATTACAGGTGTGCACCACTACTCCCAGCATATGTGGTGCTGGGGCATCAAACTCTGGGCTGTGTGCTTGCTAGGCAACCACTCTAGTCACTGTGCCATTCCTCCAGACCCTCAATTTAAAATAATTTTTCATATTTTATTTTGATACACGGCTCACTAAGTTGCATAGTCTGGGCACAAATTTGCAATCCTCCTACCTCAGCCTCTCAGAGTGCCAGGCTTATAGGTATGCACCACCACAGCCAGCTGCTCCTGCTGCTGCTGCTGCTGCTTTTTTATTTTTTAATTTTACTTATTTGGTTGGTTGGTTGGTTTTGAGACAGGGTCTTACTCTGTACTCTAGGCTGGTCCTGAACTCACTGTGTAGCCCAGGCTGGCCACTAACTCTGTCTTCTTGCCTCAGCCTGCCACATGTTGGGATTATAGACGTGTGGCACCACAAACAGCTAGTTTTGTTTTGTTGTTTCATTTTTAGACAGGGTCTTGCTGTGTAGTTCCAATGGGTCTTGGACTCACTATGTAGCCCAGGCTTTCCTCAAATACATGGCAGCTCTCCTGCCTCTGCCTTGTAAATTTTACTCTGATAGAGGGTCTCCCTGAGTTGCCTGAATTGGCCTTGATCCTTCTGCTCCAGCCTCCCAAGTAACTGGAATTATGGTTGTATGCCAACATACGTGCTGCTGAAAGTCTTATTTGTTTGTTTAGTTTTTGTTTTTTGAAGGGTCTTATTAAGTAGTCTACGCAATCTTGAGTATGTACTCTGGAGCCCAAACTGGCCTACACTTTTTTTTTTGTAGTCCAGGTTGATCCTGAACTCAGAATGGAACCCAGGCTGACCTTGAACTCAGACAGTCCTTCTACCTCAACCTCCCAAGTGCTAGGATTATGGGCATGTGCCACTACACCCAGCTTCTATGATGTTGGAGGAATTGAAGACAGGGCCTTTGCATTGAACTACATCCCAGCCCTTTTTGTTTTTCTTCTGATTTTGAAACAAGGTCTTACTAGGTTATTCAGTTGCCCCAGTGAGGCTCAAACTAGGAATTCCTCCCCTTCAGCCATTTCCTGATTGCTATTTTTTTCTGTTCTGAACCTGTCATTCTGCCCATGTGTCCTGTATTTGCTCAGATGTTTGTTGGTGACTTGAGTTGATCGACTTTACTTTGAATGTAAATTTCAGATTTTTTTTTTTTTTTTGAGATAAGGTCTTGCTCTAGAATTTAGGCTTGTCCTAAATTCACCATGTAGGCCAGGACTTTCACACTTAGCTAGAACTCATAGCAATCTTCCTGCCTTCTGAGTCCAGGTTTACATGTGTGTGCCACCATGCCTAGCTATTATGTGGCGCTAGGGCATTGAAGCCAGGGTCTAGTACGTCCTATGCAAGCATTCTGATCACTGGGCTATGCCTCCAGCCCACAGATTTCAGAAGTCTCAAAGGTAAATTTCCTGTGAGTCTCTGCTCTTGCTCTCTGTGTTTTGTTTTGTTTTGTTTTGTTTTGTTTTGTTTTTGAGACAGGGTCTCGCTCTGTAGCTCAGGCTGGTCCTGAACTCACTATGGAGCCCAGGCTGGCCTTGGACTCAGGGCAACCCTCCTGCCTCAGCCTCCCGAGTGCTGGGATTACAGGAGTGCGCCACCATGCCCAGCTTATGTGGTGCTGGGGCATCGAACTCGGGTACTTAGCACTTGCCTTAGCACTTGCTAAGCGAGCACTTTAACCACTGAGCCATTTCTCCAGCCCCAGCTCTGTGTTTTGAGACAGTGTTTTGCTCTAGTGCAGACTGGTCCTGAACTCACTACACTATGTAGCCTGTGGCCTTGAACCATGGCAGTCTTCTCTCAGTATCCTAAATGCTGGTGTTACAAGTGTGTGCCACCATACCCAGTTTTTGTGGTGCTGGAAAATCAGACCTAGGCCTTGTGCTTGATAGCCAGGTGCTCCAACCACTGTGCTATTCCTCCAGCCTTCTCTGCCCTTTATTTTGGAATCAAATGAAACAAGGTGGCTTTGATTTACTGTATTTATAAGGTTGTGGTTCTTACCAGTCTCAGTTCAAAGTATATTAAAAGTGGGTTGGGGGCATAGCTCACTGGTTAAAGTACTTAACTAGAATGCGCAAGGCCCTTGATTGGATTCCCCAGCACCACATAAGCAGGGTATGGTAGCACTTGCCTGCAGTCCCAGCATCCAGAAGGCTGAGGCAGGAGAATTGCCTGAGTTTGAGGCCAGACTGGACTACATAGTAAGTTCAGAACCAGTCTACAGAGCAAAATCTGAGAGAGAGAGAGAGAGAGAGAGAGAGAGAGAGAGAGAGAGAGAGAGCACGTGCGTGCATCTAATGACTTAGACTTCTGAGAGATACTCATCCACATCTTCAAGTCCTTTGTGTGTGTGTGTGAGAGACAGAGACAGACAGAGATCTCCCTCTCTTGCCCAGGGCGGCCCCAAACTCCTGGCTCATGTGATCTCAGCCTTCTAGGAAGTACTGTGACTACAGCTGCATACCACTGAGTCTGGCTTCAAGTTTTTTTTTTTTTTTCCTTCCCTTGTGGTACTAGGGATTGAGCCCAGGACTTTCACACTTAGCTACAACTCCAGTTCATTTTTTAATATTTAATTCTGAGATAGGGTCTTGCTAGGCCACTTAATTGCCCAGGCTGAATCCAGAGTTGCTATCTTCCTGATTCAGCCTTCCAGAGTGCTGGGATTTCCAGTCTGCTCCATCAGGTTGTTTTAAAATGATACAAAAGCCAAGGCACAGTGGCATAGGCCTGTAAGGCCAGCACTCTAAAAGGGTAACACAGAAGAATTGCAAGTTCAGGACCAGCTTGGACCATCTAATGAGATCCCTTCTCAAAAAAATAAAGGGATAGGGGACATAAATCAGTAGTTAAAGTTGTTGCCTAGCCTAATGGAGGCCCAGCATCACATAAAAATTAGCTCGGTGTGGTGATGAGTGCTTGTAAGTCCATCATTTGGGAGATGAAGCAGAAGGATTGCTTTAAGGTCAAAACCAGCATGTGCTACACAGGGAGTTCAGGACCAGCCTGGACTATAGAGCAAGACCCTGTCTCAATGAATAAATAAGTATGTAAGTAAATAAATCAATGAATGGATGAATGGGTTGAGGACGTAGCTCATTGTTAAGCCCCTGGTTCCAAATCCCAGTACCACAAAAAAAGAATAAAGATTCAGTGTCTGGCATGGTGGTATGCTCCTTTAGCCCTAGCACTCAGAAGGCTGAGTCTGTGGGGCCATTTAAGCCAAGGAGATCAAGAAAAGGCTAACTTCATGAAGAAGGACTAGCCTACCTGGCTTCTGTGGTTTAGTGTTTACCACATCCAGATTGAGGCTGTTCTTCTGGGAACGTGGCTTCCTATGATGTTTCTTGAAGTCCTGTTCTCTAGGCCTCTGAGCTTGATTTCTTATGAATAATTAATACATTATAATTACTTTAAAGCTGACCCTAATATGGATTTTTTAGAAATTTCTTCCCTGAGTCAGTTGCTTTCCTATTTCAAAGTATTGGCTATAAGATTTTTATGAGCTGCATGTATGTGCACCTGTACGTGTATGTGTTTACGTGTGTGTGTGTTACTGGGGCTCAAACCCAAGGCCTTCAAAATGAACTCAATACTCAGGCCATTTTATTTTTGATTTTGAGACAGGACTTTTTTTGTAGACAGGGTCTCACTCTGTATTTCAGGCTAGTCCTAAACTTGCTGTGTAGCCCAGACTAGTCCCAATCTGATAGCAGTCTTCTTGCCTCAGCATCCCAAATGCTGGGATTACCGACATGTGCCACTGCACCTGGCTTGCTGAGACAGGATCTTGCTGAGTCCCTCAATTGCTCATGCTGGGCTTAAACCTGCGGTCTTCCTATCTAAAGTGCTGGGAGTACAGGCCTGGCCACCACACCTGCTTTTGTGAACTCTCAGTGTGTTTCCAGGCATATGTCTTAATATCTGATCACTCAGTGAAAATTACTCATTAAAAAGAGACTTAATCTTTGTCCTTTAACTGTCTGAGTGCCTGATGTGCAGACTGAAACATGATTGTTGTGCAGTAGCTGTATGTGCACATTCGAGCCAATACAAGGAAAGTAAGAGTTAGCTTTCAGGTTTTAGCTTGGGCAGTTATCCTGGTAACCTATAAAATAGAACAGGAATGTAGCTCAGGATCCTTTCGCAAAATGGGAAGTGAGGTGACAGCTTTACATACACATTCACCCAGGTAGCTGAGAACAAGGCAGAAAGGTAGTTTTGTTTTTTGTTTGTTTATTTGTTTGTTTGTTTGTTTGTTTGAGACAGGGTCTTGCTCTGCAGCCCTGGCTGGTCCTGAACTCACTATGGAGCCAAGGCTGGCCTTGGACTCACAGCAATCCTCCTGCCTCAGCCTCCTGAGTGGCTGGAATTACAGGTGTGCACCACCATGCCTGGCTTATGTGGTGCTGGGGAATCGAACTCGGGTATTTACTGCTTGCCTAAGTGCTCACAAGGCAGTCACTTTAACTGCTGAGCCATTCCTCCAGCCCAGGAAGGTAGTTTTTAGAGTGGTTTTGTACACTTGGTTTCTGAAGTTGAGCTTGGCATGGTGGCTCACATATTTATAATTCCAGCGTGTGAGAAGTAGAGACAAGAGGATTCCAAGTCCAGCGCCAGCTGGGGCAGCACAATTTTAAGTCCAGTAAGACCCTGTCACAAAGAAATATACAAAAGAAAAAGACTGTAAAGTTGGAAGAAATCATTTCTTCTGTTTTTCTCCTATGTAGTTATGTTTATTTTGTCCAGTTGGCAATTTGTTAATATGCGACAGTTCTTCGCTTTGACTAGAATTACATAAAAATGTATGAAACTGGAGGATTGCAAGTTGAAGCCCAGCCTAGACAATTTAACCAGACCCTGTCTCAAATTTTTTTTTTAAAGGGCTAGGAATATAGTTCAATGCAGAAGCCTGGATTCAATCCCCAGTACAAAAAACAAAAACAAAACAAAACAAAAAACCAGGGACCAGATAATTCATTCCCTAAGCTGATTACACTGATAAAGGAGCTAGAGGAGTAGCACAGTGGTTAAAGTGCTTGCCTAGCAGCATCAGGCCCTGGGTTTGGTTCCCAGCACCACATAAGCAGGGCATGGTGGTGCACACCTATAATTCCAATACTTGGGAGGCTGAGGCAGGAACAATGCCAGAAACTCAGGACCAGCCTGGGCTACATAGTAAGTTCAGGACTAGCCTGAACTACAGTGAGACCCTGCCTCCAAAAAAAAAAAAAAAAAAGACTGATAAAGTATATCTAACAATGGTATACTTCTTTGTCTCTTAACATGTTTTTCAGCCTATCACATGGCATATAATTCCAAGCCCTGAAGTAAGAATATCTCAAAAACAAGACAGTCACATCAGGTTGGGCCTGCAGATGAGCCTGTGCATGATTTTTTATTTTTTATTTATTTTTTGTGGAGAGAGAAGGATTAAATCCAGGACCTTCATACTGAACTATTATCCTCAGCTCGTTTTTTTTTTTTTTTTTTTTTTTTTTTTTTTTTTTTTTTTTTTTTTTTTTTTTTTTTTTTTTTTTTTTTTAAAGAAGGGCTGGAGGAATAGCCCAGCAGTTGAAGCGCTGGCCTGAGTTCTATTCCCCAGCCCACTTAAAGCTAGGCGTGGTGGCCTATTCCTATAATCCTGGTACTTGGGAGGCTGAGGGAGGTGGATTGTCCTGAGTCCAACACCAGTCTGGACTATTCCAATTTCCAGTGAGTCCAGGACTAGCCTGGGCTACAGAGTAAACCCATGTCTCAAAAGAAAAAAAAAAAAGAAAGAAAGAAAGAAAGAAAGAAAGAAAGAAAGAAAAGTAAAGAAAGAAAAGAAAGAAAAAAAGAAAATTGAGTTATTAAAAGGAATAAGTTATCTCAGGCTATGAGTCACTATGGGTTCTGTTCTTTACTAGGGTATCAGGGATTTTGCTGAGCATGATGTTTTAATGAGTTTCCTTATTCCCTTTCCGGTTGTTCCCAGTCTTTCCTCTGTTAATGTTTTTGGTGCCCTGCTAATAGAATACCTAGCAGGTACACTTGTGTCTAGATTTCACCCTTGGACTAAGGGAACTCTCAGCCTTTACTGGAGTTCCCTGACTTTCCAGTTTTTTTGTACCAACCTAAACTATATATACCAGTAGTAGAAAGAAAGAAATCTGAGGATATTCTACAGAAGCAAATGGCCAGCGCTGGAGTATAGTTCGTGATAGCATACTTGTCTACCCTGGGTTCAGTCCCTAGCATGACAAAAAGAAAAAGCAGACAAGCAAGACAGACAGACAGACATGTAAGTATATGCTGTAATCCCAGTACTCAGGAAGCTGGGACTAGAGGATTGTGAGTTTGAGGCCAGCTGGAGCTACGAAGAGGACCCCTGTCTCAAAAACAAAAATAAAAAAGGAAATAACATTAAGTAGTTACAGATTCCTTTACCCTTCTACCCTGTGTGTGGGGGAATACAGTACCATTTGCTGTCATACGACATTCATATTCAAGTAGCCACAAGATGTTTTGAGACCTTGAAGTCTTTTGGATTACAAATAGTATTTACCATGTTAGTGGAAGCATATTCTATAACTTGAGTCTTTTGACAAGTGGTTACTTAGAAGATAGAGTTGCGGGCTGGGGTTGTAGTTTATTGTAGTATTTGCCTAGCATGGCTGAAGCCCTAGTTTCAATTTCCATTACCACAGGAGAAAAAAAGTTGTAATATCTAAAATATAGCGCTGAAGTCATACCTTGTGCTTAGTTGATCCTATAGATTAGGGTTAATTTTGCTCTCAAGTGAGACTAATTTGTCCTTTTTTATGTTCATGGCAGCTTTATAATTTGACCATTTTTTGATGTATGTGTGTGGTATCAGCGTTCAAGTCCAGGGCCTACACATGCTAGGCAAGAGTCCTACCATTGAACTATACTCTCAGCCCCAGTTGTTTTTTTTTTTTAATGTGACTAAGAAACTGATTTTGCTACAAGATATGAGACAAAGCAGCATATGGAAGTCTAGTCTCTTTAGCACAGGTATACACTTACAGATTGCATATAGTCTCTCCATGTCAGGAGTAGCCAGATATGCCATTTGTTTACTTTCTCAAGATTCCTAGTGCTAGCGTTTAACATTTGTGACCTTGAAGTCTGAGCCATCTGTGTCCTCAGTCTAATTTAGGCATTCTTCCTGATTGACCACTTTGGATAGCAGTGTCCCTCATCTATGTCTCCTTTTCTCATACTGCCTTGTGCTTTAGGCCAAGCTAGAGAAAGGAGGGGAAGGAAGGGCTAAGTATACTACAAGGCCACTGCTGCCTTTCAGCTGTTCTCCTCTTAAATTCAGGGCTCACAGAAGTGATGAGGGTAGAAATGCCCTACTGACAAATAACATTTATCTTTGGTGCCATCAGCTTAGCAGACTAAGAAAATAAAGACATAAAATAGCAAAAACAGAAAGGGCCTTTTGAAACAAATGGACTTGTCTTGCACAGCAGTCCCTCCCTAGGAATGTGAGGGCTGGGAGTAGGGAGGAAAGCTGTGCTTGGGGTGTCCTCCAAATGCCCCTTTTGGGAGCTGGATTCTCCAGTCTGCTTTTCAAGCCAACAGGCCTGATTAAGGATGGTCTGCTCCACAGAAAGTCCTTTGTCAGTGTAGCTCAAAGCAGATGATTTTTTTAAAAACCTTGCATCATTGTTTACTTTGTCTTACAGTGGTTTGAGTCCAGCCAATGACACTGGAGCCAAAAAGAAGAAAAAGAAACAAAAGAAGAAGAAAGAAAAAGGCAGCGAGACAGATTCAACCCAGGATCAGCCTGTGAAGGTAACAAGGAGGCTCTGTTTTCTTGCAACTAAGTTTTTCAGATGAGAGTGTTTTGAGGTAAATGTAGAACAGTTTGGTTGGTGGCCTTCACTGATAATGCTTCAAGATGGAGGAGGTGGTTTCTCCTGCCCTGAACCTAAATGGGGAGCTGCTATCAATCTCTTAAAAGACACAGCAGGTTAGAAACAGACTCACAAGCATGATGCCCATCAGAATTCATAGTTCACAGGTGTATACTACATATGTGCTGTGCTAGGTATATGCAATACTGATGTTGTGACAGCCCTTGTTACTGTGAGCAGTGGTCTCTGTGGTTTTATTTATTTATTTTTTGTTTTGTTTTGTTTCCTAACAGTTCTTTATTTAGAAACAAAGGGTAGAGGAGTTAAAAAAAGCTCCCTGTATCTGGGAGAGGATCCTGAGTGGTTGCCCCGTTCTGTGTTATGTATCTGAGGTCACTACTGTATGAGTAAAAATTCAGTCATTATTATTATAATTATTTGTTGCTGCCTCATCTTTCTCCTCTTCCCTCTTGTAGAAATTTGGTCCTCAGGTCTCTTAATGATTGGTAGTCTCTACCACTGAGATAAATATCCAGCCCTTTAAAAATATTTTTTATTGCTTCTCGGCCTTTTGGCTAAGATCTCAAGTATAATTTTTATTTATTTTTTTAATTTTGAAACTGTCTTGCCAAATTGCCCAGACTGGCCTAGAACTTGTGATCCAGGTTTGCTTGGCCTCCTAGTGTGCTGGAGTTGGCATTATGAGCAGATACCCACCATAATTTTTTTTGAGACAGGATCTTTCTCTGTAGTCACGTTGGTCTTGAACTCAGTATATAGCCCAGGCTGGACTCAGACTCAGGGTAATTCTCCCACTTCAGCTTTGCAAGTGATAGGATTATAGGTGTGCACTGCCACACCCAGCTTGTACTGGGGATATGAAGTCAGGGCCTTGTTGCTTGCTAGGCAAGTGCTTTAACAGTTGAGCTATTCTTCCAGTTTCTAATCCTGTTCTTAAGGCAGAACTTTGTTTGCCAGCATTCTCTCATATGCCATGGTCATCGTCGTGAGAACCAGGAGTTTTACTGGTTGGGAACCACTGTCTTGAAACCCAGAGGTGTAAGGATGGTTTGTTACTTAAAATAAAACATAAAAGTAAATCTTTTATTTCAGACTAAGTGTTGCCTTCTTCGTTGTAGACCTCTTGGGACATAGCTCGAAACATAGCCATAAGACCCCTCTTAGAATTGTCTCAGAAATAGTTTACAAGCCTTACAAAATCTTTTCGTGTGTATGTTGACACTTTATGCCTCAAGTGATATCTTCCAAGGTCAGTCTCCTACCTTACTGAGACATGGCTTTAGTTATTTTTGACTGTTTCTAATAGCAAGCCCATTATGTAGGGGAAAACAAAAAAACTACTGTTAATGACCATAATGCTTGTTAGACTCTTGTCTCATACTTCACTTGAAATATCCAGAAAGAAGCCTTTGTCATCTCTACAAGAGGTCTGAGGGTCTTCCATTTTCAAACATGAGAGAGGTGACATCAAGTCTTTTAGTAATTTGGGAATTTTCATCTAAGCTCATGCTTTGACTTTAGAGATATTTACTTGCTTTTCTGTCTGGAAGTGGGTGATTTGATGACTCCAAGAAGATTTGAGCTCAAACCTGACTTTGAAATGAGAACTTTTTTTTTCTCCTTTGGAAACAGGGTCTCATTCCTTATTCCAGGCTGGTCCTGAACTCTCTGTGTATCCCAGGATGGCCTTGGACTCATGGTAATCCTCTTCAGCCTCCCGAGTGCTGGGATTACAGGTGTGCACCACCATACCTGGCTTATGTGGTGCTAGGGAATTGAACTCGGGTACTTAGCACTTGCTAGAAAAACGCTTTAACTGCTGAGCCATTCCTCCAGTCCCTGAAGTGAGAATTTTTAACTTAATTATTTTATTTATTTTTTTTTGTACTAGGTTCAGAACCCAGGGCCTTGTACATGCTAAGCGTACATTTTATCATTGAGCTACACCCATAGACAATAAATTTTGACCAGAACACCATTCACATAACTCCTTTTTCTTCTTTATGATAATATCAGGTCATTGTGGAGAATACATTTTTTATTTTATTTTACCCCCACCCCAAGAATATATTTTTTAAAAAGCATAGCAAGAGGAAGTATTGCTTATAGTTCTGTCTTCTAAGAATTTATGCTAGTGAGGCTGATAGGAGGATTGCGCTGAGTCCACGGCCAGCCTGGGCTCTTTAGTGGGATCAGGACCAGCCTGTGGTGTAGGGTAAGACCCTGTCTCAAGAAAAAAAAAAGTGGAAAAAAAAAGAATTTATGTTCTCTGGGGAGCAGGTATTGAGTACTAGGTAAAGGCAGATATTCCACTGGACTACAACCGCATCTCTTTTTCTTTTTTCCTCTCTTGTCTCTGTCTCCCTTTCTTTTTTTCTTTCCTTAATCTCTTTTATTTTTTTGTGGTACCTAGAGCTTTTGTACTGAGCTACTTCCTAGCCCTTTTATTTTATTTTTTTTCCATTTTATTGATGTGTATACGTGCAAAACTTAAGGTTTACAATGGAGTTGAGCATTTTGTGCACATACGTATCTTGTCAAGGTGACAAGGGCTTTCCTACTCTCTTTTTGTCCCTCCCCTATCCCTCCCCTCCCCTCCCTCCCTCCTCTCCCCCAATCCCCCCCTCCACACACACACACAAGGTCTTGTTCTGTAGTCCAGTCTGGACCTGAACATGTAGCCCAGGCTTGCCTTGGACTCATGGCATTCTTCCTGCCTCAGCTTCCTGAGTGCTGAGGTTATAGATACCACCGTGCCCAGCTTTCTGTGGTTCTAGGGAATCGAACTGAGGGCCTTATGCTTGCAAGGCAAGCATTTTAACCAATGTGCCATTCTTCCATCCCTCTTTTTATTTTGAAATAGTCTTGCCAAGTTGTGCAGGCTGGGCTTGAACTCTCTATTTCTTTTCTTTACACTTGAAAAGAAAAAATAAAGTAAAACTTTTTATACTTAAGTCTTATGTAAGACACAAAAGCCATAAATAAACAAGGAATTAATAAGTAAAAAAAATTAATGTTTAATCAGTGAATGAAAAGGTGACTAAACTTGAAATGGAAGAAATGAAAACTGTTTTTCTTTCATAGTGACAAATTAAGGTTGAGTAGATCAAACTCTTAAGTGTCTGAAGAGTTTCTCTTTTTTTGAGTTTTTTTAATATGCTGTTCATTGGATTGTTATTTGATATTCTCCTTTTGAGAGCAAGTCGATAATATATAATTTCAAGTGTGCATATACTTTGACCCATCCAGCCTCTTTGTTAAGTTTATTCTACATAAATACATGCTCCAACTAGCAGAAAGAGAAGTACAAGAAAATTTGTTACAGAATCGCTGGTAAAACTGAAGAACAGAACTACCAAAATGCCCATAAGTAAGGTGCTGATTAAACTCTACAAAGTAGCCAGGTGTGATGGTACATGCCTGTAATCCCAGACCCCTCTAGGACATAGTTTTTAACTTGCTGCGTTGCCCATTTTGGCCTTGAACTCAGTGTCCTCCTGTCTTAGTCTCTTGATTATCTGGATTACAGATATACATCACAGTGCCTTGTTGAAGACAGGGTTTTTTTGTTTTTGTTTTTGTTTTTTTGGCTTATTTTTGTTTTCTGGCACTGGAAATTGAACCCAGAGTATTACCCCTAAGTCTCCTGTCCCCTTTTCTTTTTGTTGTTGTGTTGTTTTTTTGAGACAGGATCTTACTCTTTAACCCAGGCTGGCCTTGGACTCACAGCAATCCTCCTGTCTCAGCCTCCAAAGAGAGTGCTTATGTGGTGCTGGGGAATCAGGTGCTTGACACTTGACAGAGCACTTGCTAGGCAAGCGCTTTAACCATTGAGCCATTCCTCCAGCCCCGAACACCCCTTTTTTTTTCAACAGTGCTAGGGATTGAACCCCGGACCTTGCACATGCTAGGCAAGTTCTCTACCACTGAGCTATGCCCTCAGCCCTTCTTCTCCTTTTGCTCCTTCTTCCCCCCTCCTTCTTCTTTTCTGTTTCTTGAGACAGGGTTTTACTCTGTATTCCACATTGAACCTGCGCTTACTATGTAGCCCAAGCTGCCCTCAAACTTAAGACAGACCTACCTCAGCCTCCTGAGTGCTGGGTTTACAGGCATGTGCCACCACACTCAGCTAATGGTGGTGCTGGAGTGTTGAACCCCCTGAACAAGGACTCTAATCATTTCTCTTTACCCACAGCCAATACTTTGTGTTGTGTACATTTCTACATCGTTTGGAATTTTTCACATGGTGTGGTTTTGTTACCAAACAACACAAGAGTAATTATTTGAGTGGAGACATCCTAAGTGGATCTATTAGTTCATTGTCAGCCACTTTCTCCAGTATACTGTATTTGACCTCTTTGATTAGGACAGAGGAACCAGGCTTCTTTGAGTTGTACCTCTGAACTCTTAAACTCCGTGTATCAAAAGTTTTACTAACACAACAGGCTTTTTCTCTCCCCAACTTTATCTTGCCCAGATGAACTCTTTGCCAGCAGAGAGGATCCAGGAAATACAGAAGGCCATTGAGCTGTTTTCAGTAGGTCAGGGACCTGCCAAAACCATGGAAGAGGCCAGCAAGCGAAGCTACCAGTTCTGGGATACACAACCCGTCCCCAAACTGGGTATGTATGTGCTTTTTTCCCCCAGTGAGAGTGAGGAATGTGCTGTAGCTCTGCCTACATGGGGGTTCCGTGCTGAATTTCTGAGGGAGGCAGTAGAGTCTGGGAGTTCTTCTGGGTCTATTTTTAGAGAGTAGTCTTTAGAAAGGAGTACCGAAGACTATTGTTGAGAGACATTATCTTTTCACAGCAGCACACACTGAGAACAAATCAGTTCTCTTGATCCATCATCCTTCAGTATAAATCTACACAGAAAAATAATGTATTGGCACATGATGAGTGGGGATGTCTGCCCATGAATCTGTCTTTCCACTTAGATTTGTGAGAGGCTGCCTTGTTTGTCTGGGTAAATGTGTAATCCCAGAATGGCCAGATTCCCAGCCTCTTTACCCTGTCTCAGCTGATGCATGCTTACTAAATACAAATCAGTGTGACATTTTGCTTAACAGTTTAGTTCAACTCCGTGGAGTACCATGTAAAAAATTATAATGAACCCTTTAAGGGATCAGGTGATCCAAATCCAAAAGGATTCCAGAAGGAACTGGGCATTGCAGAGTTAGGTGCCTGCCAAGACTCAGCTACAGGTAGCATTAATAGCTGACATTAGAGATTATAGCTGACAGTTTTTGGAGAGGCTGTATCGTGTTTTTGGGCCCATCAAAGTCCCAGTTCTTATTTTTTTTATGTACCTGAAGAAATAAATGGTTTTTTAAAATGCCTTCTAACACTTGATGTAAGTATCAGGTTGTTGATGTTACTGCTCCCCTTCAGAAACACAGGGAGACTTGACAGTGTGGTCAGTGGGAAAGAGAGGATGGGCAGAACCAGGCCAAGGATGAGAAGGAAGAAGACGGCTGTGCCTAAGATTGATCTACAGGTGTGAGGGCATATATACAGGTGCTCTTTGACCCTTGATGGGTTATGTCTAGATAACTTGTTGTAAGCTAAAAATACCATAAGTTAAAAATACATTGAATAACTCTTATCTGCCAAACCTCACAGTTTAGGATCAATCATAGCACATTTAGTGACAGTTATTTCCCCTTGTGATTGTCTGGCTAACTAGGAGGTATATCACAAGACAGTATAATATTGCATCTTGCTAGTCCAGAGAAAGATTAAATTCAAAACTCTTAAGTACAGTTTTGTGATTTTTGTTTTGTTTTGTGTGTGTGTGTGTATTTTGTTTTGAGATAGCATCTCATTCTGTAGTCTAAGCTGGTCCTGAATTCACTGTGGAGCCCAGGATAGCCTCGAACACACAGCAGTCCTCCCGCCTCAGCCTCATAAGGGCTGGAATTATAGGCATGAGCCACGACGCCCAGTTTATATGATGCTAGGGAATTGAGCTCAGGTCCTTGTGCTGCTAGCCAAGTGCTCTAACTGCTGTTCTATTCCTCCAGGCTGAGGTACAGTTTCTGCCAAATGTGTTTTGCTTTTGCTTCATTGTAATTTGAAATATCCTAAGTCAAAACATTTTAAGTTGGGAACCATTATAGTAATTTTTTTTTTGAGACAGGCTCTTTAATCAACCCAGGCTGAGCTCAGACTTGTGACCCTCCTACCTCAGCTTCCCAAGGTGCTGGGATTACAAGCCTGTGCCACCAGACCTGTTTGGGAATGGCTTAAGAGTTTGTGGTTATGTACTACTCTAGTTCCCATCCCAGACCTACAGAATCACAACTTGCTGGGGATTTGTGTCCTTTGGGATGTTTGAGAAAGGAAGGGGGTATAACTCTATGGTCATAGCACTTGGTTAGTATGTGCAAGACCCTGGGCTTAATTCCCCATCATGTGGGCATAGTGGCGCACATCTATAATCCCAGCACTTGGGAGGCTGAGGCAGAAAGATTGCCATGAGTTTCAGGCCAGCCTGGGCTATATAGTGAGTTCAGGACCAGCCTGGACTACAGATCAAGGCCCTTTCTCCAAAAAAGAAAAAGAAAGGAACAGTGTGTGAGAGACTGTGCTCTTGAGCAGGTGCAATTCTTGTCAGCTTGGCTATGATAGAAGCCAGCTAAGGAAGTGAAGAGACATTGTGGTAGCTGCCACATATTGTGCTGATTTTCACTTAGCGTTTTATTAGAGTTTTTGGTTAGATTTCATTTTTATTAGGAATTTGCAAGTGGATAATCTTACACCAGTCTTAATAAATAGGGGGACCTGTGAGGGGCAACTTGGGATTAATGGGTTTCTGTGCCTCGTCAGTGTAGTGCCACTTTCTTGCCTGAAACGGGAAGTGCTCTAGTTGGTTTCTCAGTAGCTCATGAGAAAGCCACACAGTCGCTTACAGGGGACTGACACTTTCAGGAGGATGGAAGGAGATTTCGCCTTATTTCTTGCACCTCTATGTAGCCTGTAGTGAGGGGCTCCTTTATTTCAGTGAGGCAGTTGTCAGAAGTACCTCCTTGGCAGACATGGGCTGCGCTGTGTGGCTGAGGTCTCACCTTCTTTCACCTCAGTGTGCTCAGAGCAAGGCTGCCTACAGCTTCTTACCTTGATTTTTTTTTTTGCCCCTTAACTGGTGGGTACTGTTATAAAATGCATGGATGTCAGGAATATTGTGTTCATAGTATTTTCTACCCACTGAGGAGAGTTCTAATTAGACTATTCCACTGAAGAGACCTGCAATTCTTTACAGGTTTTAAATTATCCCCAAACCATTACTGAAAGGTTTCTAGGCAGAAGTGTGTTAACGATTGTGTGCGTCCTGAATGTACTTCATTCCCCCTGTTCAGATTATGGTATTTTTACAATCACCTTTTTTCTTTCTTTTGCCTCACTCATTCCACCAAAATCTCACCACCGTCCCCTCCGCCGCCCGCCCTCCCCCCCCCACCCCGCCCCGCCAGAGATGGTGCTCATTCTGTAGTCCAGACTGGTCTTAGACTCACTTGCAACCCAGGCTGGCCTTCAGCTCACAGCAGTCCTCTTGCCTCATCCTCCTGAGTGCTGGGATTACAAGTGTGCATCACCAAGCCCAGTTGCTGCTCTTGGTGCAGTTTAAAAACAGTCATCAAAAGGAGAGTCAAGCTCACTCTTGATTTTCAGGGTCTGAAAGAGAAGCTTCATCTGTGTCTTCCCTCTCCACTGTCCTGCTCACCTGGTCTCCATGCCTCAGCCATTATCTCTCTCCCAAGTCTCCCACAGGTACACTGTAGGGCTTGGTTTGAGATCTCTGATGTTGGAGGACAGAGAAAGAATTTTTCAAAAAGAGTGTAAAGAAGGAACCCACTGAGGCCAGGAAAATGGCACGGCTGTTAAAGTGCTTGACTGCACAACGCCCTATGTTCGATTCCCCAGCACCGTGGGTTAACAATTGTGTGTGTCCTGAATGTGCTTCATTCCTCCTGTTTCAGATTATGTCATTTTTACAATCACCTTTTTTCTTTCTTTGGCCTCTCTCCTTGCACTGAAATCTCACCACCTAAATTGGGTGTGGTGGTATATATGCCTGTAATCCCAGCATTTGGGAGGCTGAGGCAGGAGGATTGCCAGGAGTAGACCAGCCTGGGCTACAGAGTGAGACCCTGTCTCAAAAAAGAAAGGAAGAGGAAGAGAAAAGAAAGAATGAACCCATTAGAAGTCAGGCTTCTTTTCTTTTCTGGAGCCAGGATCTCACTCTAGTCCTGGCTGTTTCTGAACTCATTTTGTAGCCCAGGCTGGTCTAAAACTCATAGTAATTCTGTTGCCTCAACCTCCTGAGTGCTGAGATTACAAACATGTGCCACCATGCCCAGCTATTACATGACAAGGGGGTGTGGGTGGGAGTGCTTATGCACGCACCATGATCACTAAAATAAGCCCCAAGCTCCTTCCTTTCTTTCTTAAAAGTTATTTTGAAGCAATTTCCAAGTATATTACTCAGTCACTTATTCAGGTTATAGTGAACCACATAACTGCATTCTTGCTGTGCCCTGCACTTTTTGCATCTGCTTAAGAGTCGTATAGAGTAGAGAGCAGGGAATGCACCCCAGAGTAGGTAGGATAGGTGGAAACCATGATACTGGCAATGGACTAAGTACTTCGTGGTCTCACCAAACTAGGAGATTAAAAGGTAGCTGTAGTTTTCTCAATATCTTACTACTTTTCTCGTCACTGTGACTCAATATCCAACATGCACAAACTAGAGGAGGAAAAGTTTCTTTTAGCTCACAGTTCAGAAGGTCTGAGTTCATTCACAGGTGGGCAGCTGGAAAGTGATGGAATCACATGGTGGGGCCACAGCTAGAGCCAGGGCAGGAGCTGGTGCTCTGGAGACAGAGATCGTCAGGGCAGCATGGCAAAACAGAGACAAGTTGGAAGGGTGGGACCAGCACACACCCCTCCAGGTCAAGCCCCAAGCATTTGCCCCTCCCGCCAGGTCCCACCTCCCAGCACCACACAGTATCTATAGGTACATGAGGCTTTTGGGGTACACTCCAGATTCAAACCATGACATTCAGCCCCTGGCCCCCAAAAGCTCATGTCTACATCCTTAAGCAAAAGGCCAAAGTCTTAACAGTTTCAGCACTGTTATAAAATAAGTCCAAGTCCAAAGTCTCCTCTGAGATGTAAGGCAAACTCAGCTATGAGCTCCAGTTTAGACCAAAGAGTTGAACATTTTAACATACAATGACATAGGGTAAACATTCTCAATTCCAAAAGGGAAAAAATAGAAGGATAAAAGGTATTTGGACCAAAACAATTTCTAAATCCTGTAGTCCCATGTCCAGCACCTGGAATAAACTGCAGCAAGAGAAACTGGCTGATGCAAGATGTGAACTCTACAGGGCTTGCAAGGTGACCCCGCCCCTATAGCATCCCAGCTGGCTACAACCTCCATCTTTTCTCCTTTGGGCTGGATCCACTCACAGCCTATAGCTTTCCTCAGATGATCCATGCACCTGGCTTCTCCAAATTTCTGGGCTCTCCTCTGTACCTCAGGCTTCTCCTTCACAACTTTACACATTGCCATCCGAAGGGGCACAGTGCTTGGCCTCCAAGGCCTTCCTCTGAAATCCAGGGGGACGCCTTCATGAACCCCCAGCTCTTGCACTCTGCAAGCCTGTAAAGCCAGGACTGTGAACATTGCCAAGGTCTGCTACTAGCAGCCTACCCCCCTTGAACAAAGGCTGCCGAGGTCTTAAGTTTTTGGAATGTTGAACTCCAGATGGCTAAACTCTGGTCAACATTTTTCTCTTTGGCCCTGGAGCACACTTCTCAAAGCATTCTTGCCTCTCCACACTTGGGTTGGTAAAGGGTGAGGTCTTGTTGACTTGAAATGCCCTTATCTTACCTATAGTCTTGATGGTGTATACTTAGCTTCTTTTTTTTTTTTTTTTTTTTGAGACAGGGTCTCACTCTGTAGCCCAGACTGGTCCTGAGCTCACTATGGAGCCCAGGCTGGCCTTGGGCTCACAGCAATCCTTGTGTCTCAGCCTCCCAAGTGCTGGGATTATAGGCAAGTATAGGTGTTTGCCGCCATGCCCAGTTTATGTGGTGCTAGGGAACTGAACTTAGTTACTTAGCACTTGACTTTGCGCTTGCTAGGCAAGTGGTTTAATCACTAAGTCATTCTTCCAGCCCTTTGGCTTTTTTTGTAGAGCAGTTAGTTTATTAACTGGCCAAATTATAAAGATACCATGGAAGGCACCTTAGTTCATCCTTCCAACAAACCTGTTGATCTGGTTGATCTCCGCCTTCCACAAAATGGATGGTCTGTTTCTTCATTCCATCTTGTGAAGAAGATAATTTGAAGGGCCACAGGAAGTTATTTGCCTCTTTAAAGTGTTTTATAACAGTGTAGATCTCATGAATCAGATTCTCCTTGCAGAAGATGCCATATTTACCAAGAGATCAAGCAGTCAATGAATTGTCTGTCAAGGTAATTCACTTCTTATTGATTTTGCCATAGCCACGCTTGTAGATAATTTGTTTACTGACTTCATATTTGGGTAACCCCATGCAATATATGGTTCCATAATCCTCAGCATATTAACTAAAGACCTGTTGAGCTTAACAAAGGTGCCATTGAAGATCTGGCACAGATGAAGAAGCTACCATACCTTGCGCACTTTTGGGCTTACACCATTGATACCTCTGATCCGGATGACAAATGCCAATTTGGGTTCTGCAGGTACATAGAAGTTTCCAGCCTTTCTTGCCATCCTCGCGTCCCAATCTCCGTACTGTACATCTGTCTATACTCCTTGTGATAGTGCTTGGCTTTTTCATAGACAAGTTTTCTCCATGCCTTTCAAAGCATCTTTTGGGCAAACTTTTACCCTCAATTCTGCAAAAGTTCTTTGCTTTTTCTTCAGGGTTTCTGACAGGGAGCCTTCTAGCCACCCTCCTGAAGATGGCCCCTTGGCTTCTTTTTAATGCTAATCTCTTTTAACTTCCCTGGGCTCTTTGGCTCCACCACTGCAGGCCACTTTGGTCTGCCACTACAAAACCTTTGATATGATTTTTCTCTGCCATTTTTTCCCTGTCTTTAGCCATAGTCTTAGCTAAAAGCCTCAAACAGCAGCCATGTAACAGTTTGAACATCAGTCTGCCATGAGATTTCCTCCACCAGAGCAAATAGTCTACCACTCTTAATCTTAATTTCAGGCAAAGTCTCTGGATAAGGGCAAAATGCAGACAAACTTTTTGTCAGAGGATAGCATGCAAGGTTTTTTAAACCACTTGCCAATACAGACCTCCTTCCCATCTGAAATGTCTTGAGCCTGGCCTTGCCAGTCCATACTTCTGGTCTTCTGAGCTCTGACCAGAATCTACCATCAAGCTTGGCTCAGAGCACTCCAGGATTTTTACACCCAGCATCCTCAAACCTTTCCGAACTCCTCCCACAAAATAGTTCCAAAGGCTTCCAAACCACATGTGATCAGGTAAAGTAACAGCAACAACCCCACTTCTCTGGTACCAATTTCTGTCTTAGTTACTTTCTTGTTGCTGTGACTCAGTACCCAACATGCACAAGTTAGGGGAGGAAAAGTTTATTTTAGTTCACAGTTCAGAAGGTCTCAGTCCATTCTCAAGTGGGCAGCTGGAAAATGGTGGAATCACGTGGTGGGGTTGCAGCCAGAGCCAGAGCCTGAGCTGGTGCTTCGGAGATAGAGATCCTCAGGGCGGCGTGGCAGAACAGAGATATCCTCCCCTTCCAGCCAGGCCCCACTGCCCAGCACTACACCGTGTCCATAGATGCATGGGGCTTTAGGGGACACTCAGACCCAAACCATGTGTGTTTCCCAAAATTGCTTTGTTGCCTATGCCTTGAAGATACCAGTCTTGTGGATCCTACCAGAGCTAGTTTCTTAATGGATAGATTCTGTTGGAATATTGTATGAAAGTTTTTGCTGTTTCATCACTTTTGAGTGCTATTTATAAAATGCACTTCTAAACATGTTACTTCCTTTTCAATGCCTCTTCATTGCAGCGCTTTTTTTTTTTTTTTTGAGATAGGCTCTCATTCTGCAGTCCAGGCTGGTCCTGAACTCACTATGGAGCCCAGGCTGGCTTTGGACTCAGGGCAATCCTTCTGTCTTAGCCTCGTGAGTATTTGGATTACAGGCGTGTGCCACCACGCCCAGCTTATGTAGTGCTGGGGAATCAAACTCAGGTACTTAGTGCTTGACTTAGTGCTTGCTCAGCAAGCACTTTAACCACAGAGCCATTCCTCCTCCCGTTGTAGCCTTTTTTTGAGACAGAGTCTCACTCTGTATTCCAGGCCAGTGCTGAAATCACTTTGTGGTCCAGATTGGCCTTGAACTCATGGTAATCCTCTGCCTCAGCCTTCTGAGTGCCTCCACGCCCACCTCATGTGGTGCTGTGGAGTTGAACCCAGGGCCTTGCCTTACTGGTCCTGAGCTCACTGTGTATGTAGCCCAGGCTGGCCTCGAACTCATCACAGTCCCCTTGCCTCAGCCTCCTGAGTGCTGGAATTACAAGCACATGCTATCACACCCACATTTATCACCACCCCAGCTTCTTAAAAACTAAGGATATCCCATAGCCCTGAGGATATAAATAAAGTCTAGCCTTTGGAGTATGGCCTTCTTCCCTGGTTGCAGTTCCTCCTCCTCATCTCCAGGCTCGTACACATTCCCATAGAGGAGGGTGTGCTGGCCAGAGTGGGAATGTTGTGCCAGAAGGAAACTTCCCGGCAGTACTGTACAGACTTGGTGATTCAGCCTAAAGGCACTTGTGGATTCCAAACACCGAGGTCCTAAGTTGGCAGCAGCAATGAACTGGTCCATGGTGTTGAAAGCCAAGGCTGGCAAGGCCAGGATTGAGCCTGGCGCCTGGAAGGCATCATCTGGTTCAGGAATGGGCCCAGTACATTGCTATTGCTCTTGACACAAAGGCAGCCTTGTTGCCATTCCTTATAAACCCACTCAGGTCTGTGAGCCCGGGCCAGGGCATGACAGCACTCTTTATACCAAACAGGAGGCAAGAAGCTGGATTAGTAAAGATAAATGTTTGTCATTCAGGGACCCAAGAGAGATTTAAAAGGACTTCCAAAAATGAACCATTTTGCATCCTAGTGATTGTTTTGAGGTTTTGCTGTGCATTGGCCCCTAATTCAGGGGCTATCATAGCTAGAGGGATGATTCACAGTTGCCAAGCACAGAATGTTCTGCAGATGCACGTGTCCTAGGGATAGTGGGAATTTTCCTTGGTCATTTTTTAAGCTAAACCCCTTTTTCCCTCTCCCTAGGAGGCACATGGTGAGGCTCACCGCTGTGTTGTTCTTCCAGGTGAAGTGGTGAACACGCATGGTCCTGTGGAACCTGACAAAGACAATATTCGCCAGGAGCCCTATACGCTTCCCCAGGGCTTCACATGGGATGCCTTGGACCTGGGGGACCGTGGTGTGGTGAGTAATCCTGGGGCCTGCAGGTTGGACATTGTCTTTGCAAGCCTTCCTTGAGGACTCTCTTGAGAGCTAAGCCAATGAGGGCTGAACAGAATCCCATCATTTGCTTCCTGGGTCCTGCCCAAGATTCCATATGAGTAACACTGGGCATGCTGGAAAGTTTGGTAATCTTTCTGGTAGGAGAATAACTGTCTGTGGCTTCTGATGTGGTTATAATTTTTATTATTTTTGTTTTCAGTCCTAGGAGCCCAGGCCTTCACACTAAGCTACATGCCCAGCCTACTCCCCCACCATTTATTTGTTTGTTTGTTTGTTTGTTATGTAGGTTTTCAATTTTGAGATGAGTTATGCTAAGTCATTACGTTGCCTATGCTAGACTTGAGTTTTCAGTCCTGCCTCAGGGAGTGCTGGGATTGGCGTACCCACCATACCCAGCTTCAGGTGTATGCTTGTCTTTCCCTACTCTGTCTTTTCATACATTCGTTGCCTTGACTCCTTGTCTGTCCCCTGACTAATGAGCTATAGGTGTCAATTGAGAGTCTCTCCTCTTCTTTCAACAATTGCTACCCAGAACCTCTTTTGATAATGAGAGATTTGTTTTCCTCTGTAAGAAATAAAAATGTGAGCAGAATTTTCAAAGAGGCAGGATCTTGCTGTGTTGTTTGACTACGGATGCTCGGTGCCAAGACCTGTAGTGCACTGCAGCTCCAACTCCTAGGCTCCAACCATCCTCTCTCCTCAGTCTCCCAGGTAGCTGCAATTCATTGACACTCACACAAGCCTGGCTCATGAACAGAATTTTTTTTCTTACTTTGTACTATCAAACCCGAAGCTCTGTACATGCTAGGCAAGTGCTGTACCACTATGCCACATTCTAGCCCATGGAAAAAAAAGTTTGAATAGCTAACTTGAGCCCACAGAGGGAGGCAGCTGGGAAGGCATAAAAATGCCCAAAGACCTTTGGGCTTCAGGATGAAAATGAGGCATGGCTAAAAAATGGCAGTGACTCCCCAAGAAGGACTCTTTGACCAGTCCCAAGTGTCATCTCTTATTTTATTTATTTATTTATTTGTTTATTTATTTATTTATTTTGGTGGTAATGAGGATCAGAGTCAAAGGGGCTGAGCTGTATCCTTAGCGGGGTTTTTTTGTTTGTTTTGTTTTGAGACAGGATTTTACTGTGTAGTCTAGCCCAGGCTGGCCCTGAACTTACTGTATAAACCAAGCTAGTCTCAAATTCATGGCAGTTCTCCTGCTTCAGCTTTCTTAATACTAGAATTATAGGTGTGTGCCACCATACCTGACCTTATGTATTTTTAATATTTTATATATGTATGGTGACCATCCTGTAAAGACCAATTGCTCTCCATTGTTTGTTTCTTTTGTGTAAGGCACGATCTCTGTAGGTCAGGCTGGTCCTGAACTCACTATGTAGCCCAGGCTGGCCTCAAACTCATGACAATCCCCTTACCTTGGACTTCCAAGTGCTGGGATTATAGGCGTACACCACAATGCCCAGCTTATGTGGTGCTGGGCCTGTGCTTGCTAGGCAAGTACTTTAATTGATGTTATTCCTCCAGCCCTTCCATTGTGATAGATCAGAATGATGTAGATATGGGTTGCTAAGGGGATATTCTTGGCCTATTACTTTGTGTACTTAGGTCTGTGACTCTGCCCTCTATTAATGGTTCAGTTTCCCAGTGCAGAGAAAGTGCTTATTCCAAAACAATCTGTCATGCCTGGAGTAAAAAAAAAGATCTGTAAGATTGGAGGTAATTTTTGATAGCATGTGTTGGTTTTTTATTTGTTTTTGTGGCGCTAAGGGATTAAGCCCAGGGCTTTTGCACTGGGCTACATCCCTAGTCCCAGCCCATTTTTTGTTTTTTTTTATTTTGAGATAGGGTCTCCGTAAGTTGTTAAGTTTCCCAGGATGGGCTTGAATTTGCAGTCCTTCCACCTGAGCCTCCCAGAATGCTGGAATTACAGGTCTGTGTTATGAGGCCCAGCTTTGCCTACTCTTTCTGTAAAGCTTAAAGTCATAGGGTATTAGGATTGGTCCTCCACTCAGGAGGAAGTAACTCCTTGTAAGCTCCTTATTTCTCTACAGCTGAAAGAGCTATATACTCTCCTGAATGAGAACTATGTGGAAGATGATGACAACATGTTCCGATTTGACTATTCACCGGAGTTTCTTTTGTGGTGAGTTGTAAGGGCTTTCTTATGCGTTTCTGTTTATTGTATTTGTAAACAATAGAAATCTATTTCTCAAGGTTTTTGAAACTGCAGAGTCCAAAATGAAGGCACCAGCAGGTCTGGTATTTGGTTAAGGGCCTTGTCTGCACTTCCATGAAAGGAAGAGTGAGTGAGTGTGTGTGTCCCTGTGGACTGAGCCCAGGGCCTTATTATGCATGCTGTACAAGCATTCTGTTACTCAGCTGAGTATTCTAATCCAAGGATCCCAGTAGGGGCAAGGTAGACCAAAATAATGTTTTCATCCCTGCCAAGAGCCAACCTTTGAGTTGGCAAATTAGGGTGTACTTGGTGAGTTCCTGCTTCAACAGGAGACTTGCTTTCAGTGGATTTTAGAATTGAAATCTTATTTAAGACAGATTGGCCACACTCATGAAGAAGTACAAAAGGCCAATAGATACATGAACAGATGTTCAATATCTCTAGCCATAAGAGAGATGCAAATCAAAACAATGCTAAGATACCATCACACTCCAGAGAGAATGGCCTATATCAACAAGTCAAATAGCAGTCAATGCTGGCGAGGCTGTGGGGAAAAGGAACTCTCCTTCACTGCTGGTGGGAATGTAAGTTCTTACAACCACTATGGAAAGCAGTATGGAGAGCTCTCAAAAGACTAGAAATAAATATCCCCTTCGATCCAGCGATACCCCTCCTGGGAATATATCCAAAAGAGGCCTAAACAACACACAACAGAGATATATGTATACCCATGTTTATAGCTGCACAACTAACAATAGCTAAAATATGGAAGTCACCAAAATACCTGTCAACGGACCAGTGGATACACAAATTGTGGTATTTATACACAATGGAATACTGTGCATCAGTAAAGTCCAACAGCATAGAGGCTTTTGCAGGCAAATGGAAGAAACTTAAGAACATCATGCTTAGTGAAGTAAGTCAGAAGCAGAAGGTGAAACATCGAACTGGTCTCTCTGACATGAGAGTCCCAGATCACAACTCTTATGGAACTTAAAACAAAAAAACAGAGTGAAACAGGGGGGTCGGGTAAGGGAGGAGGGAGGGAGGTGAGGGTGGGGAGAGGGACGGAAGGAGAGTGGGAGAGCCCTTGTCACCTTGACAAGATACATATGTACACAAAATGCTCAACTCCAATGTAAACCTTAGATTTTGCACATATACATATCAATAAAATGGTGGGAAATATATCCATATTTTTTTAAAAGACAGATTGGCCAGAAAGAGATACTTTTGTACAATTTGTTTTCAGAAGAAAAGATCATCTACTAGATGAGAAGGAAAGGAAGAATGAATGAGACCCATTGCAATTTATATGAAGGGAAGGTTCATCTTGTGTTGGGTTTCTGAGTATGCCTAGTAGTTACCAAAATGGCCTTGTGTAACTGAGCTGCTACTGTGGGCCCCATTTAATATCCAAGAAAATTGAGGCATGAAGCTGATATCGAGCATAGAAAGGGACAACCTGAGGGGGGAGGGAAGGAAGAATGGATGAGCAAAAGTGAAACAATACCCCAGAAGTGCAGATGGAGACCTAAAATCTAGGTGTATTATAATCAGTTCCCAACCAGGATACATACCCACTAGCCCTCTGAACCTAAGAGGCTAGTCTCTAGTTCAAACTATCAGAATGAATGTAAGTTGAATCAGGTGTGAAATCCTAACTATGACAGCCTTGGATTGGGTGCGGTGAATAAGGCCACTTGGGCTGAGCAACAAGAAATGGCTGTGGCTTGATTCCATTGTGTTCATAAAGCATTGGCCCTAAAGAGGATCCAACTACTCATCCCTAGGGAGGTGGTAGCACCAGGTTAGAACCAAACATGGCTTTGGGGCGCAAATAGGCTCCAGCCTGTTGCAAGCAATACAACATCCTTAGTTCCTGTCTCTTTTCCAGGGCTCTCCGGCCACCTGGCTGGCTTCCCCAGTGGCACTGTGGAGTTCGAGTGGTCTCAAGTCGGAAACTGGTTGGGTTCATTAGTGCCATCCCAGCAAAAATCCATATCTATGACACGTAAGCACCAGTACTCACTTTCCCCCATCATTACTGTCTTGGTATGGGAGGGAGAAGAAAGCTACGTGCTTTTCCATCAGAGGAAGAAGGAGGGAAAGGGTCACCCAGGTTCTAGTAGTAGAAATTTATCATAGGAGCACGTGTTTTATCTTAATTGTGGCTCGCTCCCGTCTGTGACCTAACCTAGACCAGGTGTAGTCCACCCACTCCTGCCCCAGCCACAGGTGATGCACTTAAGTAGTTTCAGAAACGGGCAGGAGCCTGTGACACCAACTCACATGGTCATTGGGACCTGCCATCTGTGCTCTTCATTTTTTCATTTTCTCTAGCAATGTCAAAATTACCTGTCCTTCTCTTCTAACTTACAGGCTGTGGGGGTTTTTTTGAGACAGGATCTCACTCTGTAGTTCAGTCTGGCCTCAAACTCGCAATAGTATTCCAGCTTCAGTGTCCTCAGTGGTATGATTATTTATAGTGTGCATGACCATTCCCAACTCATTTTTATGTGGTCATGGAGGATGGAACCCAGGGTTATTATGCATGTTAAGCAAGTGGTCTAGCCACTGGGCTCAATCCCCAACCCCCTAGGTTGTGGAGAGCCATGAATTAAAGTAGCCTAGACTCACTGTGTGAGCAGCTTCTTTGCATGCTATACGTAGGACTCTCCAGCCCACGTTTGGGGATTCACAAGGCGATTCTGGTGGTTCTTTCAACTAAAAATATTTGCTGGCATCACACCTTTTTTGAAAATAGTGTCTCTGGAGACTGGTAGTGTAGAAGGAGAGAGCCCCAGTACTAACTGTTGAGTACAGGTGTGGCAAAATGCACACTGGTGCTGAAGCCCCCTCCTCCAGATGTTAAAAGCTTTATCCCTGTATTTTTCTAACCTCTTCAGAGAAAAGAAGATGGTAGAGATCAACTTCTTGTGTGTCCATAAGAAGTTACGCTCCAAGAGAGTGGCTCCAGTCCTAATCCGTGAGATAACCCGGCGAGTGCACCTGGAAGGCATTTTCCAAGCTGTTTATACTGCTGGGGTAGTGTTGCCAAAGCCTGTTGGCACCTGCAGGTAAAAGTCTCTTCCTGCGAGGTCCTTGAAATGCTGGTGCCCTAGTCTAACTGCGAGATGTATTCTCAGTGCAAGTTCTGGAACATCATCACTTCATCTTTAGTGTCTGGAAACATGGAAGGGAGGAGTATACAGGAGCCAGATGGGGAGCATGAAGGAGTAAGAGGGCAGAATATACGGATAGCCTATTGGAAAAGGATTAACCTTTCTCACCTCCTTGCTGTTTATTGTCAGTTATGGGGCAGTCTGCTGAGAGGGTGGTGGTTGCTTTTTAAGGATGAAGCCAAATCTGGGGCTTGTCTGGGAAATTCCAGGTGTTTGAAATGGTTGGCTCGGTTTTGTTTTGAATTTTGTGTGAGCCAAGGAGAGCTTGTCTAATCCTTGTGTGATCTAAGGACAGCCTCTGCCTTAGAAAGTTATTTGAAACAAGTGAATAATCTCTGCCTGGAGAACTTGACAGGTGAAACGCTAGGTAAAATGCAGCTGAAGAGGAAGGAGGGAGATAAATACGTGCTGGACTTCTGGCCATAACGCTCCATCTTTCCACTGACTTGATTCCAGGAGTGAGGACTGCTCTCCTAGACAACTACTAAAACAAAGGAATGACTTTTGAAATTGAGAGAGAAAAATAAAAAGAAAGCTTAGGATGATGGCAGCTCTGCATTCACTGGGGGAGCTGCTCTGGCATAAGTGAAGCCTGACATGGCTCTCATGCCACCTGCTGGCCAACCAGAGTTCTTGCTGTTATCCTCCTAGCGAATGGAACTGGCCTGTATCCCTTGAGGACATGACATTTGTGTCCTTACAGGTACTGGCATCGGTCCCTAAACCCACGGAAGCTGATTGAAGTGAAGTTCTCCCACCTGAGCAGAAATATGACCATGCAGCGCACCATGAAGCTCTACCGACTGCCAGAGGCCAGTGGTGCCCTGGGGCAGTGGGCAGGGGCAGGGATGGGCCAAGAAAGCACGGTCTTGCAGGAAATGAGTGGGGCTAAGGCAGGGGAAAGGCTGCTGTCACCCAGAAAGTTTCATTAGTTTGATTTCTTGGTTCCCTGTGTCTGTGCCTGGACTTCCTTCCTTGCCATGTGTTAATAGGCTCAGATAACACTTACGCTCTATAATTTTAGCCTGAATGAAGCATAATAGTACAGTGAATCCACTTACCAACCTGATAATCATCTGTCACATGTTCTAGTCCCCACTGCCAAGTCAGGAAGAGGAGGGAGAACCCAGATTTCTAATCCCATCCCTCTACCCAGATTTGGCACTGAAGGTTTAGGCAACCTGGAACAAGCTAGTTTTCTCTTCTGGGCCTCAGTCTATCTGGTTTCTCTAAGAAGTAAATGTTCCTCTTTTCTGGATTTGCCTGGCTTCAAGATCCTGATGTAGATTCTTGAAATCCTTCTTTTCTTGGCATGCTTCCCGTTGGCCATCAGTCCACACTGGTATGGACTGCTGCTGAGAGAGCTGCCACCCTGGATTCATCAGCCATCAGATAGGATTCACTTCCATGGGCTATCCACCACTGGATCGGCATCAGCAGTGTCCCACATTTTGAAAGACTGCTACACCATAGTTTAATACCACTGCCAAAGTCTAGTTTGAGGGCCTGTCATAGTAGGTGTATCCTCAACACCAGGCACACAGAGAGCAGTGTTAAAGAGCTGTGGCAGCCAGGATACGGCAAGTCTCCCTGCATGGTTCAGCCTTTGTTTTCAGTCCAGGATTTGGGGTATCCCAGTGGTGGCAGCCATGTAGAATGAGGTCACTATGTGAGTTACTCTTTATTGCTGGGACAAAATACCCCACATCCACAATTTAAGGGAGGAAAGATACGTTTAGGTCACAGTTTCAGAAGATCTCACACAGTCCATTCATGGGGCAGCCAGCAGCAGTGAAGGCACATGGCAGAGACAGAGGCTGGAAAGCTGTTCACCCCATTGCCAATAGAAGCCAGGTGATTCTGCAGACTCTGGCAAGACCAGACCCTTTCCTGGAAGAAGCTGTAACAGTGCTGCTTCTTCCATCCTTTATATCAATCCTTGGCACCCACACCCCACTTTTGTCCCTCAAGTAAACAACACACACCTCAAAGCTATTCCCAGAGCCTTTTCCAGTGGCCACAAGTTGGCACAATTCCTTTAGTTCAAACTCCCAGCAACCTGCCCCTTCCAGCCAGGTTCTGCCACCTAATAAAAACACAGTTCCAAGTACATGAGGCTTGGGACTAGAGGAATGGTACAGTGGCTAAAGTGCTTGCCTTGCAAGTGCGATACCCTCGGTTCAATTCCCCAGCACCACATAAACCTAGGTGTGATAGTGCACTCCTGTAATCCCAGCGTTTGGGAGGCTGAGGCAGGAGGATTGCCTGGAGTCCAAGGGTAGCCTGGCCTACAAAGGCTCTTTGAGTTCAGGACCATCCTGGGTTACATAGCAGACCCTGTCTCAAAAAAACAAACAAGTACATGAAGCTTTTGAGGGACACTCAAGATCTAAACTATAGCAGTTACTAATTTCTCTAGAGATCAGGGCTAGCAAGCACTATCAGAAGGTAGAAGTCTAGAACTTAAGTTTTAAAAGTAATCCTTGGGCTGGAAGGATATCACAGTGATTAGAACACTTGCTTACCAAGCTTCAAGCCCTGAAGTCAGTATAAATAAATAAATTAATTAATTAATTAATAGTAAATAGGTAGTGATTCTTGCCCTGGGGAACAGTTGTGTAGGGAGCAATAATTATATCAACCATAACTCCACCCATTTGTCTCTGGGCATGGTGTGTCAGCCCATGTTTGCTCCAAAGGGTCACATGGTTTCTTTCCACTGAAGTATTTTTCTAAGCAAAAGCAACTCTTAAGATGAAGTACAGTCCCAGGAGTCAGATGCTTTTCTTCTGACTTCATCCTGCAACAATGTCTTCCTGGGGCAGTCCTGGTACTATGGCCTATGAATGACCTGACCAGGTTCACTTGTATTATTGATTGTGCTGGGTTCTAGGGTCTGTCTGTGATGGGCTGTATCTGTAGGAGAAGAGTGAGTACAGTAATACGATAGCTATGGTTCAGTGTGGGAAAACTGGGAGGACTCAGAGGAAGGAAGGCTTCAGGTGAGGCCCACGAGTAGTGTGGGGGTGGGCTGGGCTGAGGCAAGTAATAGAAAAACCCCTGGCATGGGTAGGGTGTGGGAGGTCACGATTCTTAGTCATGGTGCTAGTGACATTTTAGAGCAGCTAATTCCTTATCATATGGGGACTGTCCCATGTATTATTGGATGTTTAATAGCATCCCTGGCTTCTACTCTGTAGGTGCCAACAGCACCCCTCCTCTAGTTGTGTTTACCAGAAGTGTCTCGGGGTACTGTGAGTTATCCCGTGCAGGAAGAAATCATTGCCTTCTTTAGAACCACTGGGCTGGGTCTACAGAAGGTACCGCCTGAATGACCAGCCTGCCCTGCAGAGTGGAAAGTCTTGTGCTCTGTGGGGAGTGAAATAAAGGTAGGGCAAGAGGACAACCTGAGCCACATGGGTGAGGGACTTAATGCAACAGCCTCAGCCGATGGCAGCCATGATGAAGAGGGAAAGCAAAAGGGCCAAGAGGCCCTGAGGAGGCAGCATGGGGGTGGTATCCACGGACCTGAGTGGAGTAGCATCTAGTTGGAGGTGCTTATCTTATCAGTCGGGAAGGAGAGCCCTTTGCTCATCCCAGCTTGCCTTCTGGTTGTTGCGCGTGTCTGGATCATGCCTTGTACATATGAGGGGGAAAATAGATACACCCAGAACCTAGAGGAGCTGTGGAAGATGGGATTCCCTCTTGAGAGAAAGAGTGGGCAGATCCAGGGCGCTCAGTATGTCTGATGTTGTCTCCTCCATTTCCTTCAGACTCCCAAGACAGCTGGCCTGCGACCAATGGAAAAAAAGGACATTCCAGTAGTGCACCAGCTTCTCACCAGATACTTGAAGCAGTTTCACCTCACGCCAGTCATGAGCCAGGAGGAGGTGGAACACTGGTTCTATCCCCAGGAGAATATCATTGACACTTTTGTGGTAGAGGTGAGTTGGGGAGTATTTCCCAGAAAGGCAGCCCCTAAAATGGCCTGGCACCCAAGGCCCAAAATATTGGCACTATGATCTTCCTACACCTTTCATGATTGGCTTTCCAAAAGATAGAAAGTTATAGCTTGTTGTCTTAGTTTCTTTTTTGTTGCTCTGCCTCGATACCTGACATCCACAAATTTAGGGGAGGAAAGGTTTATTTTAGCTCACAGTTTCAGAAGGTCACAGTCCATTCAGGAGTGGCCAGCAGCAATGTAAGTACATGGCTGAGGCAGAGGTGGAGGCAGCTCCTCAGGATATCACACACAGAAAGCCAAGTCAAGGCAAGTTGAGACTAGTCCCTCTAGGGAAGGCAGGAAGCAGCTTATATATCCTTCCAGGTCTCATCCCAGTGATCAGCCCCTCTTGGATCCGGGTGTGGAAAGTGTGGTAAACCCCCACTACACAGCTGTAATCCAGTTTACATGTCTGTAATCCACTCCTCCAGACCAGGCCCCGATCTCCCAATAGCACATCGTTTCATAGATAATCTATAACATTCAAATACATGAGACTTTGGGGGACATTGCAGATCCAAACCACAGTACTTGTGTTTGCTGAAGATGCCCCTGGACCTGGCTTGAACGAGCTCTGCTCCTTGTAAATACAGAATAGACAGCTCCAGTCGCCTCTTCGTCAGGTGATCTTTTGGCTCCTTTCTTGTCCCAGCTTAAATTAGTGTTGTGCAGGTACCAGACATATGGTCTGAGTAATGGGAGCCACATGAAAAGATCATTAGTGGGACAAGCCAGCCCCAGCCAGAGCTGTGGGCATGATCAGCATTTACAAGACATTGACTCATGAACTGGGGTACCTGTAGTCTCAGCTATTCAGGAAGCTGAGGCAGAAAGTTAATTAAGCACACAGGTTCATGGCCAGTCTAGGCGACAAAAAGAGCAAAAGGAAACAGGTAATCCTCACCCTTGGGAGACTGAATCAGGTGGATTACCATGAGTCTGAGGCCAGCTTGGGCTACGGAGTCAGCTCAGGACCAGCTTAAGACTGCAGAACAAGACCCTATCTCAAAAAAATAAAATTGTCCTTTGGGGGCTGGAGGAGCGGCTCAGTGGTTAAAGCGCTTGCTAAGTCAAGTGCTAAGTACCCGAATTCAATTCCCCAGCACCACATAATCTGGGTGTGGTGGCACACGCCTGTAATCCCAGCACTTGGGAGGCTGAGACAGATGGATTGCCCTGAGTCCAAGGCCAGCCTGGGCTCCATAATGAGTTCAGGACCAGCCTGGACTACAGAGTGAGACCCTGTCTCAAAAATAAAATAAAATTGTCCTTGAAGATGCCTACCAGGGAAAGAGCTAGAAGTTCAGTCGAGCCCAGCCTGGCTCTGTTCTCAAGTGCCCTTAGCCACTATTTTCCTTTCCCATTTCCTGTTCTAGTTTCTACCTATTCAGCCAGAGAGAGACACAGCTGCCTGACAGTGGTATATAAGTAACATGTTCCCAGGCTGTGGTGTTAACTATGCGTGTATGACACTACCTCTTTTTATTGTCTTCCCTCTAGAATGCAAATGGCGAGGTAACAGATTTCCTGAGCTTTTATACGCTTCCCTCTACCATCATGAACCATCCTACGCACAAGAGTCTAAAAGCTGCTTACTCTTTCTACAATGTTCACACCCAGACCCCTCTTCTAGACCTTATGAGTGATGCCCTTGTTCTAGCCAAAACGGTGAGAACAGTCATGGGGTGGGGGAAGGGGGACATGATGAGCACAGCTCCCAGGAGCTTACTGCCCACCTTCTGGGAGGCTTAGAGCCCTTTCACCTTCCTGCTCTCAGGCATTTTCAGCCCAAAATTCAAACTAGATGGGAGCCTAGGGTTTTCAAAGTAGAGGCCCTGAACTCCTGAGTTTCATTCTCACAAGAGGGGCAGAATGAGCTCTGCCTGGGTGAGTGGTTAGAGCTGCCATCAGAGGTCACAGTGGTGGGTATCAGTCCAGGTGCCCTTCATCATGTGGTTGTGCTGCACGCCTATGCCTGCCCAGCCCCGCCCCTTTGAGCAGGCTGGTTTCTGCCCCTTGGGAACTTCTGATCATCTTGGTAAGGTTTGGGAAGTGTCCTCATAAGTCTCAAAGTACCATGTCAGGTGCCATACAGTGACCTTTGCATGTCAAGAGCCTGAAAATCTAGTGTCCATGTAGTAAGAAAGCTGATAGGAGCCAGGTTCTCAGAGGAAGGAGCTCCAGGCTTAGTCTCCAGAGAGGACTGTGTACTTTACTGGGGAGTTTCAGGGAACAGCATTAAGTGCTTGGATACTCAGTCATGGTGTACACTGAGAGACCCTAAGGAGAGGCCAGGTTGAGAGTGATCTGCAAACTCTGTTGGGAAGTGCACCTGGGGATCTGAGGACTGGTTGGAGTTTGGATATAACCCAGAAGCTCTGTGGCTACCTGTAAGACACTTTTGAGATGACAGCCGCGGAGGCAGGAAGGTGAGGCAGATCCCTCTGTCTGTCCTCACATTTCTCCTTTCTCCCACCATCTGCAGAAAGGGTTTGATGTGTTCAATGCACTGGATCTCATGGAGAACAAAACGTTCCTGGAGAAGCTCAAGTTTGGCATAGGGGATGGCAACCTGCAGTATTACTTGTACAACTGGAAGTGCCCCAGCATGGGGGCTGAGAAGGTATGTGCTGTGCTGCTAAAGCTGGGTCTGCCGGTCCGTGAGAAACATGGCCATGGGACTAAGATGCAGCATTGGTCCAGGCACTTGTCAGCCGATGTTTTGAAAAGTACATTCCTTCTGATGGCCAGACCAGCCTATCAGGGTTACCCACAGCATCTGGTAAGAGTGGCAGAAGCTGGACCGTAGAGCTTTGTAGGAACAGGTAGGTTGTCTCCAGCTTCTTCCCTCCAGCTGAGCAGTGTGTCTGGCTGGGTCAGGATAATCTGCACTTCACAAGGACACTAGAGGAGTTGACCTGCCCGTGGTTAGCCAGGGTGTCAGGGTGTCCTGACTGGCACCCTTATCCTGGTGTGGCATTTTCCTTACCCGTAGTCCCCTAACTCCTCAAGCCAGCCCCAGCCGGAGCTGTGGGCCTGATTCACATTTACAGAACACTGACTCATGAAATGGAGGGAAGGGTTCTTTGACCCAGTGTTCCCAGGATGCCATCATTGCTTTCCTTGTAGGACCTGATAGAAGTGTAAACCTTATGTTGAGGTTGGATGAGGGGCCCAGGCTCTGCATGAAAGCTCCCGTGTGAGCACTCACACGGCATGGGCAGCATTCTGCAGGCTCTGTGGTCCAGAATCTCAGCACTGACTGGGGAGGTGGGAGAGTCTTGGCACTGTCAACTCAACTCTGCCTCTCCCCATTGGCTCTCCTAGGTCGGGCTTGTGTTACAGTAACCAGTTGTCAGTGATATTCTGGATAAAGCCACTGAGAATTCCATCCAGGAAGTGGAACCCTACCACTTGTTGGTCCAATTTTCACAAACGTGAGAATCCCTCGCAAAGGGAACAGAACTGAACCGGCTTTACCAAACCGCCAGCGAACTTGACAATTTTATTGCAATGGCGTAGGCTGCGTGATGTCACCTCTGGCCGTGTTTCTGGTCTCCCTGTTTTTCAATTAATCATATCTTCATGCAGCCGTGATCAAGGGAATGTAACTGCTGAAAACTAGCTCATGATTGGCATATTATGGAGTTAACGGGTGAATAATAAAAGTATATATATTATATATATATAAATATTTTAAATATCTTTCATGTCCCAAATGTACAAGGATGTTTGGTCTCTAATGAAAAGCTGAATCCAGTCATTCTTTGAATTTAGAACCCAAGGGCAGTGGAAGGCAGACATGTGTTGGCATAGATCATTGCTAACTTCAGAAGCAGGCATTGGCTTTTCCCAGTGGAGCAGGAGAAAGGATCTGGAGTAACTCATCCAGTTCTCCTTTGGAGTTGGCTGGAATGGCTGGCTTTAAGAAGGGAGGGAAAGTGGAGGGACTCTGCCAGCTCTGGAATGGACTCAGATCTTACAGGTTGGCAGCTGGAGCTCCTGGGTGGGGCTGAACTCGCAGAAGTCTTCATGAAGGAGCCAGGCCTTTTCTGCATTTTGAGACTGAGCAATTGGGACAGTTATGGAAGCAAGTTGCATTACAGTCCCTTTCTCCATCTCCTTGGCCTGCTGTTTCTAGGAAGTCATCTTGCCAAGAGGTGTAAAAGGGCTCTTAAGCCACTGTTGCCAACCTCACAGGTGTATGTCCCCTGTGGAATTTTGCCTTCCCACTGCCTGATGTGACTGGCAGTTTGAAGGGGACCTTGGACCTCCTTGAAGTGTCTGGGGCCTTGTGGAGACTGCACCCATGCAAACCCTGCTTTGCACATCTCAGAGTGAAGAGCCAGCACCCTGCCTCCCCACCGTGGCTGGGCAGGGATGGCAAAGAGCTGATACCCACACTCCTTCAGCCACCAGCCCCTGGCTGTGCCTTCTGGCCATTAGCCATTTTCTGCTGTGCTCCTTTCAAGGACACAGCCTGCAGTGGCAGAAAGAAGTGGTGATTACAGGCAGATCTAGACTTGGCAATAAAAATGGTCCACATTGCCATTGTCTGAGTCTGATTTTCACTGATGATGTTTTGTGGATTTTTGTGGTGGTGATTATTGATGCTGCCAGTTTCCCCAAAAGTACTCAGGCTTCTGGTCACATGGCTGTCCACGTAGACATTCTTCAGTGGTGTTCAGCCAAGTAGCCTGGGGAGGACTAGGCTGTGGAACTGTCATTGACCTGTATCCAGCTTCCAGGGAAGTTGTTCTAGGAGAAAGCCCCAAGTAGATGGTGTGATGCCATAGTTCCTTGCTGCTTTCAACTCCCAGTCTGTAAGGGAAGGAAGCTTTAGCCAGGAGCCAGACCCAACTTCACCACACAAACGGAAAGCACTCTACAGGTCAGCAGGGGTTTTCTTCAGGCTGTAGATTTTAGTGTGGTTTGCTAGGAGCTAATTCTGCAGAGTCTCCAAAATTGGAGGGAATTGTATGTTTGGCATGAGGGGTTGTGCCACCATGGGAATGCTGCCTGTTCTCTACAGATGCTGCTGCCGGCAGCAGCTCTACTGTAATGGATTTTCATCAGAGGCTCAAGGGGCCTTCATTCTTCCCACTGTCCTGTGCAGCAAACTGCAAGCACCAGTGAAGGTGGCTGACCTTTGACTCCTTGACTCTAAAGTACCCAGACCAAAGAAGCTGCTGTTCTTGGCAAGATGTGCACTGAGTTCCACAGAAGGGAGGAGTCGAAGAGGTGGGGGCTTGCCTTAAAGCCTCACAGACATCAGATACTGCCCCCAGTGCCAGAGCAGCTCACACTGGCCAGACTTCTAGAATATCAAAGAACAAAGCGCTCAAGTCTTAACTGCCTTTGGCAGGAACTAGAATGTAATCAGTTCTGGACCAGGTCCCAGCTCAAGTTGCCTTTGAGATATGGGGTACATAAATCTCTGGAACAGGCTTTGCTTTGTTTGACCCTCCCTCTTCATGGAATGAGGACAGTGAGCCCCCAGTAGCTGCTGTGGAAGAAACAGACACTTTATGGTGGTCTGCTCCTTGTACTTCGCTGTTTCTCCTAGTTAGGGCCCTGCCCCAGTCTGCAGGAATCAGTTTGGGGGCTGCTCTGCGTGTTGTTTTTGTCCACATTGTCCCTAGGTTCTTCACTCAACCTCTTCTGGGATCTGGTGCCGTAAAGCACTGTCACGGGGTTCAGGACCTCTCACAGAAGCCTTGTAGTTCGGTGGCACTGTAACTGAACAAAGGAAGGACCCCACAGCCTTCAAAATGACCCACCTCAGTCAGCTCCTGTTGGAAAGCCTCTCTGGGCCTGATTCCTGCCCTCTGCTGCCCACAACTCCTGGCTGCTGTGTTCTGAAGACAACCTTTACTTCCTGCATGAGGATTGAGTCTCCATTTGACCATGGACTCCAGCCTCTCTTAGGGAGCTAGGTATAAAGGAGGCCTTAGCTCCATATTGAAACCTACACAGGGCTTGTTTTCCTCACGTGTGTGTGCCTGAAGATGCTGTCTGGAGGCTGGCCCACAGTGCACTACTATAACCTGTTTTTTTATGGAAAATTTCAGGCCTTGCCTGCAACTCCTAACTGCCATTGCCTCCCTTACTTGCTGGCTCTGTGAAGCCCAAAGACATGTATTGCTATGGTCTTGAATTCTTTATCCGAAGGTGACCAGCTTTTAACCAACGGGGACCCAAAGGCCTTGGACAATCTCAGAGCTGTGGTCTAGGAAACAGGGACTGTCAGGTTAGGGGAAGAGACAATTATCTCTGGGGAGCAGCCTTCTTATATCTTGGCCTGCCTGCCCCAGAACCAGAGACCCAGGGTCTCAGTTTTGCACTCCTGCAAATTAAAAAGCAGACCATCTACAGACTGCACCTAGGGTGGCTGTTTAAGACAGTTTGATTTAATTAAGCTCAAAAAAAAAAAAAAAAAAAGCTAAGCGAAGGCACGTGCCACGTCTGGGAACAGGATGGGGAAGCTTTACCTTTTATCTGGGCTTTTCTTTGGGCTATCAGGGGTCATCCGTTTCTAGGGCTGGGGAGGAAATACCAATTTTGTTGTTACTCCACGCGATACATCCCACATGTTTCTAATAAAGGACGCAGCTGAACGAACTGATCTGCCCTCCTGGTATTCCTCTGATCAGCAGGTGGCAGTGGAGTAAATGGCACTGGGCCTGCTTTGGAAGACCTTCCTTTGGCAAGGATGCCCTTCTTTCAGGATAAACTTGGCTTTTTCCTGCCTGCTATGGAAGAATCAGTACTAGGCCCATTGAGAAGAACAGCCAAGCTCTGAGCCATTCCTGGCCCCTTCAGGCCAGGCTACTTGCCTGAAGGGTGTAGGCACCATCTCGGCCACTGTGCTCAGACACATCTTCCTTCCTGGGCCACCAGTGGGATTGTTCTGTTGAGGGGTGCATTTTTGTGGCTGTGCTAGGAATGGAACCCAAGCACTGGGGACTTTTCAAATGCTAGGCAAATGATGTACCATTGAGCTACACCTCTAGCTTTCCAGGGGTGCTTTTTAGGGTGGGTGGGTTTAAGACAGGGTCTCACATTGTAGTTCAGGCTGTTGAGCTCACTCTGTAGCCCAGGGGGCCTCAAGCTCACAGCAATCTTCTTGCCTCAGCCTCCTGAGGGCTGGACTATGGGCAGGTGCCAGCATGCCTGGCATAATCTGTAATGCAGTGCTGGGGAATGGGACCCAGGGCTCACAGCCCCTCCCAGAGGCTCCCCACCACCCTCAGGCTGGGTCTCGCTCTATAGTCCAGTTGGTTCTAAACTCATTATGGAGCCCAGGTAGGCTTTGAATACACTGCACTCCTGTCTCAGCTTCTCAAGTGCTGGGATTAAGGTGTGCACCACTGTACCTTACCAAGTACTGGGGAGTTGAACCTGGGACCTTGTGCTTGCTAAGTAAGCATTCTAACCAGTGAGCTATGCCTCTAGCCTTCCAGGGCACTTTTTAACATGGCAGATTGCTGGCCCCTGTGGCTGCATTGAGACTGACTGTTCTTTCCCCTTGGGACTTATCCCCTGGCTCTGCATTTTCTTCCAGTCCCCACAGCTGGTGCCTCCAAGCCCCTTCTGGGGACACAGGACCTACCCCTTGATGTCCCTAAGCCCATGCCAGTGTCCCAGCCCCTATTCCTGAGCAACTTCCTGTGGCTCCCGAAGGCTCATGCCTTGATTCCTGCCCTTAGCTTTGGCTGAAACAAAGCTCTGTGGGTGGTCTCCACCCAGGAACCTCCAGGACTGTCACTGATTTCTCCTTGGCCTCCGTCTCCCATCTTTAGTTCCAGTCACCGTCCCAACCCTCAGGTCCTTTTCCCTTTTCAGTGCAGTTTCCCAGCCCTGGGCTCTCATCTAGTCACCAACCCCCAGAACTCCCCTGCAAGGGCTGAACTGCCCTTCATATACCAAAACTGGACTCGGCCTTGGCTGCCTCCTACCCTGGAGTTGTGGCCCTCTTGATAGCTTGGAGCACTGGGCGCCTGGTCTTCTGGCCTATCCCTTCTGGGCCCCTTAGGATTCTGGTCATCCTTTTTCAGCCTTAGAACCAAACACCACTCCCAAGAGGAAGCTGTCACTGCCTAATGTCACAGTTGCAGGAAGGTGGATACTGCCCAGCTCTGAGTTTGGTTCCCGTGGAGCTTGAGGCCAATTCCACAGCCCCGCCCCTGTGGGAACCACTTGGCTCTGCTCTTGTCCAGTGCTGGCATTCTTGCTGGTAGAAGCTAAAGGCTCCAGCTGCATAGTTTGTCCCGTCAAGTCCTCTTTCTGGTAGGGCTGAGCTGGGACTTTTCTCTGGATCCTATCTGTTGTCTCACATGCTACCCTGGCATTTTATTTATTTATGTATTTATTTATTGAGACAGGGTCTCACTCTGGTCCAGGCTGGTCCTGAACTCACTTTGGAGACCAGACTAGCCTTGGACTCATGGCAGTCCTCCTGCCTCAGCCTTCCGAGTGCTGGGATTACAGGCGTGCTCCACCACGCCCAGTTTATGTGGTGCTGGGGAATCGAACTAGGGTACTTAGCCCTTGCTAGGCAAGCGCTTTAACCACTTAGCCATTCCTCCAGCCCCAACCTTGGCATTTTTATTGAAATAGCCCATTGCTTACCAGGACTTTGTGTGCAAGGCTGGTTGGCCTGGGGAAGAAGGGCCCTGTGTCTTTGGGGTGTGCCCTACTGAGCACAAAGGTGCCTTGAACACTGCTAAGCCTGGAAAGTTGTGGAGGGTGGTGTCCCTAAGTTCCACTTCTGCCGAAGCAGGAAGTGACCTTGTAAATTAGTGTCCTTGGGGGCTGGAGGCTCAGTGATTAGAGCATTTGCCTAGCAAGCATAAGGCCCTGGGTTCAGTACCCCAGCACCACATAAGCTCTGCATGGTGGTGGTGGTGCACACCTGTGATCCCAGCATGCAAGAGAGGCTAAGGCAGAAGAACTGCTGTGAGTTTGAAGCCAGCAACATAGTAAATTCAGGACCAAACTAGACTACAGAGCAAGACCTTGTCTCAAAAAAAAAGTATACTCAGACAGTATTGTGATAGTGGCAGCAGCTTCAAGCCAAGAGCAAGAGTCAGGGTTATTCTGAGCTGTGGCATCTGCAGCCACCCTCTAGCCGTCCTAGATTATACAAGCCGGCTCGTGGAAGAAGTCCAGGTGCTCTCACTCCAGCCATCCCTCCCCACAGGCCTGTGTAGCATCACAGGTGTTCCAGGGAGGGTGATAAAGTAAACCTGTTTATTTTTAAAAATACTCTCCTGCTACCCTCTCCAGGGCTCTTTCTGTGACAAGTTGCACACCCACTGCCAAGTTCTCCCAGTGCTACCTCAGCACTCCCTTGCTGGGAGAAAGGTGAGGGAGGAGGCCTGGGGGCCAGCTCGTGCTTGCGATGCTGGCCAGGAGGGAAGGACTGCACTGGAATGGCCTGCTGGGGGGCAGAGGGGCTGAGGGCTCACAGGTGTCCTGCTCCCCTGTTCTGGCAGTAACAGGCCTTGCTCCTCCATAAGCCACAGTGAGGGGCTGGTTTGAGGACCAGAGCAGCCGGAGCCATCTCAGGGTCCCAGGGTTGGCCCCAACTGCCCCAGGGAACGGCTTTGTCAGGCACAGTGCTCTCTCCATTGCTTGATCTTCACAGCTCCTGAAGTCAAAACAAGTGGCTCAACAGGAATGTTACCCAGCTGTTCCTGGGGGGTGGGGGTGGGGTGGCCAAGCAGCCCTCTGCCTCCAGCTGAGGCCAGGATGGGGACAGAGACACGGACTGATATTTCTGCTATCTCTCACCCAAGAGGAGGAGCGGCCCCTGCCTGGGGATTCACACTGGTACCCACAGAACCCAAGAGTGGGTCATTCAGGCCCTCAGGAGTACTTGACGCAGATGTGGACAAACAGTGTGGCTGGGGACAGTGAGGCTCCATCCTTGGAAAGCAGGTGGATGTGGCGGTACCCTGTGCGGAAGGCAGCCAGGCATCGGTTCCTCCGCCCCAGCCCCAGCTCCAGCCTGCATCTGGGCAGGTGGAAGGGAAATGTGACTCCCAGTGGTGATCAGGCCCCGGGAAGCTGGGACCCACCTGGTCCCCTCCCTTCCCTACCCCGCTCCCTCTGCTGACCTTGCTTCAGACTACCGAGAGGCAGTGTGAACTGGCCCACAAAGTCATTGGGAGACGTGGTGTCGTAGTCCTCCACCACAAACCGGACCAGCACCAGCTCTGGGGCTCGCAGCGGGAACTGCAGGGTCTGTCCCCAGTAGGGGTTGAAACCTGGGGCACAGGCGTGTGAGTCAGGGACCAGCTGACCCAGGTTCGGCCCTAGGCCTGCCTCCCTCTGCTCTGCCCACCCTGCTTCAACCTCACCGGCAGGCCCACCCCCCCACCGTTGTTGAGCACGTAGCTGGTCTCCTTCCGGGCGCAGTCGGCGGGTACCCCATGGATCTCGATGCGCACCAGTGGGTCCACAATGGAGCTAGGCTTCTCGGCATTCAGCTTGGGCAGCTGCTGGGCCGTTAGCACCTGGAGGGAAGGAAGAAGAGCAACTTTGGCTTGGCCCCTGCTGCAGCCCATGCCAACCCTTGCCCCTATAAGGCCAAAAAGCCCCTTGCCCTTGGCACTGGGCCAACCCTCCTAGCCTGGATATATACACTCAGGCCTCCCCTCTTACAAACCCTGCCCTCACCTCTCTTGTCTTCCTCTACTTAGTCTCCACACTAGCCCTGACCCCAAGCTACTGACCTGCACTGTTAGATTCGCTCTGGGGGGTCCAGGGTATTCGGGGTCAAAAGTTGTGTCAGGTTGCCGCAGGCAGGCAGGTTTCAGGATGTATCCACACCGCCCATTGACTAGGAAGCGCCCTGCATTTAGGTCCATCTCGTAGCCTGGCGTCTGGAAGTTCAGGGCCACTGTGGACAGGGAGGTTAAGCCCTCTCCCACTGCTGGAGAGAATTTGACGCTCTTCCACCAAGGGTTCTGAGTCCTTCTGTCTGGCTTGTGCTCCTCTGTCCCCACCGTGCCTTGCACAGACAGTTTCGTGGTAATGGGGTCTCAGCCCCTTCTGTTACCTTTTCCTGATATCCCTCAAGGAGGGCTGGGGTGGGAGGTGCTGGACCCTCACCCTCTGCCAGCCCAGGATCAGAGCCATGGCCTGAAGAAGTGTGGGGCTTCCAAACCTACCTCAAAGGGGACCATGCTCCTCTCTTTTGGCAGGGATTAGTGTCCCCAGAGGCCACCCTCCGTGTTGACTTAGTGGGACTGCCAGATGGGTGAGTGTGTCAGGGAGCACACTGGAGCAGAGGTTCTCATCCCTACCTTCACATATATGGCTTTTACGCTGTTACTAACTAATCTGACTTCCCCACCTCCACTGCCAACAGTTATCCATAAGTATATTTTTCCACCTTCCAGAGGCTTTGTGGCTCCCTCACTGCTGAGGCCTCTCATGGCTGTCCAGAGATCACCCCATCTAGAGACCCCAAGCCCAGCTTGCTGTACAGTCCCACTTACCCAGTTGGCAGCCCGAGTTCCACATCTCCTGGGGACTGTAGTTGGCTGAGTTCATCCTCAGCCCCAGGGGGTACACACGGGTCAGCTGGCGGACATTGTGCCTGACAAAGCTGTTCCCTGGAGCAGAGTTGGGGCCCAGACTGAGACTGACAGGATACCCGCGGAGGGTCCCTCACCCCGTGCCAGGGCATGTAGCCCCTGGGACAGAGGCTGAACTCCCACCACCAGCACCTCTGTCACAGGGTAAGATGTCTCACAGAAGAGGCTCTGGATCTAAAGGGGGACAGGGACCTCCTCGGGCCACACATGCAGACACTGCAAGTGTAGCCCCCAGCTCTGCACTTCTGACTTATGGCACGAACACCTGGCTTCAGGGGCTGACATTCCATCGCTCGGCCTGCTCACACCCCCAGCCCTGCCGTGGGCTCCTGGATCGGCGCTGCAGGTCGTGCCTCCCAGGCCTCCCTGGGGTAACTCGTTCCTTCTGTCCGGAAATCTCTTTTTCTTCCCCAGCCGCTTTCTCCTCACCCTCCAGTGAAGTGTCTTCCCAGGCATCACTGCAGCAGGAAGCCTTCCTTGATCTTAGTCTCAATGAGTTTCCAAGTGCCCCAAGGCCTAGCTGATCGATCACCCTGGCTTTATCAGGCCCTCTGCTAAGCTCTGAACCCTGTGGTGGCAGATGCAGGCCGCCCTACTGCCCACAGCTCTCCTCTCCACCCACATCTGGCCACAGCCGAGTCCCTCTGTGGCACCCCTCCGTCCTCATGATCCCCAAAGGTGTCTCATTTCCAGACCAACCTCGGAATACCCCACCAATATTGGAGCCCACAAAGCCCCACCAACCTCCGTCCCCAGATGCCTAGCATCCTGGCTCCTACCTGCCTCATGGATAAGCTTCTTGGCCTTGCGCTCACTGAGGGAGCTGACCTGGCAGGGCTGGGGTGGGCCAGGGCCAGGCTGTAGGGTCCGTAGGCGAGTGGCACAGCAGTAAACAGCCAGGGCTGACAGCTCCGGAGAGATCTGCTTGTCCTGGAAACCAGCTTTAGTGGGAGTCCCGGGCTCCTGCCCTGCCCACTCTCATGCACTGGTGCTGCAGTGGGACCCAAATCCTGCCTAGCCCACCCACACGGTGAGGGCCACTCACCTGCCGCCTCCGCTCTGCAGCCTCCATCATCTCTACTTCCCCTTCGTCTTCCTCCTCTTCCCTGTCTGACAACGTGCGGTCATCCTCGCTCCAAACAGCTGGCAGCTTCTTCCCTTTCACCAGCACCCGGCCCTTCAGCTGCTGCAGAGGCCAACACGAACAGGTGAGGTTCTCCTGCCCCACTGTAGCGGGCCACTAGGAAGCCATGGCTGGTCAAGTCATTCAGCGACTTGGAGAGGAGCGGTGGGGAGGGGCAGGAAGGAGTCAGAGATGAGTGCTGTTTGTAATGGGGAGCCTTAGAATGTGGGGAGGAAGGCGCAAGGCCACCCAGCCTAGGCGAACATTCCATCACTCAGCCCGCCCACACCCTGCAGCCCTGCTGTCTTCCTCAGAGAACTGAGGAAGCTCCTGAAGGCCAGAGAGAGGACAGTTAAGATGAGCTCTAGGGGTTGGGGGAACGGCTCCGTGGTTAAAGCACCTGCCTGGCAAGTGCTAAGTCAAGTGCTAAGTACCCGACTCCGATTCCCCAGCACCACATAAGCTGGGTGTGGTGGTGCAAGCTTATAATCCCAGCACTCGGGTGGCTGAGAAAGTAGGACGGCCATGAGACCAAGGCCAGCCTGGGCTCCATCGTGAGTTCAGGACCAGCCAGAACGGGATCCTGTCTCAAAAAAGAAAAAGAAAAAAAAAAGAGCTGTAATTCTAAGCAGGTGGTGCTGGGCAAGTGCAGGTGGCTGGGAAACGCCAGGTGGAGACGCGCGGGTGGGCCTGGCTGAGCCATGTCACTGATGGCCTGAATGCCAGGTGAGAGGGTGGAGTAGACCCAGTCAGGAATGGAGAGCCACTGGGCACCAAGGGTAGAGAGATGTCTCACGAGCAGAGGAGCAGGGAAAGGTCAAGGCAGAGAGGCACGGGTCCTGAACCAGAAGGATGGCACGAACAGGTGGTTAGACCCTCCCACCTCCCACGCTGGCTGGCTGGGAGTATCACCTCTGGAGACGGCAGCTCCCCAGGGTTCTGGAGGTCCAGCGCCTGTGTCACCAGCATGTCTCCCAGGATGGTTCGTAGGTGGCGGGCCATGACGGCCTGCTGCTCCAGCCCACAGTGGTTCTCAAGGGACAGGATGACAGGGTATGGGGACAGCTGTAGGGGGAAGGACAGTAGCTCAGAGCTACTCATCCCTGCTCTGCCAACACCTCCCTACACTTAGCCCCCAGGCCCTTCAGGACAGGCAGGCAAAAGCAGGATTCTGGAACACCCACTGTGAGAGACTAAGCCCATCCATGGAATGTGGGACACACAGGCCCCAGCATGTGTGAAGGGCCAGCGTTCTGATCTGGGGCCTTGGGGCAGGGGTAGATGATCTGACATGATCAACTTCAGGAATGGATTTTTTTTTTTTTTTTTTTTGTACCGGGGATTGAATCCAGGTCCTTGCACTGTGATATCCCCTACCCCTTTTTCTGAACCGGGTCTCACTCTGCAGTCCCGGCTCATCCTGAACTCTCCTCTATGTAGTCAAGGCTGGCCTTGAATTCACAATAAACTCTCCTTCCTCAGCCTCCTGAGTGCTGGGATTCTAACTGTGTACCACCATGGCTGATTTAAGTGGTGCAGGAGAATCAAACCCAGGTCTTTGCACTTGCTAGGCAAGCACTCTAACTGCTGCATTATTCTCATTCTTCCAGGCTTTTTTTTTTTTTTTTTTTTTTTTTTTTTTTTTTTTTTTTTTTTTTTTTTTTTTTTTTTTGAGACAGGGTCTCACTCTGTAGTTCAGGCTGTTCCTGAAATCATTATGTAGCCCAGACTGGCCTCAAACTCATGGCAATCCTCCTGCCTCAGCCTCCCAAGTGCTGGGATTACAGGTGTGCGTCATTCTGCCTGGTTTATGTGGTGATGGGGAACTGAACCCAGGGCCTTGCACTTGGTAGGCAAGCGCTCTAACCACTGAGCTATGCCCCCAGCCCTTTATTTTTATTTTGAGGCAAGATCTCACTGAGTTGTCTAGACTGGCCCTGAACTTTCAGTCCTCTTGCCTAACCTCCCAAGCAGCTGGAATTACAGGCAGATACCACCAATACCAGCTATAAATGCTCTGTGTGTGCTAATGACATCAATCACGTCAGTTACCTTGCAAATCCTCCATCATCTGTGGATGGTGAGGCCCTCATACCTGACAGAAGTCCTATGTTTGTATGGATATTAGTGCTGAGCTGCTCCTGCCACTCACTCTTTGGAAGTCATGATTAAAATATCCTTTCCTACACCCAAGGTTTTCTTCCAGGAATGCTGTGATTTTAATACATTTATTGAGTGGTAGGAGGGAGCATCGCATAAAGCTTTGTGCGTTTGTGTTTTAGGCAGGGTCTCGCTCTATAGACCAGGTTGGTTCTAAGCTCACTGTGGAGCCCAGGCTGGCCTCCAACTCACAGCACTCCTCCTGTCTCAGCCTCCCAAGTGCTGGGATTACAGGCATGAGCTTCATACCCAGCTAATCTTTATGTGGTGCTGGTTCCACATACTAGGCAAGCACTTTAACCACTGAGCTACACCATCCTCTACCCACCCCACCCCCGCCCTCTACTTCATTGGCCAGTTATCCCAGCAGCACTAGGGGCATAATGCTCTGGGTGGGGCTTTCCATTAGGACTAGGGGCAGCTGGCATGGGGGTAGGGACAGGCATCACTAGGAAGGCCCTGGAGCTAGCTGTGGGAGTACCAGGTGCTTACTGTGAAGGCATGGTCACGCACAGCTTGAATCACATCTCGGAAGAGGATCTTGGAGGTGAGTGTGTGACCATGGTAGATGACAGGCTCCCCTCCTGGCCCCTCCCAGCAGTCCAGTTCCACACAACGGCACCCCTGGGCAAAGGCTCTGCCAACAGACAGACAGATGGATGGGCTGGGTATGATGATGCCAGAGTGGGCAAGTTGAGCCAGGCACGTCCCTGGGAAGCCCAAAGGTTGAGCTGGGCTCCCAAATGCGTTAAGCTCCAAATACAGTACCTGATGTAGGCCTCTGTGCTGCTGAGCCCCCCGATCTGAGAGTCAGTCAGGTAGGTATTGTGAGAGGAGGAGATGAAGTAGTGAGGGAGGGGCTGGCCCATGTCCTGGAACACACCCGTGTGGGCGGGGTCCAGGGCAGCCCCCTCGGGCGACAGCAGGTACATCATGAAGCCATCCAGTGTCATCAGCTCATGCTGCTTAGCTACACAGAGACGAGCACGAGAGAACACCAGGTCCCAGGTGAGCACTGTGTCCACTCCAAATGCCCCTATGGCTCACTCAACTTAGTAATTTTTTTTTTCAGAGAAGGTCTTGCTCTAGTCCAGGCCGGTCCTGAACTCACTATGTAGCCCAGGCTGGCCTCGAACTCACAGCAGTCCTCCTGCCTCAGCCTCCTAGTGCTGGGATTTCAGGCATGCGTGACCACTTCTGCTTATGTGATACTGGGGAATCAAACCCAGGACCCTGCCATTGCCAGGCAAGTGCTCTGACCATTGTGCTATTCCTCTAGCCCTCAATTTAGTAGTCAGAACTAGACTATGGCTAGTCATGCCTTTGTTTTCAGCCTAATCCTGGGAGGCAGATACATCATGGTGCCATTGTACGGATGTAAGCTGAGTCTGGGGGAGGTGAGATAGCCCCCACAGCCACTGACAATATAAACTCCATGGCGGGGAACCCAGAACTGGGCTGGGCTGTCCAACCCTGTATCCCCAGACCCACCTGTCTCATTGAGCTCATAGGTTTGGATGAGCTGCTGGGCACGGGCCAGGGTGGCATTATCTTCGCCCTGGTCCTCCAAGAACTCCAGCAACTCAGAGACACTCAGCACGTGGTCCTCACCAGAGTACCGCCAGAAAATCTCCTCCAATTCTGGGCGCTTCAGCAGCCGCCGCAGGAACTCTTCAATCTCAGCCCCTTCTAGCCGCTCATTGTTGGAATGGTCACACTCCTGGGGCATTGCATTGGTAGGGGACATCAGAGGGGACACCATGGCCCTGCTGACACACCCCATGATCCACCACAGCTAGGAAGGTGATGGCCCCATCTCACAGGTAAAGAGACAGAAGCCTACTCTCCAGCTCACACAGCCAGTGAACACAGGGCTAAGATTTTAGGCAGTCTTTTGAGTTCCATGCTTGTCCCTCAACACCACGATATGCCCTCCAAATCAAGATAAAGGTGGAAAATCGTGACCCTGGTGCAGGACTGAACCCCTAGCCACACTGCCCCACTGTGCCTACCCCCTAACATCCTTCACACATTCACATCTGGTCAATCAGCAACCGATAAATGAAAATTCAGAGTAGCCCACATGGAGCAGTCGTCCTCTGCAGAGATGCAATGGGTCACAGGCTAGTCACAGTCAGCATCCACACCTGGTCCACTCCTGTGTGTCCCAGTGCTCCCCAAAAGGCACACAAGGCGGCACCACGCGTGCAACAGCAGAGGGTCCTGCATGCAGCAGGCGATGCATGCCTGCCTGCAAGCCGCACACGGCCACGGGTACAAAAGGTGCCCTGCTCCCTGAGACATGGAAACACCTTTGCTACCCCACCCCTCCCTGGGCTCCAACTGAAGGTGAGAAAAGAAGTTCCAGTCACCACTCCCCAACCCCATTCTGGCCCGGTGGCTCCAGGGAAGCAGAAGAGGATAAATAAGCCCAAATGTTACTTTCCTGCCCAGAGAGGAGTCTCCCTATAAAAAGAACCTGAAGGAAGGAAAAAAAAAAAGCTGAGGGAGGAGATGACACCTTCAGGGGCTGGGGCAGGGCACCAGACCGAGCTCACCTTAAAGAGGTGGTAGGCATACATGTCATTCATGTCCACGTTCACCATCCTGAGCAGGCTCTTGATCTCCTTGAAGCTCATCTTACTGTCCTGGTTTGAGTCAGCACGGTGCAGATAAGAGTGGATCCAGGTATGGGTGCTGAGGAAGTACTAGTGACAGTGTTGCCCCTCCTTCCCGCTCCAGGGTAGGTAACTGACAGGTAGGTCCCTACCGCCTGGGTCTGGGGGGCCGCAGCTACAGGCTGTCCCTTTCCCTCAGCCTGTGTATTGCCTGAGCACAGCAGCACTGTCTTCCCCCATGGGGCTGGGGCTCCCCAAACCAGGAGGCTACATCTCCACCTTTGGAGAGCCCTCTACCCTCCCTAATGAAGACATCATGCCTTCCTTCTTGGTGGGAGCTCAGGCCAAGGTAGGAACCCCACCCTCGGCTCTGAAAGCCAGAGGCTCTGTAGAATGTGTCACTAAGGCCAGGGCTGTGCTCCCCTGGACCGGAGCTCTCCAGGGACAGGTCCTCCCCCCATCCCTCCCCACACTGGCAGGATATTGGTCAAGCCGCTCACGCTGGCTCATGGCATCAAGGCGTGCACGCAGCTTGGCCAGGCCGCGCACCCAGCACTGCGCCTCCTCGGCCGAGGGTGCCACCAGATCCAGGTTTTTCCGGTGGCCCTTGAAGGCAATGGTGAGGCAGCGCCCTGCTGGAAAGGCACCCCCGAAGCGTCTCAGGCCCTCAGACTGGTGGCCTTCTCGGATGGCCTCGATGTGCTGCACAAAGACTGTGAGCAGGGCCAGATCAGACAGCTGTGCAGATGCCCGGATCATCCCTGGTGCGCCCTGACGCTCCCCTCACCACCGTTCCACCCCAGTCTGCTCACAGATGTGCTTGGACGGGGCGTGTGGGATGCGCCGTTGGAACCACACGCTGAGGCCATCCTCCTGCAGCCGGTACAGCCGCTCCTTCTGCCACGTGTGCGAGCGGATCTTGCAGAGACGAGAGCCCCGCAGCATGGTGCGCACGTCCTCATCCTCTGTGAGACCTGCGGGGTGACCTGGGGCATTGGGCCTAGCTGCAGGGAGCATCCCTGTCAGCGGCAGCTGCTTACCCCCTCCTGTATCCCCTCCAGCCAAGCCTTCACTCAGCTGCCCTATCCCACCGCTTCTCTCTTCCCAGTACTGAGGACCAGCCTAGGCTTTCACAGTGAGCTATACTCTCAGTCCTTCCTTTTTTTTCTGGGAGACAGGGTCTTTGTAGCCCAGGCTGGTCCTGAACTCACTATGGAGCCCAGGCTGGCCTTGAACTCACTGCAATCCTCCTGTCTCAGCCTCCTGAGTGCTGGGATTACAGGTGTGCCTTCCTCCTTGGTGGGAGCTCAGGCCAGGGAAGGTATCCCACCCTCAGCACTGAAAGCCAGAGGCTCTGTTTCAGACTGTGTCGCTAAGGCCAGGGCTGTGCTCCCCTGGACTTATGTGGTGCTGGGGAACTGAACTCGGGTACTTAGTGCTTGTTAGGCAAGTGCTTTAACGGCAGAGCCATTCCTCCAGCCCTTATTTCTCATTTTGACACAGAGTCTTGCTAATTTGCCAAGTTGTCCAAGATGGGCTCAAACGTAAGATCTTCCTGCCTCAGCTCCTGGAGTGCTAGGATTACAAGCATAAGCCACCGGGCCTGGCTTTCCTCTCCTGATTGTATCGAGCTGCCATCGCTGACTCGGCTTCAGGTTCTACGGCCCCTAAACACTCCCTACATGAGCGCCGGTCAAGCAGAATGACTCAGGGTCCCTAACCGCCCCCTTTCAGCAACCTTCCTTCACAAAAGCCTTCGAGCCTACCATCTGCTGCCACCAGCCAGTTTTCCCTGATGTGAAATGTGACTATCTGCACAGTAGTCTTAGCTATCTAACCTGAATCTTTCTTTCTTTTTTCTTTCTTTCTTTCTTTCTTTCTTTTTTTTTTTTTGGGAACCGGGGATTGAACCCAGGGCCTTGAGTGTGCCAGGCAAGCGCTCTGCCACTGAGCTACATCCTCAGCCTCTGAATCTTTCTTGTTGCAACCCAAGCTCCTTGCTTCCACTTCCCCCATGACAAGGCGGGATATTGTGCCTCCAGGGCCACAGAACCAAGACATCAGGACCAGCCCTCGCCGGCTCATCTCTGGACACGCTGGACCCCTGCACCGTGCAGCCTTCTGCTGCTCCCCCCTTCCTCTCCCTGCTCCCTGCAACACCCTGGGGAGAAGACGGGGAGCCAGCAGAATGGAACCTCAGAGCTCTGGAGAGCTCAGTCCCAACTCTGCCACCTTCCAGTAACGTAGTCCTGGCAGCACTAACTGCAGCGGTTGCCCATTGGCAAAAAGACAGTCAAAAACCCTGGGGGAATGGCTTAGCGGTTAAAGTGCTTACTTAGCAAGTGCTAAGTCTAGTGCTAAGTACCCAAGTTCGATTCTCCAACACCCCATAAACTGGGCGTGGTGGCGCACGCCTGTAATCTCAGCACTTGGGAGGATGAGGCAGGAGGATTGCCCTGAGTCCAAGGCCAGCCTGGGATTCATAGTGAGTTCAGGACTAGCCCGGACTAAGAGTGAGACCCTGTCTCAAAAAAATTTTTTTAAAAAAGAGAGTCAAAAACCCTAAAAAGTAAAAGTCTGTTAAATCCACCTTGCTCAGTTCAGGCCAAGGGGTGTGTGAGGGAGCCCTGGGCTTCGGAAGACTCCCTCCTTCCTCTGCAGGAATTCCGCCCACCCTGCACCTGGCCCTAGATCAAGACTTCCCATTTCCCCGAGGGATGGAATGTTTAGGCCATTGCAAGTTTTTCCAGATCAACTGGGTGATCCAAGGGAGTCTGGATGATCCTTTCACTTCCTCAGATCCCTATAAACACAGCAGCTGCTCAGCCTGGTGCGTGGTTCCGGAACTCACCCACTGTCCTTTTCACACTGTACTCTGATCTAAACAGACTCTTAACCTTATCTTTACCTCCTTGGTAAATTCCCCTTTTTTGAGACAAGGTCTTGCTCTGTAATCCAGGCTTGTCCTGAACCATAGCAATCATCTTGCCTCAGCCTCCTGAGTGCTGGGATTATAGGCGTGTTCCTGGCTTATGTGATGCTGGGGAATTAAACTCAGGGCCTTGGTCACTAGGCAAGTGCTCTAACTGCTGGGTTGTTTCTCCAGCTCCTCTCCTTGGTAAATTGCTTTTTTTTTTTTTTTGAAACAGGGTCTTGCTCTATAGTACAAGCTGGTCCTGAACTCACTACGAAGCCCAGGTTGGCCTCAAAGCAGTTCTCCTGCTTCAGCCTTCCAAGTGCTGGGATCACAGGCATACACTAGCACAGCCAGCATAGGTGGTGTTTGGGATTCAAACTCAGGACCATGTGCTTGTTAGGCAAGTGCTTTAACCACTGAGCTATTCTTCCAGCCCACCTTGGTAAATTCTTTTACTGGCCCACAGTACCAGCTCAATATGACACAAACGTGTAACTATTCTCCATCAATAAAACAGAAATGACACTAACAGCTGTGCAAAATTTAAAATTCAAGCCAGGCCTGGTGATGTAGACCTATAATCCCAGTACTCTGAGAGGCTGAGGCAGGAGCACTGCAAATCCAAGTCCAGCCCAAGCAATTTAGCAACTTCATGAGACCTTTTCTGAAAATAAAAATACAAAATGGGCTGGGAAATATACCTTAGAGTGAAGGCACTAGGTTCGAGCCCAGTACCAAAAATTCAACAAAAATTCAGGGATTTTTTTTTTTTTTTTTTTTTTTTTTGAGACAGGGTCTTACTCTGGTCCTGGTCTCACTGTGTAGCCCAGGCTAGCCTTGGACTTACAGCAATCTTCCTGCCTCAGCCTCCCAAGTGCTGGGATTATAAGCAGGCACCACCACATCTGGTTTATGTAGTGCTAGGGAATCAAACTCAGGACCTTGCACTTGCTAGTCAAGAGATTTAACCCCTGTGCTATTCCTCCAGCCTCCAAAATTCAGGGGTTTCTACAACATAACCAATACTATGCCACACAGAGGTTTGGCCAGCCTGGCTCTGAGTTGCCTGGAACACACACTGCTCAGCCCTCAGGCACCTGTCAGGTGTCTGCGCAGCTGTGACCTGGCTCAGCACAAGTCTACACCAAAGGGCTGCTGAGCTGAGGAGACATGGGAAGCAGGAGACATGACCCCTTCCGAAGGAGGGGGCAAGCAGGAGCAGAGGAGGGCCCTGAGTGCCAGAGGGAGCTGCTCGGCCGTGCACGAAACCCCAGAGTTGCCAGAGATGGAATCTGGACCTGTATGTGAAGTCTCCATCGTTTTTTTAATGTTAGTAACTAAACTCAAATTCAAAGAAAAAAAAACCTAAACCACTGTGGTTAGCCAAGCAAAACCTGACACAATGTCTTTCTTTCTTCCTCTATTTAAACAAGCCCAGTGCTGTGCTTGGCTCTGTGTCCCCAAGGCTCCTGCTCTCCCACAGTTGCAAACTCTGATTTAAAAACCAAACCCAAAGCCTCTCAGAGCCTCTGTAAGATTGCTCCCTTTCTTTTCCTCTAGCTGAGTCCTTCAAAGATAATCTCAGTGACCAGTTCCCCTAGGAAGCCTTCCTTGACTTGTCCTCAAACAGAAGTTTTTCCTCCCTGACCACCAGCAACACTTTTTCCTTTTAGAAGTAGCACCACCAAAAGAGAGAAAAAGAAGAAGCAACCACAAACCAGGCATGGTGGTGTATGTACCTGTCGTTCTAGCTACTCTAATCCAGAGGCTGAGGCAGAAGAATTCCAAGTTCAGGCCAGCCTGGGAAATTGTGCGAGTCCCTATCTCAAAAATAAAATAAAATAAAATAAAAAGGGCATACTCAGGAGGCTGAGGCAGGCAGGCTGTCCTAAATCCAAGGCCAGCACTGGGCTACATAGTGAGTTCAGAACCAGCCAGAATTACAGAATAAGACCTTGTCTCAAAATAATAATAATAATAATAATAATAAAAAGGGTTAGAGATGCAGCTCAATGATAGAGTGCTTGTGTGCATGCACCCCTGGGTTCAATCTCTAGTACGTGCAAAAGAGAAAAAGAATGCAGCAAAACCAAAACCCTACATTGTAATTTCAGAGGACTGCATAAGCCTGACAGCAGAATGTCATCTCTCCTCCCTACAGTGGGCCGGAGGCTGTGGATGTAGCTCAGTGGTAAAGTGCTCAAGGCCCTGGGTTCAAGTTCCAGTACCAAAACAGGAAAAAAAGAAAAAAATACACCCTCCCGCTACAGTGGGCCTGGCTCCACTAGCTTCTATGGAAAAAAGGGTAACTAGATGGGGCTAAGTGTCTTCTACTATTCTACTCTAACCTTGACTTGTCCTTCTCAGGTTCAGGTTCAGGACCAAGGCCTTCAGGCTGGGTTTCTCAGCCTTCCTGGTACATAAGAATCACCTGGGGCCCAAAGATTCACTCGGCAAGTGTGGGTGGAGCTTGACCGTCTTTCTTCTTTTCCCCTCTCTCTCTCTCTCTTTCTCTCTCTCTCTCTCTCTCTCTCTCTCTGTCTCACTCTGTCTGTCTCTGTCTGTCTCTGTCTGTCTCTGTGTGCCTCTGTCCCTGTCTCTCTCTCTTTCTCTTTTTTCCTGAGACAGGGTCTTGCTTTGTATTCCTGGCTGGTCCTACACTCAGTATATACCAGGCTGGTCTCAAACTCAAGGCAATCCTGCCTCAGCCTCCCGAGTGCTGAAATTACAGGCATGCACAACCACACCCAGCTCACATGGTGCTGAAGAATCAAACCCAGGGCCTTGCACTTGCTAGGCAAGAACTACATCTCCAGCCCCAAAACTCAGGGCCTTTGCACTATGCTCTATCCTCAGCTGATGTTTTGGTTTTGATTTTGAGACAAGATCTCACTAAATTGTCAAGGATGGACTTGAACTTGCAATCTTCCTGCCTTAGCCTCCTAAGCAGCTGAGGGTACAGGCATGCATCACTACAAACAGCAGGGCATTTGAGAGCATCTGTTGTTTTTCTGGTACTGGGAATTGAAGTCTGTGTCTTCACATATCCTTAGCCCTTTTTAATTTTTATTTTGAGATAAGTTCTCACTAAATTATTAAGTTGCCCAGTGTAGGCTCAAATTTGTGATCCTCCTGCCTCCGCCTCCCAGAGCGCTGGGATAGCAGGTATGTGTCACCAGACCTGGCTAGGGCAGCTGTACAGCCATAGTTGGTATTCAGCTGCTTTGGGATTCTTCAAGTTTGATACTCAACACATTCTGATGTGAAATTTTTGTCCCAGGACTTACCACTTAATTGGTATTAGATACAAAAGCCAGAACTTACTGGCAGCGATTGCCTTGTGTCTCACAGCCCTTTCTAGGCAAAGCAATTTGTTTGATAGTTGGTATTTCTGATGCTCATCACGGTCCCCAGAACCAATTAAAGGTTGAGTACCAAGTATTATTGTATTTCTAAAATTTACCTTATGGCATTGAAGGTGACCAAGACTAAAAATCAGGGTCTCGGGCAAGAGAAGAACCTGCCCTCCTCAGGGATGTGTGGTCACCCATGGCTCTAACAGCTCTCTGGGTACAGCTGTTGCCCTCTGGATCAGCACCCACTTGGTGCCCTCCGGCCAGGAAGGGCAATAGAACCCTTCATTCCAGAAGGAGTCACATTGAGGTACTCAGCAGACCTGCCCTCTCCCTCCCTGCTTCTTGCAACATCCTGAGGAAAACAAAACAAAACAAAACAAGGTGTGGGCAGGACAGTGGGGCCCTCGGCTGGGACTACTCCTGGTCTATTCTTGGGACAGAGGAAAAGCTTTGCAGCTGAGTGTGCCACCGCACTCTCCGGCAGGGAGGGGTTGGCGAGTGACTAAGGCCGGAAATAGAGGTGAGTCACTGCAGGCCTGCTGTGTCCAGCTTTTCTGCAAACAAGCTGCTGAGGCAGACAGCCCAATGCTCAATGGGCTGGTTTCCACACGGAGGGGACCCGGCTGCTCTTGGCCCCAATCCCTAACTCCCTGGGGAGACTTTCAGGGGAAGGGTGACATTCGAGCTACCCACCTGGTGGCACTGGCCTCTGGATCCCACTCTCCCCAACTGCACACCCATGGAAAAAAACAAACCGAATGAAGATGCGGTACCAGGCTGGGCCAGGTGCTGAGTCTCAGGGCAGTGCTGCCAACCTGTGGGCAGTGAGGAGCCTAGGATGCCTGACTGGAAAGACAGGGCCAAGGGAGATAAGGGAAGGTCAGCCGGAGGGGACTGGCTTTCCACCCACACACCTCAGAAACATCTGTAGCTCCCGTCAGGCCCAGACCCACAGATAGATGTTGCCTCAACCTCAACCCTACCAGCTCTTCTCGGCGCAAGGCCTCTCGCCTGCACCGTGTCAGTGGGCTTTTTGTCTGAGCCTGGGCCAGCACCATGGTCACTCTGAGGGAATAACCATGAGATAACAGCAGGAAAAATGGAGGTGGCAACAAAGCAAGCCTCCATCACAGGTGAGCAGACAAGCACAATGCCGTATCTGCTCATCTAATGGGACATCATCCAGCCTTCAAAAGAAGTGAAATCTGGGACTGGAGCATAGCTCAGCTGTTAGAGTGCTTGCCTAGCAAATGCAAGGCCTTGGGTTCAATTCCCCAGCACCACATAAGCTGAGCATGGTGGCACATGCCTGTAAACCTCGCACTGGGAAAGCTGAGACAACAGGACTGCCATGAGGTCCAAGGCCAGCCTGGACTCCACAGGGCAACGGTTTCAAAATTAATCAATCAATCAGTCCCTGGGGATGTAGCTCAGTGTGAAGATCCCGGGGTCCATCCACAGTACTACAAAAAGTCAAAAGGAAACTGAGGCAGAACTCTAGGGAATTCAGTGGTGCCCAAGAGAGAAGAGGCCCCAGGCGTTCCCGTGTGGCTGCCATCCACAGGCTCTAGTCTCTAGAATGGTTCTTGCCCTGGCAAAGGCTGAGCCATTCCTACTTATTGCAGTGTTATTACCTGGAGATCAGGGACTTGCCCTGAGCCCACTGCTCATCCCCAAGAGGGACCTGGCTTGGCAAGGAAGGGCCAGGCGCGGTGTGCCTGTAACTCCTGCCTTCACCAGGACAGCTTGAAGTTTGAAGGAATGCGGTCTGGGTGGCCCAGGCTGGTGGGGAAGACTACCTCATGCCAGGACATGACCGGACCTTCAAATCCTGCCTCTTCCACAGATGGGGCACTGAAGCTCAGAAAGGGCAAGCCACGCACGCTGAGACCAGCTCAACGGCCCCGGGCAGGGAAGGGCACAGAGGCCAGGTGGGATGAGGCGGTCAGCGTAGGCCTGTGAGGAGGATGGGATGCCATGTGTCAGGCAGTGTGATGGGAGTGATATGCAGAGGTCAGGGTGTGCACTGAGTTGTTGGTCTCTAGCCAGGGTGTGCTCAGGGCGGTGTGTACATGCAGGGGTGTGAGTGGGTGTGTGGCTGGGTGTGTGGACAGGGCAGGAGGAAGGTCAGCCAAGCTGGGGAGGAAAAGAGGCAGCTGTGCGAGCGCCAGCGCCCCCTTAGGAAGGGCACACAGAGTCAGGGAACTGTGAAGCTGACAGCCCCTGCCAAGGCTGAAGGGAAGAGAAACAGCAGTGTTTCCTGGTGGTTGGTCCCATAAGGCACTGGCAGAGGACACACAGCATGTAGGGTCCCAAACACCTTCCCCTAACCCCACAGCAGCAGGCAGCCCCAGCACTGCAGGTACCAAGCGGTCTACCTTGTCTCAGCTGGCTGCCATCCAGGCTAGAAGAGATAAGCATTTAGCGCCAGAATCCCTAACATTCCTAGGAGAATCACCAAGGCAGGAGAGGCAGACCATGTGTCTCCAGGGAGGTGAAGGCAACAGCACCTTCTCATGGGGCCAGAAAAGGCATGAAGCCTGGTTAATGGCAGAGACGAGGGTGAGGGGACAGGGGGAAGTGAGGAGGCCATAGGGTATGACAGAGCCAGACCCCAGTCCTGCCTGGCTTGCCCCTGCCTCTCCTGGAGGGCTGCCCAGCCCTCCCCATTATCCAGGCTAGGCATCTGCCAGGGCTCAGGGTCACTCCAAATTTTAGACCCCCACCTGCCAACACCACCCTTGCAGCCCCACTCACCCTGGAGAAGATGTTCGGAGCGGGCCATCGGGACAGCCCCTTCCCGGGGGCACTTAGTGGTGTGTGCAGGCTGGGGAGAGGAGGGAACAGGATTGTGCCTACTCAGACCTCTGCCCAAAGAGAGGATTAGAGGTGGGGGCGGAGCATCAGGGCTCAGACAGGGCACTGGGAAGATGGAGCTGCCGGATAAAATTTAGGACACCACTAACTGTGAATTCAGAGAAACAACAAGTACTAATTATAGCTCCTAAGGTTGGGGCACTCAGTGATAAAGCACTTGCCTGTTATGGATGAGGCCTAGTTTCAATCCATATCAGTACTGTGGGCATATGTATTTCATAAGTATGTTCATAAATACATCCCAAATTCTTTGATGTGCATTTAAAATTCAAACTTAAGGGTTGGGGGTGCAGTTTAGAGGTGAAAGTCCTGGCCTAGCAAGCACAAGGCCCTGAGTTCAATTCCCCTTGTGGCACACACCTATAATCCCAGCCCTTGGGAAGCTGAGGCAGGAGGACTGCCATGTGTTCAAGGCCAGTGCACTACACAGCAAGACCTTGTCTTTAAATAAATAAATAAAATTCAAATTTAAGGGCTGGGGGCATAGTTCAGTGGCTAAAATACTTGCCTAGGGGCTGGAAGAATAGCTCAGCAGTTAAAGTGCCTGCCTAGCTAGCTCAAGATTCTAGGTTTGAATCTCCAGCACCACATAAACCAGGCATGGTGGCATATGTCTGTAATCCCGGTACTTGGAAGGCTGAGACAGGTGGACTGCCATTAGTTCAAGGCCATCCTGGGCTCCACAGTGAGTTCAGGACCAGCCTGGACTACAGAGCAAGACCCTGTCTCAAAAAAAAAAAAAAAAGCTTGCCTAGCAAGTACTAGGTCTGAGGCATGAGGAATGCCATAAATGTGAGGTCAGCCTGGGCAACAAAGTGAGTTCAGGACTAACCTGGACTATAAAGCAAGATCCAGTCTCAAAGAACAAACAAACAAGGCTGGAGGAATAGTTCAGCAGTTAAAGTGCTTGCCTAGCAGGTGGTACTCAAGCACCAAGTACCTGAGTTCGATTCCCCAGCACCACATAAACTGGTTGTGGTGGTGCATGCCCATAATTTTAGCACTCAGGAGGCTGAGGCTGGCAATTGTCCTGAGTCCAAGGCCTGCTTGGGCTACACAGTGAGGTCATAACCAGTCTGGGCTTCAGAGTGAGACCCTGTCTCTGAAGAAAAAAAAAGAAACCTTAACTAGACTTACTGTATTTTGTTCAGCTTATTCAGCAGTCCAAGAAGGACACCTCTGGAAGTTGGCAGGGCCACTGCAGAGAGAGGGGCCTCAGGCTCACCTTTCATTCCCTGTGTTAGAAATCCAGACTCTGGGCCACAGGGGCCACACTGGCTGGGGTCAGATCTCTTACCTATGTCCATCTTTGAACCCTGAGCAAGTTACCAAATTTCTCTCCAGGCCTAAGTTTTCTCATTTGTTTTTTTGTTTTGTTTGGAGACAAGGTTTCCCTCTGTAGCCCAGGCTGGTCCTGAACTCACTGGGGTAGCCCAGGCTGGCCTTGGATTCAGGACAACCCACCTGCCTCAGCCTCCCGAGTGCTGGCATTACAGGCATGTGCCATCGTGCCCAGCTTTATGTGATACTGGGGATTTGAACTCACGGCCTTGCACTTTCAAGGCAAGTGCTTTAACCGCTGTGCCATTCCTCCAGGCCGGTTTTCTCGTTTGTAAATGTAGGCTTATAGTTCCACCTTCCTTATGGCTATAAGCATTAAATGAGATAATTATACAGACAGCCTTTGGCATGGCGTCATCGAGGCATTAACTTCTATTTGTTAATTTGACAACAAAGAGCATTCTTGAAATCTAGGCAGCAAGCAGATGCTATCTCTTAACCATGTGGCCCTGAGCAGGGGCTTCACCCTTCACCTCGAGTTTCTCTCCTGTCCCTGGAGACAGCCCCTTTCCCACTGGGGGTTTGAGAACTGAACAGGATGAGGCCTGATGAGAGCATTCCCTGGGCCCTCCCCCCAGTCCTCAGTACCCTGCCAGCCTGGTTCCCAGGTGGCACCCCCTCCCTGTCCCAAAGGCCTGTTCCTGAGGGGCTCCCTACCCTAGTTCCTTCAACTGATCTTAAATAAGATCTGTTCTTACTCTAAGGAGCACAGTGTGTGGTGGCAGGGCTTGGCCAGTGAGGGCCACCTTGAGAAGGCCAAAGGCGCTCATAGTTGTGGAAGCCACCTGGGTGGGACCAGGCCTAGGCCCTGCTCCTGATGCCTGAGGGGTGGGCTCGGGGACTCCTGGGTTTTGTCCCCACCCTGCCCGTGGGCTCAGTGGGGCCTCAGGAAGCAGCATCCTCACACATTTCCTCTCTCAGAGGTTACTCAGCAGTCACCGCAGCAGGCCAGGCCAGTCATGGGAAGGAAAGGTGGCCGAGATGGCATTCTGGCATCCACATAGTTCCTGACTGTGTCACCCTGATGAGGTGACCAGAGTTCCCCTGAGCCCTTACTTAACTTATGACTGCTGAGTGAGGCTCAGGCTTAATTATGAGTCTACAAGTCTCCACCCACTACCCTGTTCCTGTTACCTATCTGTAGCCACAGGGCCTAGCCTGGTGTCCTGGCCCATGATGGGGCTTGGCAGCCAGGTGTGTGGGAGCCTCACCTTAGCCTCCCACAGCATCTACCCACTGATGGGGGCTGATTCTTGGGATTGTTTCTCTGTCTTCAGAAGAGCCCCTGGCTGTCCCGGCAACAGGTCACCCCCTCCCCAAACCACAGTGCTTCAGACCAAAGAAGGTGCCCTCACCACCAGGCACAACATTCAGATCTCTATCAGAGAGCCAGCTCCGTCTACCAAATAGGGCTTCTGGGGTCCACTACCTGGTAACTAGCCCAAGGTGGAGCCCCACACCCCTTCCCAGCTGCTTCTTCTGCCTTCCTCTCAGGGGTCCCCATTTCTGCTTTTGCCCACCCTACCATCGACTCTGTATAGCTCATTGCCACATAGGTCCTGCTCGTTGGAGTTCCTAGTGCCCTCCCAATAAAGTCGCTAACTCTACAAGGAGGAGCCCTGAGGATGTGGCCTCCACTTGCCTCTCTTGTCCCTCCAGTTGCCCTCTGGCTCTGGGGTACAGGAGGGCCTCTCTGGCTTCCCAGAATCTCACTTCTGCCCTTTTTTTCTTCTTTTTTTCTTTTCTTTCTTTTTTTTTTTTTTTTTCCTATTTTCTTTTTTTGAGACAGGGTCTTGCTCTATAACCCAGGCTGGCCTTGGATTCAGGACAATCCACCTGCCTCAGCCTCCCAAGTAGTGAGATTACAGACATGTAACACCACGCCAGGCTTTATGTAGTGCTGGGGAATCAAACTCAGGGCCTCAAGTGCCTTAACCACTGTGCCCTCTTTTCTGAGTCTTGTTCCGTGGTTCTATCATCTGAACTAATTTCTTAGTGCTGCCAAGCTCTCTGAGGGCAGGACTGTGTCTTGAGGGCAGGCCAGAGATCTTGTCTTAGGTCTCTATAAATACAGCATCAGGAACAGTGCTCAGGACATAGTAGATGCCTAATAAATTCAGGTCCATGATCAGGAGGAGCAGTGAAGTGAAGGAGAGGCCAGAGATGGGGACCACCGAATTCTGCCTCCAGATTTGCTTGGGTCCCATGCGCTGTCTTTCAGCTCCCTCGCTTTATGCTGACCCAGCCATCAGCTCCTGATGCAGCTGCAACTGCAACACATCACTTCAGTTGTAAGATGCGTCAGTACTTAATTTTCCTTCTTTTTTGAATTTATAAAAAAAATGTTTTGAGGCAGGGTCTCTCTGTAGCCCAGGCTGGTCCTGAACTCACTATGGAACCCAAGCTAGCCTGGGACTCACAGCAATCCTCCTGCCTCAGCCTCCCAAGTGCTGGAATTACAGGCATGTGCCAACACACCTGGCTTTAGGTGGTGCTGGGGAATCTAACTCAGGACCTTGGACACACAAGGCAAGTGCTTTAACCACTGTGCCATTCCTCCAGCTCCCTCTTTTTTGAACTTGGGATTGAGCCCACGCTTTCGTATTGAGCCTGTTTTTCAGTTATGCTTTTGAGATAAGGTCTTGGTAAGTAGCCCGGGGCTGGGCTTGAACTTGGATTCTCCTGCCTCAGCTTCCCTGAGTGCTGGGATTACAGGCCGGTGCAACCAGACCTAGCTTTTCTTTCTTTCTTTCTTTCTTTTTTCCCCATTCTACCATTGATCTATATCCCCACTCCTTTCTTATTTTTTATTTTGAGACAGGTTCTCACTAAATTGTCCAGGCTGAAAAAAAAACTTGCTAATGCTGACTCCAAATTTCCATCCTCCTGCCTCAGGCTCCTGAGTAGTTCAGATTATAGGCATGTACCACCACTCCTGGTACTTGCATGTCATTTTTTTTTCCTTTTGAGGAAGTATCTCACTCTATAGTCTAGGAGGCTGGGTTCCTGAACTCACTCTGTAGCCCAGGCTAGCCTTGAACTCATAGCAATTCTCCTGTATCAGCCTCCCAAGTGCTGGAATTATAGGTATGTGCCACCATGTGGTTTATATGGTGCTGGGGAATTGAACCCAGGGCCTTGTACTTACTAAGCAGTCACTATCTTCTGAGCTACACCCTTAGCCCCAAAACTTTACATTTTATAAAATGTTTTCAGTTTACCTCCTTATTCAAGCCTCTCCCCGCACCTGCCCACTGTGAGCTCCACTGTGCCTTTGCCCAAATTTTTTTTTTTTTTTTTTTTTTTTTTTTTTTGGAGACAGGGTCTCACTCTGTAGCCCGGGCTCATCCTGAACTCACTGTGTTGCCCAGGCTGGCCTCAAACAACCAGCAATCATTCTGCCTCAGCCTTCCCAGTGATCACAGAGCCAGCTCCATCTACCAAATAGGGCTTCTGGGACCACCTCCTGGTAACTAGCCCAAGGGGGAGCCCCACACCCCTTCCCAGCTCCTTCTTCTGCCTTCCTCCCAGGGGTCCCCATTTCTGCTTTTGCCCACCCTACCATAGACTTTGTATAGCTTAAAGGTGTACATCACCACACCTGGCTTAGGTGGTGCTGGGGAATCAACTCAGGGCCTGCACTGGCTAGGCAAACACTCCAATGGCTGCGCTATTCCTCTAGCCCCACTTTGCCCAGATTCTGAGGGTGCCGTGGCAGTGTGGCAGAGCACAACACGGGTACGCGTAACTCACTGGGTGCTCAATGATCAATTCCTTAGCCTCTCTGAGTTAGTCTCCCCACCCGTGAAGTGAGGATTATGACACCTACACTTCAGGCAGGTGAGACGGCTGCATGACACCACGCGTGTAAATCGTACAGTGCTGACCTACCTCTGGGGCACACTTAATATTCCTGCCAGTTACATTCCTCTGGACTAGTGACTTCCCCCAAGACCGAATTGGAAACCCGTGCTGTCTGACAGTGTGTGCTCTCTACTGTGTCTCTGAGGGGGGTTCTGGGGAGACCCCCCGCTTTGGAAGGATGGCTTGGGAGGACAGCCTTATCCACAGAGACTAACTGCCAACAACTCGTCCCTTCGGAAGCCTGACAAGAACTCAGGATGACCTGGGATGCCCACAGGCCCTAGGAGGTGCTGGGAGTGGGGGCTACTCCAGGCCATCACCTCCCACTCCACTTCCCCAGCCCTCAACAACTCCCTCCTTACCCCTTGCCCAAATTCGCACCCCAGCACGCCCCCGGGCGCCTCCAGGTGGGAACACAGGCCATCCTGAGCCCTGGACTCAGCCCAGAAAATCCGAAAGGCCTCAGGTGCGACCCCAAGTTGGGAAGGGGCCGGCACTTCTCACCACACAGCCTACCCAATCCCCCGCAGCCTGCGAGGCCCACCAGAGCAGCCTGGAACACCCCGCTCCTCCCAGGCTGAGCCCCCGGGGACAGACCGGCCCACCCGACCCCCGCTACTTGCGCGCCACGGACCCATCTTCTTCAGCGCCCTCAACCCGGGCCTTCTGGAGCCGCCGTCTAGCGAAGCCGGCGAGGGCGGGAGCGCGAGGGTCGCCGCGGCCGGGGCGGGCACCGAGGGCTCCTCGGACGGGCGGCGGCACCTCCTCCAACGGCCGCACAGCATAGTTCGGTAGGGCCGGGGCCGGGCGCGGGTCTGCACGCAAGGACTGGGCCACAGGGACACAGCTGGGGCCGGCCCCGACTCCGTGCGCGATCCCGAGAGAAGAAACTTAGCGGCGCGCCAGGGGAGTCGGGAGGCGAAGTTGGGAGGAGGGAGAGGGGGCGGGGTTAAGGGGAGGGGGCGGGGCGAGGACGGCGCGGAGGTGGCGCGAGAAGGCGGCGGGGACCCCAGCCCCGGGCTTGCGCGTCCGCTCTGCGCGGTCTCCGCTTTGGCCCCGCTTGTGAGTCCAACCTCCTCATTCCCCGATCCTCGGATCCCGGCCCCATCGGTGGCCAGAGCCCCGTGGGGAGGAGGCGGTCACTCGAGGGGCAAGGGCTGTCCTCCCGCAAACACCGTATCCCTTTCGGGGACACTGACTCCACTTGGACTCGGGACGCTCCACCCTTCCCTGCCGGGTCCCGCCCGGAGGCCTCGGCAGGGAGCCAGGCGGGGGACGGGATCCTGGCGATTGTTTCTGGGTTGAGTCGTTGGGCCAGGAAAGGCCACAGTGGAGGGCGGTGGTGCGGCGGTGTAGCGAGAACCCCGGGGTGGGAACCGGGCTAGCGGGGTGTGCGGCAGGCAATCACGTCGACGGAATAACCTTCTGGCGCCAGGCCACGTTTCGCCCCCTACTGGTTGAAGTCCCCCAGCCGACTGGCCCTAGATTGGCCTTAAGTTTAGAGTTCTTGGATCTGATTCTGAGGTTCAAACCTGGGACCATTTGACATTCTCAGCCAGGCGATCCACGGTCCTGGGAACGCCGCCGCGCGCTGTGGAGGTGTCCGTGACGTCGACCCGAGGGCGAGTGACTGTGTGCGGGTTCTAGCGTTGCATCCGGTGTGCACCGGGATAGCCAAAGGACCTTGTCTGCCTTGTCTGCAGCAGGGGCCTTGAGCCGGGGCGGAAGCCTCCCACACGGAACCCTGCGTTTCCAGGGAGCGAGAGTTCCTCGCTCCACGCAGTTCTCAGGTGTCCCAGACCCAGAGATTCTGCTCACTGACTTGGGACCCACGCTCTCTCTGGTCCTGAATTTTCTTCCTGGGTCTCGTGTCTTTGTTCTTGTGTAGATATATGTATTTTTTGCCCTGGTACTTTTGATTCTTCGATATCTTCTTCCTCATTCGATGAGGAACGATGCCTCTGTGCGTGTGCGTGTGTGCGTGTGCGTGTGTGTGTGTGTTCGTGTGTGGAGGTGTATGTACCGTTATTCTTTAGCTTAGCTTACTCTTAAGCCTTTCAAAACTCAGCTCCAGTGTCCTTCCTCCCACACTCCGAGGCTCAGTACATGACTATTTTCTGTCCCCAGTGCCTGAGGGTCCGAAGAACTGAGTTGGATGATGCAGCCAGGCCAGTGTCCGCCCGCCGCAACTAGTGAGTTTCCACCAGGAGGCGCAGTAATTCCTAGATCTTGCAGTATGTCCGCCGGGGGGCGCTGCCACCCGTCTCCGACTCCAGGAATGAGAAGTCCAATCCGTAGAGTGGCCCCGCCCGATTGGGAGAGGCGCCGTGAAACTATTTGCATAATCTTGAAAGAGCCGCGCTGAGAGGCTAAAGTGTAGAAGCCGAATGTGAAACGATGCCTCTTATTGGTTTATATTTCCCCCTCGTTCTGCGTCCCCATCCCGGCCAGACTGGACCCCGAGGTCAGTCGGAAGCCTCCGGCTAGTGGTGAGAGGACCCAGGTGTCCGGGACGGTGGGCACTGGGGGGTGAGTGCCGGGTTGGGGTGCGGGGCACCCAGGGTGGGAGGGCTGCTCGCCCGCCCTAACTCCTCCTCCCTCATCCATTTGTCTGTTTAAGGAGTTAGATATGTGCACCTAGACTGGTGTATCTGGGGAGGTGGCTGGCTCTACGACCCTTGCCACTTCCCTCCCTACCCACCCACTGAGGTGCTCGCCACCCTGGCCCTAGCCACTGCTGCCTTGAGAAAGGGCAAGGAGTCTCCTAGGCTGCAACTTCTGCCATACGGGGTACCCCTCAGGCCTCTGAAGAGATCAGTTTGCTTCTTCGGAAAGTGGACCCATGGCTATGGTGCCGCGGTGGGGCCTCCGTGGAGGCCTGCTCACACTGAGGCTTGTTCTTGCAGGTTGGTCTCCGGAGATTCCAGCAGCATGGGCACAGAGAGTGAAAGTCCAGAGCCAGATTGTCAGAAACAGTTCCAGGCTGCAGTCAGTGTCATTCAGAACCTGCCTAAGAATGGTGAGGCTATGGGGACCTGCATTTTGGGGTTCAGGATGGCTGAGGTCCAGCTCCAAAGTGGACCTGCCCTGATGCCCACAGTGTTTGCAGACGAGTCCTTGCCTGGGCCGTCCTGGTAGTTCCTTCTGCCTCTTGCTCTTGTCCAGATGCTGGGGGAGGGGGCGTTACTCCTTGCTATCGCTGCCTAGTCCACAGTGGCTCCCCCTTTGCCCTCACCTCAGCCTCTGGAGGCTGGAGTGATGCTGTTGCCTCCGCTCTGTAACCTTCTGCCCAGGCTCCTACCGCCCTTCATATGAAGAGATGCTGCGATTCTACAGCTACTACAAGCAGGCTACCATGGGGCCCTGCCTTGTTCCCCGGCCGGGGTTCTGGGACCCTATTGGACGATATAAGTGGTGAGTTCCCCATCAGTCAGAAAAACACAGCTTATCTGTCAACCACCCTTCTTACAGCCTTCCTCTCCCCAGGGATGCCTGGAACAGCCTGGGCAAGATGAGCAGGGAGGAGGCCATGTCTGCCTACATCACCGAGATGAAAATGGTGGCACAGAAGGTAAGAAAGCTGGGGTTCTCTGTACCTAAACTTCCAGCCAGGTGTCCTTCCCCTCACCCTTTTAGTGCTGGCCTACATTTGTTTCCTACATGTTGGTAAGCCCTTGGGAATCACCACCTTCCTGTTGCCCACACTCCCAACCCTGCCTATATCTGGTTGACTCCTGGCACAAGATTACATGTGACAGGACAGGAACAAGGGGAAAGGACCAACCTAAAAGGGATGGGGGGCAGTGGTGAGAGGGGCCAGCCTTTCCCCATTATAACCCATCCCACACAGGTGATTGACACAGTACCCCTGGGTGAGGTGACAGAAGAGATGTTTGCTTACTTCAAGCCCCTGTATCAAGTGATCCCTGATATGCCGAAGCCCCCAGAAGCCTTCTTGAGAAAGGTCACAGGTCAGATCCCCATAATGAGAGTGCTGGTGTGAACTGTCTTAAGTCTAGGCTAAAAAGGCTGACAGTTGGGGTGATGCTGAGGCAGAAGATTCTAGATGATGTCCCTGTAAGGACCCCAGCCAGTGCCTTGGACTGGCCATCAGGCAATACACATGGCTAATGGGAATGAGGGACTTGATCTCACTGGCAAGTGCTAAGTTCTTCCCAGCCCCACCTTTGGACCATGTCTTGACAGATTGGAAAGAAAATGTACTGAACAGAGATGATGAAGCTGTCCCTGGGCCTCCCTGCCTCCCCAAGGAGCCAGCCTCCCCAAACCCAGGTTAGTGCTTAGGCAGGAGGGCCAAATTCAGGCTAGTGGGGGCATGCATGTACAGGTAGAGTGGAGGAGGACAGATGCCACACATCGCTCTCCACGCTTATGCCCTATGAACACTGGGACCTCCTGTACTCCCAAAGGCCAGGGGACAGACTTTAAGACTCCTATTCCAGAGCCCACCATGTCTGCTGGGCCAAGATCTCTTGTATCTCTGCCCAGATCACACCCCTCCCCTCTTTCCAGGGCCTCCCATGTGGAAATAACCCTACCTCCCCATCCCCAGAGTCCCAGCCACCCAGACACCTGGACTTGGAGGTTTTCTGTGATTCCGTAGAGCAGCTGGAGCCTGAGCTGGTGAGACCACTCCCCCTCCCTTTCCCTACCACGTTGTACCCTGGCTGCTTCACTTACTCTCGGATCTGTGACTCATTTTAGCAGATCTGGGTAGAGCAGAGGGGAGCAACTGGAGGAGAGCTGGAGACCAGAAACAGCCCTGAGACCCCCAGTGAGAAAGGTGAGCTCCTGACCTTTTACCCTTTCCTAGGGTTCTGGTGCCCCAGGCCTTCCCTTGGCTGCCCTCTTAGGGTGAAGGCAAAAGTCCAGCACAAGCCTTGGGGAGAACAACCTCTGTCCAGGAAGGGTTGCCAAACAGCCAGGCATCTGCTGGAATGGACAAAGTCCCTGCCCTGCCTCCTCTCCCAAGGGCCACTCAGGAGTCTTCACTTTTGCAGGTGCTGAGCAAGGGCAGCTGCATGGCCTTGAAAGTCATCCTCTTTCTGGGCCTCCTGGGGATCTGAAGAGACAGCAATGAATTCTGCCCTATGCCCTTCCTGCATACCAGGTCTCCGAAGGGGCACTTTTTTTTTTTATTTTGCTGAGTGTTGCTTCGTAGTCCCTTCTGGTCCTTTAACTCACAGCAGTGCTCCTGCCTCAGCCTCAGAATGCTGAGATTACAACAGGCATGAGCCACCATGCCCAGCTAGTACGTGGTGCTGAGGGATTGAACCCAGGGCCTCCTGTTTCCGAGGCAAGTGCTCTAACCACCAAGCTATGCCCTCAGAACTCAAAGGAACACTTCAGTAAACATTCGTGTGAGCAAATAGCTCTGTGAGAAAGATGATGGTTTGTCCTAGTGTTCACTGTATTCTGTATATGAATATGTAGGTATGTGTGTACATACGTATATATGTGTGTTATTTTGTGGTGCAGAGGAGTAAAGCCAGGCCTGGTACATGCTAGGCAAGCACTGTACCACTGAGCTACATCCCCAGCTCTGGGAAGTTAATGATTTGCCCAGAGTCACATAGCTAATCAGTAGCAGTTCTGGGATTCAACCCCCACTCGGATTCCTGGCAGCCCATGGTTCAGCTCTGTGGATGGACCTTACAAGTCGCACTTGGAAGGATCAAACACTCAGCCTACACCTTCTTACCCTGCCCAGCCCATGCCCTTAGCATAATTGCCTCTTGAGTCCCCTTCCCTGTGTCTCTGTGTTTTGCAGAGGGATTGGGCGGCAGCCTGCTCAGGCCCCAGGAGTTGGACACATGGCTGGTGGGGACAGTTCGGGCACTGCAGGAGAGTATGCAGGATGTCCAGAGGCGACTAAGGAGCCTGGAGAGCAAGCCCCAGCCTCCTGAGCATGTGAGTTCTCCCTCCCCCTCTTTAAGATCCTGGCAAGACTGTGGCAGAACTCTCAGTGGGTCCACTTGGGCTCCTCAGCCAGCCGTTTTTGTCTTTGTCTCCATGCCTCCAACTGCTCAGAGCTCTGTGCAGAGAACAGTGTGGCCCCTTAGCTGGGGCAGGGAAGTCGGAGGCAGGAAGTACTTCCCCCCTGCTTTCCTTCCTCCAGGAGAGGAGGACCCTCCCGTGGTCATCCCCTCTGCCTGGGAGAAACCCAGCATGAGACTGATCCCAAGAGTTGAAAGAGCCAGGGTGTATCTACTCTTTGCACTAGGGCCTGTGTCCTTGCCCTCAGCAGGACTTCTATTCCCACACTTCACAGATTTACTCTGAAACACCTCACCCTGCTCCCTTCATCCCCTGACACTTCAACTCCTGCAGAATCAATAAAAGCTGTCATTTCTGGATCCCTGGCAGACAGACACTTGCATTTTCTCGTTGAATCCACACAGTGACTCTTAAGAAAACAGGGTTTATATTCCCTCTGACAGATGGGGAAACTAAGGCTCTGAGAGGTCGAATAACTTGCCTGAGGGCACGTAGCCTAGGTGAGCCTCACTGAGCTGATTACATTAATGCACCACCAGGCTGCTTCTGGGGAGTCCATTGCTATTGCTGTTGTTTTTATTAACATGAAGTGATTGAGCTGGGGGTGGCCCCAAGTCTATCTCCCCACTATGCCTGCCAGTCTCTGTGATCTGTTCTTTAGAAACCTGGAGTGACTGGAGCAGGAAAAGGCTGAGTTGCTGTATGGGAGACTTTCTGGATGACCCCTAACCTACTGAGCACAGTGTGCATGGGCTGTGCTGACAGGGATTTCAACACCACCTCCCCTCAAAGGCTAACTTTTCAGCACTGCCTCCCCTTCCCCCAAAGCGCATTCTTTCTTTTTCTTTTTTTTAAACCTTTTATCAATTTTAAGTGCTGAGAATTTGTAGGTTATAGGCACTGTGTTGTTTTGCCTGAGATACTTAGATTTACATTTCTCAAAATAGGAATATGCTACTACCCAAAGAAGACATTATAACACACACAGTAAGTTTTTTGATATCATCATTCCTTCCAAATTCAAATTCTCAGGGATTGGAGGAATGGCTCAGTGTTAAGTACCTGAGTTCAATTTCCCAGCACCACATAAGCTAGGCCATGGTGGTACACACCTGTAATCCCAGTACTTGTTGAAGATGAGACAGAAGGATTGCCTTGAGTTCAAGGCCAGCCTGGGCTCCATACCAAGTTCAGCCTCAGCTACAGAGATAGACCTTGTCTCAAAAAAAAATTTAATTTTCTCCATTGTTGTGACACTGAATTTTTTTTTCTCCTCCAACCCCCGACACTAACTTTTATAGCTAGTCTTTTTCTAGTCTAGTCCAGGACCATATCCTGCACTCTTGCTTCCCCCAACCCCCTCTATTGAACAACGGGCTTTCACACTGAATTACATCCCCAAGTCTTTACAGCTTTTTACGTTATTTATTTTCAAGTTTTGCTCTGCAGTCCAGGCTGGCCCTAGACTCAGGGCAATGACAATTCTACTTCAGCCTCTCGAGTACTAGAATTACAGGCATGTACCCATGCCCAGCTTGTCCTTTAAATCTTTTATTTGTTTGAGAAAGGGTCTCACTCTACATCCCAAGCTGGCCCAAACTCACTATGGTGCCCAGGCTAACTGGCCATCCTCCTGCCTCAACCTCGAGTGCTGGGATTACAGATGTGTGCCACCATGCCCAGCTTATGTGGTGTTACAGAAGTGAACCTGGGGCCTTGTGTTTGCTAGACAAGTGCTTTAACTGCTGAGCTATACCCCCCGGCCCCTTTTTTAAATTTTTGATATAGTGTATGGTTATCACTAAGTTTCCTACATTGGGCTGAAACCTGTGACTCTCCTTTTCCAGCCTCCCAGAGTGAGATTATGCTACCATGCCCAGAAAGATTTTTTATTTTTATTCATGTATTATTTGCATTTATTAATTTTTCTTGAGGCATACTCACTCTGTAGTCCAGGCTGGTTCTGGCCCCATTATGAAGTCCAGGCTGACCTCAAACTCACAGCAATTCTCCTGCCTCAGCCTCTGAGTGCTGGGATTACAAGGTGTGTGCCACCACATCTGGCTAATCTTTATGTGGTGCTGGGGATTCGAACCTAAGATGTCACACATGCTAGGCAAGCACTTTAGCCACAGAACTATAACCGCCCCCCACCCCCACCCCTACTGACATATTCTGAGACAGTGTCTCAGTCCAGGCTGGTCCTGAACTCACTGTGTAGCCCACACTCACAACAATCCTCCTGCCTCCGCCTCCTGAGTGCTGGGATTACAGGTATGTGCCACCACACACAGCTTTTTTTTAAAATGTGAGGCCAACCTCATTCATGTAAGGCAAGCATTGTAGCACTGGGCTATATCCCCAGGCCTTTATTTTTTCTTTTTGGGGGTGCTAGGATGGAAACTATGGCTTACAGCATGCTAGGCAAGTGCTTTACCAGTAAGCTACATCCCCAGCCTGTGTCTTGTAATCAAGACCAGTCCTTTCTCATGCTACTAACTTGGTAACCAAACTTACAGAGTCCTACAGGATGTTCCACCTTTGCGGTCTGATTATATTCCTCTCTGTACTATATATCCTGTGAGTTAGACATTAAAGACTGAGTTAGGGTCATGTTAAACATTTTGGACCAGATTAAGTCTGAGGTGATGTTCTTCCTATCAGGGGACAGTGATTCTATCATGAACTGCTGGCATGGATGAAAGAATGACAATGTGATCTCACCTCTGTGAGGTTTTTGGGTTTTTGTTTTTGTTTTAGTTTTTTTGTTTTTTCCAGTACTAGGGATAGAACTCAAGGCCTTTGCACTGTTTCATCCCAAGCCAGTCTTTTTGGCTTAATTTTGAGACAGGGTATTGTCCAGGCTGGGCTCGAATTTGGGATTCTCTTGCCTTAGCCTCCTAGAGTGCTCAGTTTACAGGCAAATTTTCCCCTTGAAGCCAGGCAATATCTAGTTCCTTATCAGCCTCATTTACCCCATTGTTTTTGACAATTATGTAGTTCAGGCTGGTACAGAACTCACTATGTAGCTATATAATTTTATTATATAGTTTCCTTGATCATCTTGGGTTTTCCCAAAATAGGCCTTTATGGAAAGGCAGGATAAGTCTCTCTTTTTCTTTCATTTGTCACTGTTGCTGTTGGGGATCTAACCAGAGGCCTTGAATATTACTAAGCAAGGGCTCTGCTACTGAACTACACTTCTAGCCCCTTATCTATTTTTCAAGTATGGAATACTTAAAAAATTTGCTCATGGTGACAAATTTTGTTTTGTTTTGAGACAGGCTCTTGCTCTGTAGCCCAGGCTGGCCTTGGACTCAAGGCACTTCTCCTGCCTCAGCCTCACGAGCGCTGGGATTATAGGCTTGTGCCATCATGGCCAGCTTTATATGATGCTGGGGAACTGAACTCAGGGCCTTGTGCACTTCCAAGGCAAGCGCTTTACCTTCTGTGCCATTCCTCCAGCCATTTTTTGAGATAGGATCTCACTTCTGTAATCCAGGCTGGGCCTGAACTCACTTAAGGCTTATGCCACCATGCCCAGTTTATATGGTACTGGGGAACTGAACCCACTGGGCCTTGTGCTTGCTAGACAAGCACTCTAATTGCTGTGCTATTCCTCCAGCCTGTGTTTTCTTCTTTTGAGAATCAATGTGGACTCATGAATTTTCAAGAGTCAATATTCCAGTGAACTGTGATGACCATTCTTTTTGATGCCCAGATTGTCTCAACTAGGGCCTGTGGAGATCCTTATAAGTTGGATCCTATGTTCTTAGAGAAAACCTCATTTATCTTGAGAAGCTGCCTTGCTTTCTGTTACAAGGTATCCCACATTCCCCCTACCTTCTCTGCTTGGGCTCTCTCCAGGGGAGAATGATATTTAGAAACTAACATCTGAGTATTCAAGAGGCTTTGACTGAAATATGTGGCTCATCCTTTACAATGCAGGGCCTCAGGTAGTTGCTTTGTGGCCCTGAGACAGCCCAGAAGTCAGACCCCCTCTTCAGCTGCTCCTGGCATTTGAGATTGGAAGATGTGAGAGAGAATTGGGGTTCAACACCTCAGGGACACATGGCCCAGTTGCTAGTGGATAGGTCTTGGGTATAGAATCTCTCCTTCGTAGGGAAGCGGAGCTCTCTCTGGGTTTGGAAGCAGGTTCCTTGGGAGAGCTGTGCCAAGCCAGGACCAGCCCCTGACTCCTCCCCTCTTGACAGCAGAGGCCCCAGCCCAGGCCCCTCAGGCTTTCGGCTCCCACGCTGCTCTTCTTCCTCCTGTGGCCCTTCGTCGTCCAGTGGCTCTTCCGGCAATTTCGGACTCAGAAAAGGTGACTCTCAGGAAGGGCTTTCTAGCCAACTAAGGAGGCCAAGACTCTCTGACCCACTGTGGCCTGAGCCTTACTACGCTTACAAAAACAGCATCAGACAGCCCCCTGCCATCACGTTTGCCTTGGCACCCTCTCCCCAACTGGCCTCCCTACACCTCCCAAAAAAACCATCCTTCCTGCAGCTCACACACTTCCTCCACCCCCCAGGCTATGCTGGGAGGCTGCAATCCGGAGCTGTTCCCTGCTTCTGGGTTCACCAGTGTGGGGCGGGGCTGCGTCCCCTGGGGCCCCACCTCGAGGTCACTTGACTTTTCTTTTGGAGGAGGCTCAGCCTCTGGGCAAGTCGGGACTTGGTTCTGGGCCTGTTGGACTGACTGGCTGAAGACTGAGGAGGCCAGGGCCCGGATGTATGGGGAATATGCGGGAGGAGGGGACGCGTTTGCTTGCCTCCGTCTCCAGCCACCCCCAACATACACACTCAGGACGTTTTCACCACCGAAGAATCACTTACAAATGACTGTTTCCCTAAATAAAATAAAATTTCAATCTTCTGCTGTCTGGATTCCTCAGAGGGAGGGAAGAGAGTCAGCGCACAAGACACACAAGCCCCTGACCTCCCTCCCCAGTGCCCTTTGAACAGCCCAAGAGACCACTGGTTTCTGAATGAGGAGTATTTTTTCTCAGGATCCCACTGAGGTGAAGGTGGCAACGAGAAAGAGGACGACTGCTGCTGTCCACTTTGAACCTTGAGCATGGTATTGGGTTGGCCCAGAAGTGCCTGCTGTCCTTTTCTTACCTGCTAGCTCCTGTTGACTCCACTCCTAGGCCCTCAGCCTTCCCAGTACGTGTTCTAGAAGGCGAGGGCCCAGTGGATTCCCTATCACTACTCTTTCCTGAGTGGGGAGCAGGGCCCTGTGCTGCCAGTGGGAGCCCCAATACCAGAGACCCTAGCACCTGTACAGACCTTGTGCTGCGTGGCTGCCTTTTGCCAGCCCTGTTGTGCTGTCCTGGGCCTTCCAGGCTCCAGCCACAAGGTCGTGGTCAGCACCTAACTGGCCATCCCAAGCTTCTGTGCATGTCCCATGCCTCAGATGCCTGTCTAGTCACTGAGGACTGCAGCAGCACTGAGCACCTGCCACTGCCACCAATGGGGCCCTGGCCTCCCCTGCCCCAGGAAGAGGCAGTCCTGCAGGCTCACTTCTGGAGACCCTTAGAGTGCTGAGCTCCCTGAGACTCACGCCTTGGCCACTGCCTCAGGCTTGGCCATCCATCACTTGCCCTACTGCAAGCCACAGTCACTCTTTGGCCTTCAGTCCTCTTCAGGCAGGGCGTGTAACCCTAAGACAGACACCACACAGGTCCTGAAGCTCTACCACCCAGCTCAGGGCCACAAGCAGAAAGGCTGAAAGTATACACCCTTTGGGACACAAATGGACTAAATCAGAGCAGGGATGCAGGGAAGACTGAAGCCAGCTCTGCTGCACCCGTGCTGGCTGTGTAAACCTAGGCAAAACTGTTTCCCCTAGTACTGAAGAATGAACCTAGGGCCTTCACACTGAGCTATCTTCCCAGCCCCTTCTTTTCTTGGGAAGCAGGGAGGGTAACAGGATTGAACCCAAGATCTCTGCACTGACAGTTAAATTCCTAGCCCTTTCCCTCTTTTATTTTTCTCTCCCTCCCCCTTTTTTTTTTTCTTTCTTTCTTTCTTTCTTTTTTGGTTATAGGGTCTCTCTCTGTAGTCCAGGCTAGTCCTGAACTCACTAGTGTAGCCCAGGCTGGCCTTGGACTCAGGACAATCTGCCTGCCTCAGCCTCCTGAGTACTGGGATTTCAAGGGTATACCATCATGCCCAGCTTTATGTGGTGCTAGGGAATTGAACTCAGGGTGTTGCACTTCTAAGGCAGGCACTTTAACCACTGTGCCATTCCTCCACCCCTAAAATCCCTTTCTTCTTAAAAAATAAAAATAAGATAAATAAAATTGGGGCATGTTATATGCCCAGTATGTCAGTCAGCACGTTTGTGCCTGGGCTACTTACAGACTTAATGAAACCCTGTCTCAATTAAACAATACAGGGGCATACATGCATTTACGTATTTAGGAGGCTCAGCCCAGGTGATTTTTTGGAGGTACTGGGGATTGAACCCAGGGCTTTCACATTGAACTAAATCCCCCAGCCCTTTTTTTTTTTTTTTTCATTTTTTAGACCAGGTCTCACTAAGTTGCTAAACTTCCTAATCTAGTCTAGAACTTTCGATCCTCCTGCCTCAGCCTCCCAGAGAGTTGGGATTACAGGCATGTACCACTGGGTCCTGCTCCCTGCAGCCCAGGTGTTCAAGATAAGCCTGGGCAATACAGTGGGAATCCATCTCAAAAAATATATATTTTAAAGTGCCTTTCTTTGTGTCACTTTGAAAATTCTTCAGCCAATAAGTGGCTTCCTGGGAATGGAAAAAATGGCACAGCATCCCCAGCACCACATACACGGGGTGTGGGGGTGCATGCCTGTAATCCCAGCACTCAGGAGGCTGAGGCAGGAGGATTGTCATGCATCCAAGGACAGCCTAGGCTACAGAGCAAGATCCTGTCTCAAAAAATAATAATAATAATAATAATAATACAAAATTAAAAAAAAAAAAAAACTGGTTTCCTTCAGGACATCAGTCCACAACTCCTAACTTCCAAGTAGCTTGGTTCACAAGTTCCTACAGGGATTTTCTTCACTTAGCATTTTGGCTAAATGGTTTGATGACCTGTCCACACAGTCCATGAGCAGCTTGAGACAAGTATGACACTCTGTTCAATTCCATATTAGGAACAAATGGTTGTCAAATGAATATTCAAGGTTTTCATTAGGTTGAAGCTATCGGGAATATAAAATATAAATTAAAGAAAAAGTAGACTTTAGGTTTGTGTCAGAAAAAAAAAATGGTATTGAGGGGGTGGTCAGAAAGACCTGAGCTCTAGCTAGAACTGCCACTTAGTAGTCAGGTGATCTTGGACAAGTCACATAATTTTTGTCTTACAGATTGTTATCTCTAAAATGGACACAGTAATTCTTACCCTGCCTACCTCACTGGGCTGTGGTGAGGTCAGATAATTCTTTGTGCAAAAAAGGTCATCCCGCGCACATGGGTAGGAGTGTAAGGGATTGCCATTAAGGAGTAAATACTAACCGTGGGTCAGGGGATGGAGAAGAGAGAAATGGCGATTATTCCACAGAGATTAGAGTGGAGGGTTCTTCAGGTTCTTTGGGAGGGCCTAGGAGTCCTGAGAATTCCTTCCAAGGGAAATTAAGCTTCATCCCTTCCCCATGAATCTGCCCCACAGTCCTGGGCCAGATGACCTTGTCCCATTTCAGGACTACGCCGCCTCACTCCTCCCTGGAGAAGCCTCTGGCCCTGCTTCCTTCTTAATACTGCCCAGCACTCACTGATGAGGGAGAATGTTCTTTCTCTATGTGGACGATGCCTTTCTTTTACAAGCCCAGGGTGGTTGATTGAACTCAATGATTTTGAGCCCTTCTTCAATAAAAGCCCTCAGTAACTGACCCAAACGCCCCGGTCCTGGCAGAAGAAATGTTCAGGTTCTGAGTTTCGGAAGTAAAGAGACCAAGTAGGCCCCAGCAGGCCGTTTTCTTCGACTAAAGCCGAGGCTGGAGTCCTCCACCCCCACCCCGTGCTTTCGATCCGCCCCATGGAGAACCTCGGTAGCAGATGAACATTTTGCACTGACTCTAAGAGGAAGCTCTCAAAGCACAAGAGGGAGATTTAACTCCTCCACCCTCACCCAAGGGTCCACAGGGTAGTTGGGGGTGGGGGTGGTTCGACGTCACCGGGACTCGAACTCGCCCTCTTGTCTCCGGAGGCCTAGTCCGGAGGTACTGCATGAAACCCGGCTACACTGTCCCTTTAAGGCGGCACTTCTTATTTTTCATTTGTTTACTTCTGCATGCGCGTTTCAATTTTGTATAAAAATTTCTTCATAATATCCTTCCGCAAACGTTGGTCCCACACGCTAGCCACCAGCCTTGAACACACTACGGCATTCGTAAGAACCAACATTTTAGTAGCTGTGGCTAACATCTCTTTCTGTAGTATTTAATCCTCTTCTAGACTTTAGGGACTATTTTTTAGGAATAAACCATTTTTGCTTTAGTTAACAAATGTTTATGATCGTCAAAACCCTTCCGCTGACAACCGAATATGGTAATAATCTTTAAAACGCACCTTTTCATAAAAAGCATTCTCTGTGAGCTCACAGTGGCTATAGAATCTTCTTGTATTCCTGAGGCAGAATGGTATGGCCCAGAACCCGCCTCCTCTACTGTACGATTGGTCTACCTTTCTCGGCGTGACGCGTGATCCTTGCCCAATGGTCGCCTACGTTCCTCCAGCGAAGGCTAAGCGAGGGAAGGAGGCGGTCTGGGAGGCGCCCCCTACGCGTCCTGGGATTGGCTACGTCGCACAGCGCGCAAGGACGGCGGGCCTGAAAGATAGGAACTACCACTCCCGGCTTCCTGAGGAGGGGACTCCAGCGTACATGCGCAAAGGCGGCGCAAACAACCTCCTATATAAAAGGGGCGCAGAGCGCTGGGAGGCAGCAGTTGGAAGTTGGCAGGTGGAGAGGCAGGTTGGGAGGGGAAGTCGGGGGAGGAGGCGGAAGAGGAGCTGTCGGAAGGGGGAGGAGGGAGGGAGGAAAAGAGGAGGAGGCGGAGGAGAACTGAGCTGAGGAGAGCATCGAGCCAAAGGGGAGATGAGTTTGTCTGTCCTCGGCTGAGGCTCCGGCCGGGCCTAGAGAACTGGGAGCTCGGGTTGGAGCGACACCCGTGGAAGTGGGAGGAGGTGGCTCTGGGACTTTAACCCCTTGTGGGCTCTGCGGCAGGGGATTTAACCCTTTGTGGATTCAGCCCCTCGGAGGCAGCGTCATCGGGTAGTTTTAACCCTTTCGGGGCTGGGTTTTAACCCATTGAACTTAACCTCAGCTTCCTGCCCACCGACCAACTTCTCTATTGTGAGGGATCCCGGCGGGGAGGCTTGAAGTCCACCCCTTGCACATATTACGTACTATTCCTGCTGCTGCACCCCCTTGGACCCGCTAAATCGCCGTGCTGTGGGCGCTTAACCCTTTACTGACTTGAGCTCCCCAAGTTGCATTTGGAGTTTCCTGACAGAAGGACTGACTGAAGACGTCACTGCAGAAATTACAGACCGAAGAGGACTCTGTTGGATATTTTTAAAAGAAAAGACCTCTTTTTTTCTTTCCCCTTAAGGACTTAAAGCCAAAATTTCTCAAACTTTGCGAAGGACTCTTTACTAGCCATGGCCGAACCACTCTTGTCAGAATATCAACACCAGCCTCCAACTAGCAACTGTACAGGTGCTGCTGTTGTCCATGAAGAGCGGAACCCTGAGCGCCCCCCAGGCGCGGAGGAGCGGGTGCCCGAGGAGGACAGTAGGTGGCAATCGAGAGCGTCCCCCAAGTCGGGTGGCCGTCCGGGACTGGAGGGGGAAGGGAACCTGGAGCCCCAGCTACCTCCCCAGCAGACCCAAGCTTGTCCCGAATCCGGCTGCCTGGAAGCGGGAGAAAAGGGCCAGAATGGGGACAACTTGTCCACAGGTGGCGCCTCCCCACCGGCGGAAGAGGAACCGATGTCCGAGCAGCCCTGTCTTGACTCCGAGGCCAACAAGTTGGGGGCTTCTGCCGCTGGGGGTGAGGAGGCGTGCGGACAGCAGCAGAGACAGCTGGGCAAGAAAAAACACAGGAGACTCCCCTCCAAGAAAAAGCGGCATTGGAAACCGTACTACAAGCTGACTTGGGAGGAGAAGAAAAAGTTCGACGAGAAACAGAGCCTGCGAGCCTCAAGGATTCGAGCCGAGATGTTCGCCAAGGGCCAACCAGTCGCTCCCTACAACACCACACAGTTCCTCATGGATGATCATGACCAAGAAGAGCCGGATCTCAAAACTGGTCTCTACCCCAAGCGGGCGGCCACCAAATCTGACACCAGTGATGAGGACTTTATGGAAGAAGCGGGCGAAGAGGACGGGGGCAGCGACGGTATGGGAGGCGACGGCAGCGAGTTTCTGCAGCGGGACTTCTCGGAGACTTACGAGCGGTACCACGCAGAAAGCCTGCAGAACATGAGCAAGCAGGAGCTCATCAAGGAATACCTCGAGCTGGAGAAGTGCCTCTCGCGCATGGAGGACGAGAATAACCGGCTGCGGCTGGAAAGCAAACGGCTGGGCGGCGACGACGCGCGTGTACGGGAGCTGGAGCTGGAGCTGGACCGACTCCGCGCTGAAAACCACCAGCTGCTGACCGAGAACGAACTGCATCGGCAGCAGGAGCGGGCGCCGCTTTCCAACTTTGGAGACTAGACTTAAACTTTTGGGGGGAGGGGGCAAAGGGGACTTTTTACAGTGCTGGAATGTAACATTATATACATGTGTATATAAGACAGTGGACCTTTTTATGACGCATAATCAGAAGAGAAAATCCCCCCCTCAAGCTTTGGTTGATTTGGTAAATTTAGCTATGATGTAGCTTGCGTGCTTTCTCCTGTTGTTTAATTATGTGAAATTGAAGAATTGCTTTTCTTGTTTTCCACTTAGGAAGTCCCTTTTTTTTTAAATGTATAAGTAATTTGACAAAGTTATAATGCATTTTTCTGTTTTTAAAAAAAATCCCCTCCTTAAATGGAGCTATAAGGTGGCCAAATCTGAGAAACATAAAGTTCATTCTAGTTATAATAAATTTAATATTTGTAAATGTAACATAGTTTCAGTGTGATTCCTAGAACTAATTTTAAATAGTATTGATTTATGTGATTGCACTTTTGAGGAGGGGTGATGAAATCGGTAAATTGGTCAGTTTGCAAAAAACTTTAATGAGAGAATTTTCAATTTTTTTTTCTTGAGTGGGTTTTAATACGCAACAATATGCAGTTCAGGCAAAATATAAAGATTTAATTATCTCCAGCATGTAAGTGTGCTTGCTTCCTAGTGCCTTGATTTTCTTGATGCTGGAGAAACAAACCAGTGTTGGGTGTCTGGAGGAGTGAAAAGTGTCTACAATGAGAAGCTTCAAATTTGGCCTCTCCGTGGCCATTCAAGAATCTACTATCGAAACGACCTAAGTTGACAGTTTGTTAGGACGACTGACAGCATCATTTCATTCCTACAAGTTGTTTTTCAGCGATCCTCTCTTCCCCCCAATAAGGCTAGAAAGAGTTCCTTGGATGTCTGGTTGAGGCTCTTGGTAAACCTCTACTTTCCTAGTGCAAGCAATGGCTACATTAGACAAACTTGTAGGGATGTTTAGAGGTAGGGAAGACTAGATTTACAAAGGAAATGCTGGGGGATTCCAAGGAACTTACCCTAATTGCCTAATACGTAAGTGCTGTGTCAAAAAGTTGTCCATCTTTCTATGAGAATTAAAGCTAAAATCAGAAATGTCTCCCACTCCAAACTAAAATGTAAAGCTTCTGGCTAGGGAGCTGGACAAGGTCCTCAGGCACTGAATGAGGAACCCAGCACATTCCCTGTATAGCTGCTATTCTGTCTTTCTAAACTGCTGACAGCTGCTTAGGCTGGGGTAGTTCTGCTCTTGAAAAATGCAGTGAGGCCCTGAGAACTAATTCCTGACCCAAAATCAAAATGGTAAGAAATGAAGTGACTATTCCCTCCTGTCATTACGTTTAAACCAGTCCTCTGTGCTGTCAGTGTTTTCCTAGGGCAATTGTATTGCTGGGGGTTCCTGGGGCCTTAGAAACCAGAGAGAACCTTGGGGCCCATGAAATTATACATTGTTTTGTGTTATGTCTGAGGACAGAACTCAACAGACCCATGAGACTGTCAGGTTCCATGAAGGTTAAGAACTTCTGCAGGGAAAGGAAATTAATTCTTTCCACTGGGAAGCCTGCTTTTGCATCCAAACAGCAGTAGTGCAGGTGGTGGGAACTTCAAGAGTGAAATGCACCTTCCGATGCATAAGCATACAGTTGAGTCAAGGAAAATTGCGCCAGTAGTACGGAATCCAGACCTTTCCAATTGTGCTGGTCTTATTCTGACTGTGCTGGTCTTGTTGTGGCAGGTGGTCCACTGGAGACACTGTATGATCAGTTTTTTTCTTTGGCCTAAAAGCTATATTAAATGTCTATTTTGAAATAGTTTTCGTGTTTTTTTCTTTAGCTATGACGTCATGGAGCAGTCCTAGAAAAACGGCTGTTTGGAGGAAAGGCGGCAGCAACAGTGCCCTCTGGCTTTACAGTACAGATCTGTGCCTCATTTTGACTGCGCTACAAGATGTAGCAGTAATAACCTTGATTTTTTACATTCTCTTCCTAAAGATGATTTAACTAGAAAAACATTTCTCCTATTATTAGAAACATGAAATTTCCAAAGTGAATCTCAGACTGAATGCATTTGTCATTAGAAAAAAATGCATATTCTATGTTCAGGAGAAAAATTCAGTCTAGTCGTCTTATATACAGATTTAGTTTTGCTAGACATGGTGGTGTACACTTGCAATTCCAGCATTTGAGAGGCAGAGCAGTATCATAAGTTTGAGGCCAGCCTAGGCTACATATAATGGAGCTGTAGGCAAACCTGGACTACACAGTGAGATTCTGACTCAAAAAAGCTGTTATGGGCTGGAGGAATGGCCCAGTGGTTAAAGCACTTACCTAGCAAGCACTAAGTCAAGTGCTAAGTACTTGAGTTCAATTCCCCAGCACCCCATAAGCTGGGTGTGGTAGTGCGCGGCTGAGATAGGAGGATTGCCATGAGTCCAAGGCCAGTCAGGGCTCCATAGTGAGTTCAGGACCAGCCTGGGCTACAGAGTGAGAACCTGTCTCAAAAAAAAAAAAAAAAAAAGCAGTTTTAGGCTGGGCCTGATGGTATAGGCTTGTAATTCCAGCACTCCCTAAGGCAAGAAGATTCCAAGTTCAAAGGGCACAATAAAAGTGTAAGGCCCTGAGTTTGAGTCCTCAGCACCATATAAATATAAAGCTGGGCATGGTGGCGCATTCCTGTAATCCCAGCACTCCTGAGGCTGAGGCAGGAGGATTGCCATGAGTCTTAAGACTGGCCTGGGCTACAAAGTAAGTTCAGGACCAGCCTTGGCTACAGAGCAAGATACTGTCTCAAAAAAAAAAAAAAAAAAAAAAAAAAAAAAAAAAAAAAAAAAAAAAAAAAAAAAAAAAAAAAAGGAGATTCCAAGTTCAAGCTCAGCTTCACCAACTTAGCGATACCCTGTCTTAAAATCAAAACTAGAAAATGGAGCTGGACCAAGTAGTGTAGGCCTATAACCTCAGCACTCTGGGAAGCTGAGTCAGAATAAAGTTTGAATCCAGCCAGAGAAACTTACTGACTTTGCAAGACCCTGAATGAAAGTAAAAACAGGAGGTGTGGAGGGATAGCGTAGTGGTTAAAGTGCTTGCCTTGCAAGCACAAGGCCCTGAGTTCGATTCCCCAGAACCACATAAAAACTGGGTGTGGTGCTGCACGCTTGTAATCCTAGCACTCAGGAGGATTGCTGTGAGTCCAAGGCCAGCCTGGGCTACCTAGTGACACGTTCAGGATCAGCCTGGGTAACAGAGCAAAATCCTGTCTCAAAAAACAGTAAAAATAAAAAATAGGCTGAGAGGTAGTACAGTGTAAAGGCCCCAAGATTCATCCCCAGCACAGCAAAAATAAACACAAAACTAGTTCTGAGTAATCTACTTTTTTGATTTATCTTGTTACATGAATTTACCTGAATCTTGACTTATTTTTATTTAGTTTATTTATTTATTGAAACAAGGTCTCATTCTGTAGTCCAGGTTGGTTCTCAGCTCACTATGTAGCTCAGACTGGCCTCAAACTCATGGCAATCCTCCCACCTCAGCCTCCACAGTGCTAGGATTACAGCGCATGCACCACTACGCCTGGCTATACGTGGTGCCAGGGAATCAAATTTGAGTAATTAATGCTTGCTAGACAAGCACTTTAACTGCTGAGCTATTCCTCCAGCCCCTATTTTTTTTTTTTTTTTTTTTTTGTGACAGGATCTCACTCTGTAGTTCAAGCTGGCCCTGAGCTCACTATGTAGCCCAGGCTGGTCTTGAACTACCTCCTGCCTCAGCCTCACAAGTGCAGGGATTACAGGTGTGCACCACCACTGTATCTTGCATTTAAAGGTAATGACATTTTACTGTATTTATTGCATTTGTTATTAAAATGATGGCTATGAAAATCTCAGTTTTCTACCAACAGTACCAAAAAAATTTTTTTTTGAGACAGGATCTTGCTCTGTAGCCCAGGCTGGCCTTGGACTCCTGGCAATCCCCGTCTCAGCCTCCCTAGTGCTGGGAGTACAGGTGTGCACCACCAGGCCCCGCTTAGGTGGTGCCAGGGATGGGGAACTGACCTAGGGTACTTCCACTGAGCCATTCTTCCAGCCCTTCTGCCAAAAATTTTAACTGAGTTGCTCAAAAAACGGGGCTTACAAGTTAACTATTTCAGTTTCTCCCCTTTATCACATGGGGGACAGGGTATCCAACCAGGGCAAACTGCTTCCCAGGGTGACACAGCTAGTTGAACAGAATTTTAGCCTCTTTAAAGGGGATCAGCTTTATTGGGGGGAGGGCTAACCAATAACAAAAAAGGCCTTCAGAACTGCCCATGGTGGTATATGTTTGCATTCCCAGCACTATGGAGGCTGGAAGCAGGAGGACTGAAAATCTGAGACCAGGCTGAGCTCCTTAGTGACTAAGTGAAACCCTGTTTCAAAATTAAAATAATCAGGCTGGAGGAACAGCTCAGCGGGTTAAATTGCTCGCTTAGCAAGCGCTAAGTCAAGTGCTAAGTACCCGAGTTCGATTCCCCAGCACCACATAAACTGGGCGTGGTGGTGCACACCTGTAATCCCAGCACTCGTGAGGCAGAGACAGGAGGATAGCCGTGAGTCAGCCTGGGCTCCAATCGGGACCAGCCTGGACTACAGAGCGAGACCCTGTCTCAAAATAAATAAATAAAATAAAAAACAAAATAAAAATAATCAAGGACTGAGTATGAAGCTCAGTGCAAAGGTTCTAGGTTTGTGCTCCAGTACCAAAAAAATAAATAAATAAATAAATGGAAGAAGGCTTTCAGGTGATAAGTGTCTTTTAAGACTTCAGAGTTTTAGGGGTAAGAAGCTACGGTGTTCCAGATTGGTTTAGCTCTGAAAAAAAGTTAGGTATCTCTATGGACAGCAAACAATATTACTAAGACGAGATAGAATTAGAAGAAAAACAAGGTCTTAGTAATACTTCTGACATCAACTAACCCTAGACACATTCTTTAGCCTCATTCTTTTCATCAGCAAAATGAAGCTAATCCTTACCATCTGTACTTTACATCACTGCTATAGATTAAAATGAGGTCAACTGGAGGAAGAGTTCAGTAATTAAAGTGCCTGCCTAGCAAGCTCAAGGCCCTGAGTTCAATTCCCCAGCATTACATAAAGCTGGGTGTGGTAGCGCACACTTGTAAACTCAGTACTCAGGAGGCTGAGACAAGGCCAGCCTGAGCTCCATAATTAGTTCAGGACCAGCCTGAACTGAAGAGCAAGACCCTGTCTCAAAACAAAACAAACAAAAATGGTATCATGAATATGTGCTATACCAAAAAAATAAGGGCTAGGCATGGTGGCATATGACTGTAATCTTAGTACTCAGAGAGCCTGAGGCAGGAAGATTATAAGTTTGAGCCTTGCCTGGGCAATTTAGTGAGACCATCTCAAAATAAAAGCAAAGAAGGCAGGCTGGAGGAATAGTATATTACTTAGAGCCCTTGGCCAGCAAATACAAGGTTCTGGGTTTGATTCCCCAGCACCATATAAACTGAGCATGGCTGAATATCCCTGTAATCCCAGCACTTGAGAGGCTCAGGCATGAGAACAGCCTTGAGTCAGAGGCCAGCCTGGGCTACAGAGTGAGTTCAGGACCAGCCTAGACTACTGAGCAAGACTGTCTCAAAACAAATAGGGTAAGAAAAGGCTAGGAATGTAACTCAGTGTGAAGTCACCAATACTGGGGGTGAAAGATGGGGAGGTTCTACTGCATGATCACTAATTCTGTTTAAGACCAAAGCAGCCCTCAAAATGATTGGTATTTGTTCTTCTCATCCAGAATAATAAAATAAAAAATCCTTTGCTTGAGAAAATATAAATAAATGTACTTTATCACCAGGACCGGTGACCTAGGCGTGTAATCCCAGCAATTAGAAGGCTAAGGGAAGAAAACTGCTATGTGTTCAAGGCCAAACTGGGCTATGCAGTGAGGTCAGGACCACCCTGAACAACAGAGAAATACCCTGTTTCAAAAAAAAAAAAAAATCAAAACTAAAGCCAACCATGGTGGCATGTGCCTGTAATCCCAGCACATAGGAGGCCAAGGCAGGAGGACTAATGTAAATCTGAGGTCAGCCTAGGCTATACAGTGAATTCAGGATTATCCTGGTCTAGAGAGCAAGACCCTGTCTCAAAAGAAAAATAAATAGGGGCTGGAGGAATGGCACAGAGCTTAAAGCTCTTGCCTAGCAAGTACAAGGCCCTGAGTTTGATTCCTCAGCACCACATAAACTGGGTGTGGTGGTGCATGCCTGTAATCCCACTACTCAGGAGGCTGAGGCAGGAGGATTGTTTTGAGTCCAAGGCCAGCATGGGCTCCACAGTGAGTTCAGGACCACCCTGGGCTATGGAGCAAGACTGTATCTCAAAAAAAAAAAAAAAAAAAAACAAACAAACTAAAAAAGGGCTAGGGAAGTATCTCAGGCAAAGGCTCTGAGTTGGATCCTTAATACCAAAGGTGGAAAAAAAAAAAAACTATTTTAAACCAGGTGTGGTAGTATACCCTTGTAATCTCAGCATTCAGGAAGATGAGGCAGGAGGATCTCAAGTTCAAGGCCACCTTTGACTACACAGTGAAACCCCATCTCAGAAAACCTAAAATAAGGGCCGGGGGCATAGCTTAGTGGCAAAGCACTTACGTAGTATGCACAAAAGCCTGGATTTGATTCCCCAGTTTAAAAATTAGCTGGGCATGGTGGCACATGTCTATAATCCTAGCAGTTGGGATGCTGAGCCAAAATTGCTATAAATTTAATTTAGAACCAGTCAGGTGGTACAGCCCTATAATCCTACCATCCTAGCATTCTGGGAGGCTGAGACAGGAGGAATGTACATTTAAGTCCAACTTGGGCAAGTAAGGGGGCTTGGAGGGGATGTAGCTCAATGTGAAAGTCTTGCACTCAATCCTTAGTACCTGAAAGAGACTCCTGCTAGGCCTGGCGGTCGGGCTTTGTAATCTCAGCACTCCAGTAGGCGGAGGTAGAAAGACTGCGCAGTTGAGTCCAGCCCGAGCAATTCAGTATTAAGGTCCTGTCTCCTGATCAAAACAGGCTCAGAATTGGACCCAGTGGTGCAGGATTATAATCCCAACAGTCCGGGAGGCTGAGTCATGAGAACAGCAGACTTGATCCCAGCCTGAGCAATTTAGCACTTAGTGAGATCCTGTCTCAAAAAAAAAAAAAAAAAAAAAAACCTAAACTAAAAAATGGATCAGGGATGTAGCTCAGTGCAAAGGCCCTGGGTTTGACCCCCAGATCCACAAAACAAAAATAAAAACTGTGGAGGATTTAACTCAGTGAGAAGACCCTGAGCCTTGAACCCCAATAATATAGCAAGAGCCTGTGCATGCGCGTGCGCGCACACACACACACACACACACACCCCAGCCCCCACCCCCTCCCCCACCCCTCCACTCCCGTCAGGTATTTGTGGCCCAGGACTGTGATTCTACCTACTTGCTGGGTTAAGGCAGGAGGAGTTCCATGCCCCAGCACCTCATAAAGCTGGGTGTAGTGGTGGAAGCCTATAATCTCAGCACTCAGGAGGCTGAGATAGGCAGATTATCCTGAGTCTAAGAGCAGCCTGGGCTACACCAGTGAGTTCAGGACCAGCCTAGGCTACAAAGCGAGACCCTGTCTCAAAGAAAAATAAAATAAAATAAAATTCTGGTCCAGTGGTACAGGCCTGAAATCCCAGCACTCTGGAAGGCTGAGGCACAAAATCACTAGTTCAAGTGCAGCCTAGCCAGTATGATTCAATGATTCAGCAAGATCCTGTCTCAAAATTGACACCAAAAATTTAAGAAGTGCTGGTGTGAAGGGCCTGAACTCAATCCCTAGCACCACCAAAACAGGGATATATCTCAGTGGTACAGCACTTGCCTAACATGCATGAGGGCTTGAGTTCAGTTTCCACTGACACCCCCCACCCCATGCCTTCCCCTGTTCATATAGCATATAGCCTGCTCACACTGAAATGTAATGTTCAGGGCTTCACAATAACTGCTTTATATCCCAGGATTGGCATGTACCTTGACACTTACTGTCATTCAGCCTATTCAGATGGCCACTCATTAATGCTTAGTGCTGCCCTGGACAACCAAGGCTACTTTTTTTTTTGTGTGTGTGGTACTGGGGATTGAACCCAGGGCCTTCACATTGAGCTATATTCCCAGTCTATTCTTATGCTTTATTTATTTTTGGAAACACAGTCTTATTCTATAGCCTGGGCTGGTCCTGAACTTATTATGTAGACCAGGCTGGCCTCAGACTCACACAATCCTCCTGTCTCAGCCTCCTGAATGTTGGGATTACAGGTGTGCACCATTACACCAGGTTTATGTGGTGCTGGGGAACTGAACTCAGGGCCATGAGCCTGTTAAGCAAGCACTCTATCAGCGGTGCTATTCCTCCAGCTCCTAGGTTTGTTTTTGTTTTTGCTTTTCCAGACAGGGTCTTTTATTAAGTTGAGTTGCCCAGGTGGAGCTTGAATTTACAATCCTCCTGCCCCGGTCTGCCAGAGTGCTGCACCACAAGGCCAAGTTCTAAGGTAAGAGTTTGGTGAGGCATGCCCATCAACTACCCTAGTAATTTATTAAGTAGAAGCTGTAAAGTCCCAAAATAACAAAGATAGCGGCAATAAAATGTTTACATGGCTAGTTAAAAGTAGTTACTCTCAAGATATTTTTACAATACTGAAGATGGAACTAGGGCCTTCACAGAGTTACATCCCCAGCCTTTTTTATTTATTTATTTATTTATTTTTTGGTTTTTGTTTTGACACAATCTTACCAAGGCACTTAGTTGCCCAGGCTGGGCTCAAATTTGTGATCCTCCTGTCTCTACAGGCCTGGCTTTCCAGGCTTTGTTTTTGAGACAGGGTCTTGCTCTATATAGCCCAGGATGGCCTGGGACTCAAGGCAATTCTGTCTCAGCCTCCCAGAGTGCTGAGATTACAGGCATGTGCCACTATGTTTATGTGATGCCAGGAAATTTAACTCAGGCACTTAACCCTGAGCCATTCTTCCAGCCCTTTTTCTCTCTCTTTTTAATTTTTGACACAAGATCTGGTTCCATAGTTCAGGTTAGCCTTGAACTCAAGGCAAGCCTCCTGCCTCAGCCTCCCTAGTGCTGGGATTACCGGTGTGTGCTAGTTTATGTGGTACTGGGTACCTAGTTTATATGGCACTGGGGAATCAGGGCCTTGTGCTTGCTCGGCAGTGCTTTAACCACTGAGCATGTCCTCAGCCCCATAGAATTTTTCATAAAGCACAGTCACCTGCAAGGAGTCTGCAGAGGAGGAAGTTGAAAGCCTGGTTGAACATTAGATGAACAATAGACTCACAACAAATGGCTAGTTTGGCCTCTAGCCAAACCAAGTCAGTGGCAGCACACACACAACTGGGAATTCTTAACTTCCAATCCTCTAGTTTGCTCGGCAGGTAACTAGTGGACCATCAATAAAATGGTTTTATTCTCAACTTTTATCAAGGAATGCAAAAGCTTATGGGTCAACCTTATGAGGTAAGCTTTCATTTATAAATGAATTAACAAATTTCTGCTCGTTATAGTATTGCCACTTGGTAGCATCTAAAGGCTTAACTAGATTACATCACATTGGAAGATGAATCATCAATCTAGAATTCTCTTTCAATAAATTCTTTAACAAAAAGAACCACGAAGATAAAACTCTAATACCCCTTTCAGTTCCTCTGATTGTTTAACTTGACTCCTACTAGATTAGCTCAGCTTTTCCCAACTATCTCTCGATCCAAGTAAAGTCAGGCCATTTGGACCTGGATAAGAAAAATTTTGAGGGTAAAAGTGCTCAAAGATCTCTAAGCACTGAGCTCAAGTTTCACATATCCAACGTCACATATCCAACTAATCTAGTTGGTCTCTGTAAAGTGAACATGAGAAAAATCATACTACAGAATGAATCAAATGTATTTAAGCCTCAATTAGAAGGGGCTCAAATTCTGGAATAAGAACCATAGTCAACTGTGACCCTATTTTTGCAAACTTTTAGGTTTTCTCTGACTGGCCAGACCTTGTGGCACAGGCCTGTAATCTCAGCACCCTGGAAGGGGCTGGGGCAGGAGAATATCAAATTCATGCCCAGCCTGGGCTACTTAAGTGTCCTAGCAAGCCCCTGTCTCAAAATCAAAAATAAACTGGCCTGGTGGTATAGCTCAGGGTGAAGGCCTGGGTGTTCAATCCTCAGAACCTCAAAGAAAAAAATTTCCTAAGAATATCTGAAGGACATCTGGAGGGTGAAAATAGTTAAAGCCACAGAGTTGTCACAAAACATAAGAAAAACTACTTTGTTACTAGAAAGGGGCTTCAGTTCTAAAGAAACTTTTTTTTTGGTGGAACCAATGCATGAACCCATGGCTATGTGCATGCTAGATAACCACCACCAAGCTACATCTCCAGCCCCATGGTCCCTGCTATTAAGGGCAAAGGCTCAGGAATGGAGGGAATGATGTGACCATGTACAACTGGTAATGAGACTCACTTATAGCAAGGTACCCAAAAAATTCACAGCAGTAACCCTTCTTCTTTATAACATATCTAAGCATAATTTTAGACTGAACTATAACCCCAGACCATTTTTTTGTTTTGATTCTGAGGGATTTGCTAAACTGCTCAGACTGGGCTCAAATTTCTAATACCCCTGCCTTGGGTCTCCCAGGATGCTGGGATTACAGGCCGGTATGACTGACATTTTTTGTGACAAAGCCATCATTTGAAGATATTCCTAAACCATAATCTGAGTTTAGACTGCAAACAAAAGGAACAAAATGGTTTCATCTGTAAGAGAACTTCACATCAAACTACTGTTAAGAGGCTAACACAGCTGTAGGTGAAGGTTTTTATTCTTTTCAAAGCAGGTCTTCCCCACCTCTTAAACGCCACATGTATTAAGGTGATCAAAACTGCCATTTCTTCTTTTGTAGTTTCTAGATCTACATAAGATTCCTTAATTCTGCTTAGTTTGTGAAGCAAAATTTACACTGTAGAAATTTTTTAATCTTACAAACATTAACACGGGATTAATCCGTTTTTCCCTCTAAGGACCGAGCCGTTTATCCAAAAATGTTGCTAAAAGTTGGGGCTCGGATTTCAAAATACAAACAGATGTTTCTGAAGCATCTGAAATGGACCACTCCATTTCTATTCCTAAGCGTAGTGACTCTGACTTACAGCTTTCCAACCCTGAAATGGGTATAACCCATCCCTTTGGCGTAAACGATCAAAAAATAAAACAAATATATTTAAAAAAAAAAAACCGGGACGGCACATCTTGGGCATGTCCAGAAGTAGCTAGCGAGAAGCGAGGTTAGGAGATTCGAGAACAAGGACTGGATGGGAGAAACCCTGAGGGTAAGGGCACTGTGCAATCTCCAAGCACTGAGCCCGAGACTTTCTCGTGCCCCGATCTAGCTGGCCCTGGGGGAACTGGTGGTTACCACAGTAGTTAAGAGGGCTGTTCTTTTTCGCAGCCCGAGAGGAAAGATAGCTTTGGTTTACTGGGGTGGCGGGCGGTTGTGCACCTAGCTCTGCGCGCAGGAAGCTCCCAGCTGACTACCACGTTTGGTAGGTAAGCGGCCAGAGTTGCAACCTCCGCCCTTCCCCACCGCGCCAGAATCGGGAATCTGGCGTGGCCCCTAGGCTGGGCCTCGCCACCATACCCAGGACGATTGGGGGTGGGGAAAGGCCATGGCTGATCACGGCCTTAACACCCGCTACGGAAGGACAGCCGAGCGCCATTTCACTGGCCGCTCCCCATTTGGGGTCACGGGAGACACGCGGTAATTGCTCAAGAACTCAGCCCTCTGAAAAGAGGGGCTGCGAGGCTGCCGGGACGGTGTGAGGACTGGGCTCGGCCGGGGAGACGCCAACCTTCCCCCTCCCGGCCCCCTGTCCCACTCCCCGCCGTCTCCCGGCGCCACCACTTCTGGCAGCCCACTAGGCCCAGCCTCTCCCCGCGCCCGGACCACCCCCCATTGGGTGCTCTCACTGCGCAGCGAGTCCCTCCGCTGCCTCCTCCCAGCCCAAAATGGCGGCGACGGCCGCCAACGAGCTTCTCGTCGCCTTCCTCTAAAACTCAGGGATCCCTCCGCCATAGGTCCCGCCCCTTTCAGCCGGATCTACTTTCTGCCCGGTAGAGATTAGCGCCATCAATGAACTCTTTAATTGAACAAGAGAAGGGAGGTCCGGTTGTGCTTCCGCACAGCTAATCGTTGACGAAAGTGACAATATTGGCAGGTGATTTGCCCAATCAAAGAAGAGAGCGGTGAGCGCCGGACGCCTCCTGAGTAAGGGCAGATGGGCCTTTGAGTTCCTGGGTGTGATTGTCAACGAGCCAACATTGGGTCGCTTTCCCAGGCTGGAAAAACTACAATTCCCATCAGGCGTCGAGCTTCAGGCTGTCCCCTCCCCCCAACCTCAGTGCTTGAACGCTTCGCGAAAACTGCTGCAGCTGCAGCAGCAAGAGGTAGGGCTGAGACGTTGGGAATTGCACAGGCGTCCTCACAGAAAGACACACAGAGGGATAGTCGTGTGCATACCCTTGACAGCAAATAGGTCAGTTCCACCTTTGCCAAATCCTCTCCTCCATGACTGTTTCCCCTCTTAGAAGAAATTCAGCCCACCCCATTCGGGTTTCCATCCCAGCTGCGCGTAGTGCGAAGACTTCTTTCCTGTTCCTGTCCTGAGTGAAAGGAGAGGCCGGCCAGCCCCTGTAGACACAGAGGGCTCAGCGTAGGTCAAAACCATGTTTACAAAGGCTTTTTGCTTTTTTATAAACTGGGCGTGGCGGGGCACGCCCGCTATCCCAGCACTCGGAAGGCTGAGACAGGAGTATTGCCGGAGTTCGAGGCCAACCTGGGCTCCATAGTGAGTTCTGGACCAGCCAAGAGTACCGAGCAAGACCCTGCCTCAAAAAAAAAAAAAAAAAAAAAAAAAAAAAAAAAAAAAATCTCGTGGAACCTGATTGATGTGTGGAGAATAGGTCGGGGACAATGATTTTTGTTTCTGTTTTTTGAGACAGGGTCTCTGTAGTCCAGGCTGGTCCTGAGCTCACTACATAGCCTATCATGGCCCTGAACTCAACAGTCCTCCTGCCTCAGCTTCTCGAGTGCTAGAATTACGGGCTACAGGCGTAGCCCACCACCCCTGGCTTTTTTTTTTTTTTTTTTTTTTTTTTTTTGGCAGGAGTTGGGGAAGGTTTTTGTTTGCTTGGTTGGTTGTTTTTGAGACAGGGCCTTGCTCTGTACTGCAGGCAGGTCCTGCACTCATTCCAGGCTGGCCTCGAACTCAGGCAATACTTGTGGTTCATCCTGCTAAGTGCTGGGATTACAGGAGTGGACCACTCCTAGTTTTCGTGGTGCTGGAGAATCGAACCTAGGGCCCTCTCGCTTACTAAGGGGCACTTAACGCAGGGCTATTCCTCCAGCCTCTCACGGCAATATAGTAGGCAAGACTCGAGCCTTTAGAGTCTTCTCCGTGTTGTCTTGTAGTTACACACCCATCCCGTTCTCAGCCTTTGCGGCAGTTTCTTTCCTAGTTATTGGAACACAATTTAGATCTCTCTTCATAGCTGCTAGAGCAGGCCTGAGTGACCTTTAGGAGAGTTTAGGGCCTGGGGGTATAGCTTCGTGGTTAAAGCGTTTGCCTGCATGCCCAAGGCCCTGGGTTCCGTTCCCCAGCACCACATAAAAGTTATCTGGGTGTAGTGGCTGAGGCAGGAGGATTGCCATGAATTGGAAACCAGCCTGGAGTGCTTAGTGATTTCAGGACAACAGGGAGAGACAGTCTCAAAAAAGGACATAAACCCTAGCCTCAGGTGACTATGGAACAGGGCTGGGAAAATGTTCCCTTAATATCATTTGGCCCATTGCTGAATGGAGATGTAAACAAATAGGGTATGGGGGCCTGCTTTAGGGCTATCTTCTGAAAATAAGGGTATGCAGGTATGGTACAACAAAATGGCTGCCACTGCCTGGGCAAACAGTTCTTAGGTAACCAAATTCTTCTGAGCATTCTCCTTAAGGGCTTCAGTTCTGTTGTTTTTCAAACAGGTTTCACTAGTTAAAGGCATCCGCTGACAGATTCCAAGCAGACGTAGATGGCGACTCTGAACCAGACCAACTGTAATACAGAGTCACCAACAACTTTGGAGGAAGCCAAGGTGAGTACCCAGTCTTCTAGCCACCTGCATACTTTGAAGATATGACCTGCCAGCCAGAATCCTGGTTTCTTAGATATGTTGGTAGATTTGGAAAACCAGGTTTTTTTTTTTGTTTTTTGTTTTTTTTTTGAGATAGGGTCTCACTCTGTGGTCCAGGTTGGACCTGAACTCACATCGGAGCCCAGGCTGACCTTGATTCAAGGCAGTCATCCTGTCTCAGCCTCCCGAGTGCTGGGATTACAAATGTGCGCCACCATGCCCAACTTTTTTTTTTTCTTTTGTGGTATTAGAGACTGAACCTAGGGCCTTCATGCTGAGCTATATCCCTACTCCTCCCAAAATTTCTGTTTTCAGGAACTGAGGGCCATAACTCATAACTCAGAGTGCTTGTCTAGCAAGCACAGGGCCCTGAGTTTGATTCTCCAGGACTATATAAACCGGACACTATGGAGCTTGTTTGTAATCCCAGTATTTAGGAGGATGAGGAAGGAGGATTTCCATGTGTTTGATGCCAGTCTGGGCTACATAGTGAGTTCATGACCAGCCTGGACTATGGAGCGAGACTCAGTCTCAAAAAAGTAAATAAATAAGGGCTGGAAAAATAGCACAGCAATTAAAGCACTTGCCTAGCAAGTGCAAAGCCTGGAGATTGATTACCCCAATACCATATAAGCTGGGTATAGTGGCACACACTGTAATCCTAGCACTTGGCAGTTTGAGGCAGGAGGATTGCTGTGAGTTTGGGCTACATAGTGAATTCAGGACCAGTCTAGACTACAGAGCAAGACCCTGTCTCAAAAGTAAATAAATAGGGGCTGGAGGAATAGCGCAGAGGTTAAAGCGCTTGTCTAGTAAGCTCAAGCCCTTAGTTTGATTCCCCAGCACCACATAAAGCTGGGCACAGTGGTGCATGCCTGTAATCCCAGCACTTGGGAGTCTAATCCGGAAGATTGCCTTGAGTTCAAGGTCAGTCTGGGCTACATAGCGAGTTTAGGTCCAGACTAGACTGCAAAGTGAGACCCTGTGTCTAAAATAAATAAATAAATAAAATAAAGGGGCAAGGGTGTAGCTCAGTGCAAAGGCTCTAAGTTCCATCCCCAGTAAAATAAATAAATAATGAAAAAACAGGGGCTGAAGGCATAGCTCAGCATTCCCCTGCATCCAATAGACTGGGTGTGGTGGCACATGACAGACCCGTTGAAAATAAATGAATAAATAGAAAATAGGGGCTGGAGGAATAAATAAATAAATAGAAAATAAGGGCTAGAGGAATAGCACAAGGGTTAAAGCACTTGCCTAGCAAGCACAAGGCCCTGGATTTGATTACCCAGCACCACTTAAGTCAGACATAATGGGGCATGCTTGTAATCCTAGCACTTGAGAGACTGAGGCAGGAGGATTGCCTTGAGTTTGGGTTCATCCTGGGCTACATAGGGAGTTCAGGACTAGCCTGGACTGCAGAGTGAGACCCTGTCTCAAAAAAATATATTTTTTATTTACTTTTTTTTTTGGGGGGGGGGGAGACAAGGTCTCACTCTGTATCCCAGGCTGGTCCTGAACTCCCTGTGTAGCCCAGGCTAGCCTTAGACTCATGGCAATCATCCTTCCTCAGCCTCCTGAGTTCTGAGATTATAGTCATGCACCACCATGCCCAGTTTTATGTGGTGCTGGTCAATCAAACTCAAGGTCCTGTGTTTGCTAGGCAAGCTCTTTAAGCGCTATGCCATTTCTCCAGCCCCTTATTAACTTATTTTTAAATTTCAAGAGAGTTTTGAGAAATTGCCCAGGCTGGGCTCAAACTTCTGATCCTCCTGCTTCCACCTCTTAGAGTGTTGGGATTACAGGCTGTGCTGCCATGTCCTAACATGTCCATGTGTCTGGGCACTAGACTAGGGGCTAAATCTGTGTTATCTCATGAACTCCAAGTACCCCTTTCAGGTTAGATTTATTTCCATTTCACAGAAACTGGAGCTCTGAGATCATTTTTTTTTTTTTTTTCAGAATCATGCCACTAATAACAAACCCAGTTTAAATTTAGGAACTTCTGATGATAGAACCTCCCCTTGATCTCAAAAACAAACAACGTGGTTGAATATTTGCTTTTTGTTAAGGCTTTTGAATAGTAAATCTGAGAAAGGAATGAGAGTTGTGGGGGCTGGAGGAATGGCACAGCAGTTAAAGCACTTGCATAGCACCATATAAAGCTGGGTGTGGTGGCACACACCTGTAATCCCAGCACCCAGGAGGCTGAGGCAGGAGAATTGCTGAGTCCAGGTCCTGCCTGGGCTACATAATGAGTTCAGGACCAGACTGGACTACAGAGAGAGACCCTGTCTGGAAAAAAAAAATAAGAATTCAAAAGAGTTTTGGGCTCAATATATGGGGGAGAGGTGGCAGATAGGATATAACCCTGGAGAGAGAAGAAAGCTATCAGGCTGGTTACAAGAACCCAAACTCTCGCAGGTCTCTCTGACCCCACATTCCTGATCCTTCTTTCCTGTCCCACATCCACAGATCAGAGCATTGGAGGTCAGGGAAGCTTCTGAGCCCTCCTGACTAGCTACTTGCTGTGTTTCTTAGATTTAATTCATTTGGAGTTCATGAGTTCATGGCATGTCAGGACTAGAAGGTTCTGAGAGGGGGAAGGGTCCACCTGAGTCACAAGGCTTATCTGTGATAGTGATAATGGCTTTCAGGGAGCGAGCTTTTGGTTGGGAGGCAGCATGCAGGTTGGGGAAAAGATCTCTCGGGGTGTTTATGCAGTCCTGGGAATAGGTGAATGTGCACACATAAACAAGGTCCTGGCTTTGGAGTCTCCCCGAGTAGGGCAGCAGCTCTGTCTCTGTTGGCCCAAGCCACTAGTGGAGTGGAAGCTTGACAGGATTGTGTCAAAACATTCCAGGCTCTTCCAGGGCTACAATCCCCACAACCCCCTAAACACACTACATTTGTATATTTTTTTAAATGCCAATGGTAATAGATATTGTTATTTTTTTATTTTTATTTATTTATTTTTTGAGACAGGATCTCACTCTGTGTTCCAGGCTCGTCCTAAAGTCATAGCCCAGGCTGGCCTCGGACTTAATAACAGGCCTCCTGCCTCAGGCTCCAAGTGTTGGGTTTAAAAGCATGTGTCACCACAACCAGCTTATGTGGTGGTGGAGAATTGAACTCAGGGCCTGGAGCTTGCTAGGCAAGTGCTTTATCCACGAGCTATTCCTCCAGCCCCCCAACACTTTTATTTTTGATACAGGGTCTCGTTCTATAGGGCAGGCTAGTCCTGGATTCACTATGGAGCCCAGGCTGGCATCAGATTCATAGCAGTCCTGCTGCTTCAACCTCTTGAGTAGTGGGATTACAGGAATTGTGCCACCGTGCTGGCTTATGTAGTGCTGGGGAATCAAACTCAGGGCCTGTGCTTGAGAGGCAAGTGCTCTAACCTTTGCACTATTCTTCCAGCCCATCCAACATCTTTTAAATCTCCCTATTTTTGATAAACTTTAGGTCATTTAACAATTAATATATTGAGTTAAGCATGGTGGCACTTGCCTGTAATCCCAGACCCTGGGAACTTGAGGCAAGAGGATTGAGTTTGAGTCAAGCCTGGGCAATAAAAATATTTAGTGAGGCCCTATCCCAAAATTGTATTTTATTTATTTATTTTTGTTTTTTCTTTTTCTTTTTTTGTTTATTTATTTGCTTCCTTTTTGAGACAGGCTCTCGCTGTATAGCCCAGGCTGGTCCTGAATTCACTATGAAGCCAGGTTGGCCTTGTACTCACGGCAACCCCCTGCCTCAGTCCCAAATGCTGGGATAGCAGGTGTTCACTACTACGCCTGGTTTATGTGGTGCTGGGGAATTGAACTCAGGGCCTCATACTTGCAAGGCAAACACTTTAAGTGCTGTACCATTCTTTTAGCCCATTTATTTATTTTTGAAACAGAGTTTTGCTCTATAGCCCAGGGTCGCCTTGAATTCCCAGAAGTCCTCCTGTTTTAGCCTCCCAAATGCTGGGATTACAGGTATGCACCACCATGCCCAATTTATTTGGTGCTGGGGAATCAAACTCAGGGCCTCGTGCTTGCTTGGCAAGTGCTTTAACCTCTGAGGTATTCCTCTGACCCTCAAAATAAATTTTAAAAAGGGCTCACTGTCTGGATGCTGTAATCTCAGCATTCTAGCATTAGAGAGGTTTAACCCAATTTGGGCAATTTAGTATTGGTGAGACCCTGACTTAAAATAAAAAGTAAATTAAACTGGGCGTGGTAGCTCTCGCCTGTAATCCCTGCACTTGGGAGGCTGAGACAGGAGGATTGCTGTGAGTCCAGGGCCAGCCTGGGCTATACCTGTGAGTTCAAGACCAGCCTGACTACAGAGTGAGACCCTGTCTCAAAAAAAGTAAAAATGGGCTGGGGATGTAGCTCAGAACAAAGGCAGTGGGTTTGATCCACAGTACCAATAAAACAAATAAATAGATAAATAAATAATAAAATAAAATTGGGTATTGAGCACTTACCCTGTGCGATGCTTAGGGGTAGAGTGGTAAATTGAATAGATAATGCCTTCTCAGAGGAGGAAGACAGATGGCTAATGGCAGTGTGCTAAATCCCGTATGGTGGGGCTTGGTGCCTGACTCTGTAGTTAAAACACTTGTCTAGCAAGCACAAGGCCCAAAATTTGATTCCCCAACACCACATAAGCTGGTCATAGTGGTGCATACCTTTAATCTCAACACTCAGGAGGCTGAGGCAGGAGGATTGTCATATGTTTTTGAAGCCAGCTTGAGCTACATAGTGAGTTCAGGACCAGCCTGGACTATAAAGCAAGACCCTGTCTCAATCAAAATAATACATAAATAAATCCTATGTGGGGTGTTACCTGTGTGTATGACTTAATGGGGGGGGGGGGTAGGTGAAAGGCTTCTTTATTTTTATTTTTATTTTTATTTACTTGAGACAGGGTCTCACTCTGTAGTCCAGGCTGGTTCTGAGCTCACTGTGTAGCCTAGACTAGCCTTGGACTCAATACAATTCACCTGCCTCAGCCTCCTGAGTGTTGGGATTACAGGCATGCACCACCACACCCATTTTATGTAGTGCTGGGGAATCAAATTTGGATATTTAGTGCTTGCATAGCACTTGTTAGACAAGCCCTTTAACCTCTAAGCTATTCTTCCAGCCCCTATTTTTTTTTTTTGATAGGGTGGACAGGGGGCTAGAAGAGTAGCTCAGTGACCCTGCTAACCCGAGTTGGACTCCCCAGCATCACATAAATTGGGCATGGTGGCACATGCCTATAATCCTAGCACTTGGGAGGCTGAGGCAGGAGGATTGCTGTGAGTTCAAGGCAGTCTGGGCTATATAGCCCAGAACCAGTTTGGACTACAGAGTGAGACCTTGTCTCAAAAAATAAAAATAAAAAGGTGTTGTCAGGAAAGGTCTCGCTGAAGAGATGACTTTATTATTATTTTTATGAGATAATGAACTGAACCCTAAAAGATGAAAAAGGGTCAGAGCTGGAATCAGGATCACCTACCTAATTTGTGAGGCACTTTGTTGAGAAGAAACATAATACAGCTAGACCCAGTAACACAGGCCTGTAATTCTAGCACCCTAGGAGAGTCAGGAAGATTACAAGTTCAAGCCCAGCCAGGGAAATTTAGCAAGACCCTGTCTCACAATCAAACATTTAAAAATGGGATCTGTAGAAATAGCCCATAGGTTAGAGCACCTGCCTAGCAAGCACAATGCCCTGGATTCGACTTCCCAGCACCATATAAATTGGGCATGGTGGTACAGCCTGTAATCCCAGCACTTGGAGGCTGAGGAGGATTGCCATGACTCCAAGACCAGCCTGGGCTCCATAATGAGTTCAGGATCAGCCTGGACTATATAGAGCAAGACTCTATCTCAAAAAAAAAAAAAAAAATTTTTTTTTTTTTTGCTCTTGAATCTCACTTTCTCCCTTGTTCTTATCCCAATAAAGTTACTCTCTTAAAAAAAAAAAAACTGATTTTACCGGGGGAGGTTTTGAAGACAGTGGACAGATAAATGGTTACCAGATGGTGAGAGGCTCTAGTGACCAGATGAGCTAGGTTTGGGAAGGTTGGCTTCAGACTGGGTGATCAGGGAGGAATTCTACGCCTGGGACAGGCCACCTGTGACCCATCTTCCCTCCTGTCTTCTCTAGATCTCTGGTGCCCCTGGAAGCCCCCAGACACTTCCTGAACCTCAGGACTGTGGCTGTTCTCTGCCACTGACACCCCATTCAGAGAATGGAGATCTTGCTGGGCTTGGCTGTGGTGTAGTCGGGAACAGTAGGGGTGGGCAGACCCAAGGTCCAGGGGGCTGCCCAGCAGAGGCCGTGTTGGGCCGGAAGAAGCATCGTAGGCGGCCATCAAAGTGCAAACGGCACTGGCGGCCCTACCTAGAGCTGAGCTGGTCTGAGAAGCAGGAGCGGGATGAGAGGCAGAGCCAGAGGGCTTCCCGGGTCCGCGAGGAGATGTTCGCCAAAGGCCAGCCTGTGGCACCCTACAACACCACCCAGTTCCTGATGAATGATCGAAACCCAGAGGAGCCCAACCTCAATGTGCCCCATGGGGTGTTCCATCCAGGCTCCAGCGGGGAGAGTGAGGCAGGGGACAGTGAGGGGCAGGGCCAAGCCCTGGGTGAGTTCCAGCAGAGGGACTTCTCTGAGGCCTACGAGCGCTACCACACGGAGAGCTTGCAGGGCCGCAGCAAACAGGAGCTGGTGCGCGACTACCTGGATCTGGAGAGGCTCTTGTCTCAGGCAGAGGAGGAAACGCAGAGGCTGCAGCAGCTGCAGGGGTGCACAGGTCGGCAGCCTTGTCGCCAGGTGAAGGAGTTGGCTGCTGAGATAGAAAGGCTCCGGTCAGAGAACCAGCGGCTTCGGCAAGAGAATGAGCTGTGGAGCCGAGAGGGCGGCTGCCGTGGTGAGGAACCAGGCACCTAAGGTCCCTACTGGCCCAAGGTCCTGACTCATGCCCATTCAGCCAACTGGATCTCATGGAGACAAGCGGCGAATGAAAAATCTCTCTTGGTGTTCCTGTTACCCACTGAGAACAACTGAAACAAATGCAGACCTCCTCCTTCACAGTTGGTTCTTTGTCTTCTTACATTTTACAGAGAAATTAAATGGTTTTGGTGAGACCCAATGAGAATAGCAAGGATTTATTTTACTAGGACTATTCTGGGAATCAAATCACTTTCTTTTGAGACAGGGTCTCACTCTGGCCCAGGCTGGTCCTGAACTCACTGTGTAGCCCAGGCTGGACTTGGACTCACTGCAGTTCTCCTGTCTCAGCCTCCTGAGTACTGGGATGACAGGTGTGCACCACCATGCCTGGCTTTATGTAGTGCTGGGGAATTAAACTCAGGGCCTTGAGCTTACAAGATGAGCACTTTAATCACGGTGCCATTCCTCCAGCCCTCAAATCACTTTCATCCCTGAAAGTTTCCAGTGGGCCTTGCCCCACAACTGGAGGGCAGCAAACACCTAGATGGAGTCTGTGGGATCTCTGAATTCTGCTACATGTGTCTTGGGGCAGTCAACCTGTACAGAAGAACTTCTTGGGGGTTGAGAGGAGTTTCAGTTTTAGGAGCCCCTGGGTACAGCCAGAACCTGACACCGTGGTTGTCAGATGGCTGTGAGGAGCCAGAAGATTGTCCCAGAGGAAGGGAAGGAGCTAGTGGGTTTGGAGAAAGCCCAAGCTCAAGATTCTCAGTGACTTAGGTCACCTGTGTTCTAACTGCAGTTTAGTGGACTGGGCTAAATGAGAGCCTTGGTGAGGTCCTCAAGTGTGCCTATGCCTTGTCGTTCTTAATATCACCTAATCCCTGCTCAGAAAGGGGTGGACCCGAGGTTAGGCATCATACTTCTGTTCTCTTAACCTCTGTAAGGATATGTAGAGTAAGTACTTTACCTGTGATTCACATCTGTAGACCCAACACCCTGAGAAGCTGAGGCAGGAAGATTGTGAATTTGAACCTAGCCTATGTAATTTAGTGGCTTAGCAAAGCCCTGTCTCAAAACTTTAAAAAAAAAAAAAAATTAAAATGGGGGCTGGAGGAATGGCACAGCAATTAAAACATTTGCCTTGCAAGCACAAGGCGATGAGTTCGACTCCCCAGCACCATATAAAGCTGGGTGTGGTGGTGCAGCCTCTAATCCCAGCACTCAGAAGTCTGAGGCAGGTGAATTGTTCTGAGTCCAAGGTCAGTCTGGGCTACAGAGCAAGACCCTGTCACAAAAAAAAAGAAAAAAAGTTAAAATGGGCTGGGGATAAATCTCAGTGAGAAGGCCCCAAGTTCAATCCCCAGTAACACCACCACCAAAAGAAAGAAAGAAAGAAAGAAAAAATACCCAATAGAAGGAAAATTTCTAATGATGGAGAATAAAGCCAGGAAGCAGGAAGCAGTGGGAGAGGGAGACAGTGCCTGGAACCTGGTGCTTCACTGGGCTTTCCCAGTGCCTGCAGTACCTCTGTATGTGTCTCTCTCTTGGTTTCTTCATATGTGTGTGGTCACATGTCTGAAGTATGAGCGTCTTGCCTGGTTGTGCACAACGGAGAACCGGGTGGTGTGGAGAATAAGGAGCCTGGAGAGGGAAGGCCCTCAGTGTGCCTGCCACCCCCCAACTCATTGTAGACACTGTGTCTCTTCCATTATCCTCCCAGTGTCCTTGCCGGTCGGCACCAACCTGGCAACATGGGTAAATACTTGGTGGTGGGGAGACGTTAGCTCATCACCAATGAGCCCATGTTGTCCCTGCCACTGTGCACTGGGAGGAGCGGCATTCTGGCCAGCTCAGCCTGGCTTCCCTTCCAGGCCTTCCTCGGGCTGGCCATACTGGGCAAGAAAAGGGCTCAGGCCTGGGGATGGAAATGTTGACGAGCCCTGTGTGTTGCCAGGACAACTTTTATTTCCATCCTGCCACACCCAGCCTGAATGGCTCCTTCTACTGTGAAGCAGGAGAAGAGAACGAATTCAGTGGAAGGTTAGGTTTCATGAGAAAGCAGTCTCATTTGGGACTAGGTTCAAAGGATTCTGCCTTCTTTCCGTTGATCCCCAGACAGTGTGAGAAAGGACAATGGGAAGGATGGTTCCCACTTTGCAGATGGGAAAAACAAGGCTCAGAGAGGAAGTGGCTTCGCAAATTGCAGGAAAGCCGGCCAGAGGCCTACCTTCCCCTGTGGGGTACTAGCCTTGCTAGCCCAGGACCCAAGGCCTGGGGCCTCCCGTAGCTGCATTCCTCAGAATGGAGCTTGGAGTAGAGGGAGGAGGAGGGCCAGGAGGAAGGTTGTTTACCCCAGGCTCTCTCTCTCTCTCTCTCTCTCTCTCTGTGTGTGTGTGTGTGTGTGTGTGTGTGTGTGTGTGTGTGTAAGGAAGGAAGGGAGAGAAGATTCCAGCTGCTGGAGTGTGGGGGAGGGGTGTGGGGCTGTGTGGGGCGGTCGGCCCATTCGTGGGCTGGGAGCTGCATGCTGCTGGAGCAGGGCAGGTGGGGTGTCTTCTGGCCCACAAGTGGAGCCCGGACAGGGAAAGCTGCCAGTCCCCTACCCAACCCCCAACACACATATAAAATGGCTGAAGGGCTCTTGACAAGGGCAACTCTGAAGTGAGTTAATTTTCCTCGGGCTGGTGGGGGATAGGGTGGGGCCAGAAGAAAACAAAGGAGAGGGTGTGAGCTGGGAAAGTGTCAGGCAAGGACTGACCGGGAGGGGTCAGTGAAGAAGGTCTGTGTCAGCCCCAACCCCCATTTGATTCTCAGTCTTTGGGCCCCAAACCCAGGGTGAGCCGTGTGGAGGGAGGAGGCCATCCTGGGAGCTCTGTACTGAGGAGAGCCTGTTCTGCTGCAGGGGTCAAGGCAAGTCCCTTTGTGCCTCTGTTTTCTTTTCCTGTTGTTCCCTGTCTGGCTGCCAGGTCCTGAGGCCTAGACTTCTCTACCCCACTGCAATGACAGAAGCTCTAGTTTACAATGGACTGACGCCTCCTGTCACATACCCTAGGCTGGGGAAGATGGGCTTAGACCCACCTACCTTCCCCAGACCTTTCCAGAGCAAATGCTTGCTGGCTAGGTGACTTAACTTCCCTCAATACATTTGCTTTCTAGGGCCTCTTAGTCACCTGGGCCAGAAGAGGGATGCCCAGAGAGTAATTGCTTCAGAGGGGTGATGGCTGATGCTTTCTGCCACCCCTGCCTGGCTGGCCTGGGACCTCCCTTTCTTTTTCATCAGGGACTCTTCCACCCCAGATGAAAACTCCAGTGCCCAATAGATGGATCCTGTCTGCTTTGAGGTCAGGGAATGAGAGGTAGTGGAAAGTGGGTCTGAGATGAAGTAATATGAGAGAAAGTGTAGTCAGGTCCCATTGCCCCTGATGGGAGCAGCAAGGATGGCACTGGCCCTTTAAGTGGGGGTGCCAGTCAGTGCCCTCCCCCAGCCAACCCAATTTATGGGCATACTGAGCATGTGCAGGAGCTGTGCAAGTGGGGAGGGGCAAAGGTGGGGGGATAGATGCCGAAGGAGCTTCCCACCCCCTACTTCCTGTAGCTGCCCCCACTCTCCTTCCTGGGTCTGACAAAGAAGCCCATGATGCTTCCCTAACCCTTTCCCTCACCACAGACCCAGGGGCACTGCCCTCTGGGAGGACCGAGCTGCCGGGGTGCTGGGCAGGCCCCTGATCCTGGGGCCTCTCCCCGCAGAGCAGCCTGGAGGTGCACATGCTCAGCCTAGTGCCAGCCTCACTTCGCCGGTGTGGGCGGAGGCTGATCTTCCTGCTGCTTAACGTGTTCCATTTCATTCCACTGATGCCAGGGTTTTTAAGAGACTCTGTGATGCCACTCTGAAAATTAAACACTCCAAATAGGGTGAGGTCCCTGCCCCCACCCACCAGCAGCTTCCACTCAGAGGAAGCCAACCGCTGAGCCTGCAAGTACCTTCCCCACACTCCCTATTTGAGATCTCCCTTGTTTCTCTGGAGCCTGGGGCCACCCATCCACTGTGTCAGAGCCACCAGCAGCATCCTCCACTGCAGCCAGGTGCCTCCTGCCAACATTTCTCCTACCTCCAACTTACCTATTTCAGCAGAATCTTCTTCCATTCCTCAGAACTTAGCCCCTTTGGCACTCTCCCAGGGCCTCTCTTCCTCCTCTACAGATACCATTATCTTTTCAAAATAGAGGTGGCATTCACATGCTATCAAGTTTACCCTTCCAAAGAACAATTCAGTGGCATTTTAGTACATGTGATGTGTGCACCCCAGTTCCACGCCGTGCAAAAGGAAGCCTTGAACCCATTAAACAATTATTACCCACATCCCCTTTACCCAGCCCTGGCACCTTCCTAACTTGCTTTCTGTGCCTATGGGTTTACTCATCCTGGGTATATTTTGGAATATATCCAACCAAGAGGGAAAGTCTACTTGCCTAGCCTCAAAGAGCGAAGTCCCCCTGCAAGTGCTGTTGTGTAGGGAGCACTGGGCCAGGAGGACTCCCAATACCTGTGATTCATCCCAGTCCTGCTCTTACTCAGGGCCCCATTTCCTCAGTTGTTCAAGGGTGTCACGAGGTTCAGGCCAGTCCAAGATCTTGGGCTCTTCAGGGCCTGTCCTTACCTTGGCAATATGTTACTTTGTCTAAAAAAATACACTCCCTGGCTGGAAGAATGGCTCGGTGACTAAAGCGCTTGCAAGGCAAGCACTAGGTACCCGAGTTTGATGCCACAGCACCACATAAGCCAGGCATGGTGGTGCATGGTTGTAATCCCAGCACTGGAGGGGCTGAGACAGGAGGATTGCCAGATTGCTGTGAGTCCAAGGTCAGCCTGGGCTCCATAGTGAATTCAGGACCAGCCTGGGCTACAGAGTGAGACCCTGTCTCAAAAAAAACAAAAAACAAAAACATGAAAAAAATATATATGTATATATATACTCTCCCCCCTACTCGCCTGTCTTCTCTCCACAGGTCCAGGCAGTGCAGGTGGCCCCAGGGACAGTGTGATTCATACTGTGAGGTTTGGGGGTTGGACACAGGAGATGAAGAAACTTGAGCTCAGAGAGGTTGAGAAACTTGCCCAAGGCCACACAACTTGTCCTGCGTTGGAGTTGCAGCCTCTTCTGTCCATGATAGTCTGAGCTCTACACCACTGAATTCTCCAGTCTTCAAAGGGACAAGGCTAAGTGCTACCTGTATGGGAGGTGCTCTCACCTCCATAATTATATTACTTTCAAGGCATTGGGTAATCCTGAACAGCTTCATTCCAAGGTAGTTCTTAGGAGTTTGTCTCCTTTTATCTTTTAGAGAAAGTTTTCATTTTACCCTCTTTTTATCTTTCTTTTCTTTCTCTTTTTTTTTTTTTTTTTGAGACAGGACCTCACTCTGTATGTAGCCCATAGCCCAGGCTGGTCCTGAACTCACTGGTGTAGCCCACGCTGGCCTTGGACTCAGGACAATCCCTCGTCAGTGTGTGCCACCACGCCCAGCTTTCTGTGGTGCTGGAGAGTTGAATTCAGGGCCTTTAAGTGCTGTGCCATTCCTCCAGCCATTTTTCTTTCCTTTTTTTTTTTAAAGGTATTGAACCCAAGGCCTTAACATTGAGTGAGCTACATCCCCAGCTGATGTTTAGTTTTTGTTTTTGGGGTTTTTTGGTCTGTTTTTTGAGAAGGGTCTTTCTGTGTAGCTTAGGCTGGCTCCAAACTCACAACAATCCTTCTGCCTCAGCCTCCTAAGTGCTGGGATTATAGGTATGCGCTGCCTGTAATCAAACCCAGGGGACTTTCTTTCTGCTGTAGGCCTGGCGCATTGCTGTTGAAATGGGCAAGTTTATGAAACTGGGCAAAGTGGTGCTCATCCTGGCCAGATGCTACTTTGCAGACACAGGTGGTGTCATCTGAAGAACACTGAGGATGGCATCTCAGATCAAATCTACAGCCACGCTCTGGTGGCTGGGATTGACTGCTGTCTCCGCAAAGTGACAGCTGCAGTGAGCAAGAATAAAATTGCCAAGAGGTCAAAGGTCAAGTCTTTGGTGAAAGTTTATAACTAAAATCACCTCATGCCCACAAGGTGCTCTGTGGATTTCCCCTTGAACAAAGCTGTTGTCCACAAAGATGTCTTGGGGCTGAAGGAATGGCACATTGGTTAAAGCTCGCAAGCATAAGGCCATGAGTTCGATTCCCCAGTACCATATAAGCTGTGAGTGGTGGTACAGGCCTCTAATCCCAGTACTCAGGAGGCTGAGGCAGGAGGATTGCCATAAATTCAAGGCTAGCCTGGACTACATAGTGAGTTCAGGACCAGACTGGGCTCCAAAGTGAGACCCTGTCTCAAAAAAGAAAAAAGAAAAAAAAAAAAAAAAAAAAAAAAAAAAAAAAGAATGTCTTCAGAGGTCCTGCACTTAATGGGAGACTAAGGTCAAGTTTGAAGAGAGATGTAAGACAGGCAAAACCAAATGATTCTACCAGAACTTTGGTTTTAGATTCTTTTTTTTTTTTTGTTCCCATTGTAAACAAAACAAAACAAAAACCCACGGGAATCAAAACCAGGACCTTCCTCATGCTAGGTACGTGCTCTAACAACCGAGCTAAACCTCCAGCTCTAGTTTTGATTTTGAGACAGGGTCTTGTCAAGCCTCCGGGTATCCCAGACTGGACTTGAATTTACCATCTTCTTCTTCTTTTTTTTTTTTTTTTGAATTGCCCATACTCTCATGTCAGCCTTCCAGAGTTCTGGGATTTTATATATATATATATATATATATATATATATATATATATATATATATATACATATATATATATATATATGGCAGGAACTCATTCTGTAGTCCAAGCTGGTCCTGAACTCACTCACTATATAGCCTAGGTTGGCCTAGAACTCATGGCAAGAATTCTGTCTCAGCCTCCCGCAAGCTAGAATTACAGGCATGTATCACCATGCCCAATTTACATGGTTCTGGGGAGTTGAACTCAGGGCCTTGTGCTTACTAGGCAAGTGCTTTATCTGCTGTGCTATTCCTTCAGCCCCCATATCTATTTATTTATTTTCTGTGATATTCTGGGGATTCTACCAAGTTTGGACACTGTAGACTAGCCCTCAAGCCTTCACTCTAATCTGCATCCCCAACCTGTTTTTATTTTTATTTTATTGATTGGTTGAATTGGTGCTGGCTATCAAGCTCAAAGTTTTCACACTAAGCTACATCCCCAGCCAATTTTAATTTATTTTTTTATTTTTGGAAGCAGGTTCTTGCTCTTAGTATAGGCTTGTCCTGAACTCATTAGGCAGCCCAGGCTGGCCTCTATTTTTGAGACAAAGTCTTGCTAAATCACTAAATTGCCCAGGCGGGGCTGGAACTTACAGTCCTTTTACTTTAGCCTCCCAGAGTGCTGTGCCATCAGGCCTGGCTAACTTTGTGCTCTATACTGACATCTCTAGGGTGACAGCTTTTATGGGACTCAGAGGAGGCCTGCTGGCAAGTGGGGATAGGCCCCATAGTCCCTTTCCTTTCCAAAGAACAAGGAGATGCTGTTATTGAGTCCTTCACCCATTTCTCCATGGCTAACTCCTTGTGCATTCTTGCTCCCTCCACTGATAGAAAATTCTTCAAGGACTCAGAAAAGGGCGGGGACCGCATAGGCCTTGCTTGGCAGGGAAACAGGCTGAGCAGCTGGCCCCCAGTTGGTTACTGTGTTCCGGCTGCTGCGGCATGGACATTCCAGAGACCACCTGTCCCAGACACCCTCGCTGGACCTCATCCAAGTTTGGGCACTCTAGACTAGTGCTCAAGCCATCAGCATAGGTAGGTGTTCTCTCCCCTGCTCCATTCTTTTTTTCTTTTTCTTTTTTTTTTTTTTTTTTGAGACAGGGTCTCGCTCAGTATTCCAGGTTGGTCCTGAATTCGCTATGGAGCCCAGGCTGGCCTTGGACTCACAGCAGTCCTCCTGCCTCACTCTCCGGTTTACAGGCGTGTACTGTCACACTTGGTTCAGGTGGTACTGGGGAATTGAACACTGGTACTTATGCTAGCCAACCCTTTTAACTGCTGAGCTATTCCTCCAGCACTCCCCCCCCCCACCACCGCCGCTTTTTTGAGACAGGGTTGGCTAGCATAAGTACCA
>PVKB01001682.1:21260-45402 GCA_004027205.1 Ctenodactylus gundi | reverse complement strand
ATGTAGTTCCAGCCAGCCTTGAACTCAAGGCATTCCTCTTGCCTCAGCTGCCTAAGTGCTGAGATTATAGGTGTGTGCCACCATGCCCGGCTTACATGGTGCTGGGGAATCGAACTCAGGTACTTAGCGCTTGCTAGGCAAGTGCTTTAACCTCTGAGCTATTCTTTCAGTCCTCTGCTCCCTTCTCTCCTCCAAACACCATGGCTCAAAGAGGCAATTCCCAAGAGATTAAGTTGTAAGAAGGATACTAAGATGACCATGGGACTCCAGAGTCTACTTCTGTCACAGCCCCATGTTCCACAGGCAGGGGAGGGAGGGAATTTCCTTGGGCCTGTACATAATCTTGCCCAGCTCTTACTCCTGCCAGCTCTCCATACCCCATTGTCTTGCTGAAAGCCCCTCACACCCATGCAGCCCTTAGGTCATGCCCTGGGGCTCTCTGGCTGGCCAGCTCCCACTCTGAGCACCCCAGGGACCCCAAGGATCCTTGTCCTTTCTGGCTAGATCTCCATATCTTTGCTGCTGTCCACCCCAGTCTGTTAGTACCCTGTGAGCCTCTGGGAAAGGATTTTTTTTTTTTTTTGGTCTTCTGGGCCTCTAGCCCAGCTGTCCTTATTTGTAATTTACATTAGCTGTGTCTGTAGCCACGCCCCCTCTCCCTCCCTGGCTCCTGGGAGCAGTGCCCAGCAGCTGCTCTTTTTTCTTTCCATGGGCTACAGGACTTTTTTTCCACACTAGTCCTCAGTACACTAGCTACGCAGCCCAGGCTGTCCTTGAACTCACAGCAGTCCTCCTGCCTCAGTCTCCAAGCATTGGGATTACAGGTGTACACTACCACATTAGGTTTATGTGGTGCCACGGGATCAAGCCCAGAGCCTCGCTCTTGCTGGGCAAGGGTTTTAATCACTGAGCTATGCTCCCAGCCCCTGTATGGGACTTTTGTTTTTCTACCGGACATTTTATTAAAAAATTTTTTGGTAATTCTTCCAAACGATTATACAATAGAGATAACACTATTGAAAAATACTTCTCACTACAATTTGAAATTTCCTTTTTTTTTTTTTTAAGACAGGGTGTCATTCTGTAGTCCAGGCTGGTCCTGAACTCACTCACTATGGAGCCCAGACTAGCCTTGAATTCATGGCAGTCCTCCTGCCCCAGACCTCCCGAGTGCTGGGATTATAGGCAAGTGCCACCATGTCCAGCTTACGTGGTGCTGGGGAATTGAACCCGGGCGTTGGGTTTGCTAAGCAAATGCTTTAACTCCTGTGCTATTGCTCCAGCCCTGAAATGTCTTATCATAAACTACCTTCATATGTGTACTTGTGAATTTTCTATTCCTTGCCATTTCTGCTTCTTATTTGTATGTTGTTTGTTTTTGTAGTGGGATTACAGGTCTGTGCCACCAGGCCCAGCTACCAATTATATTTTAAAAGTTACTATAGGGCTAGAGAAAGAGCAAGAGCTTCACCACTGAGCCATTCTTCCAGCCCCTACTACTTTTCCAAAGTACATTTTGAGAAAACTTGTCCAGGGACTGGGGCATAACAGTGGTAGAGTGCTTGTCTGAGTTCAGTTCCTTAGCACCGCATAAACTGTGCATGGTGGCACATACCTGTAATCCCAGCCCTCTGGAGGCCAATGCAGAAGGATTGCTGGATGTTTGAGGCCAGCCTGGGCCACATAGCGAGTTCAGGACCAAATCATTCTAGACTATAGACTGAGATCCTGTCTCAGAAAAGCAAACAAGGAAGGGAGGCAGTTTGTAAATAAAAAACAAAATTAAAAATAATAATGCATGAAGAAAAAAGAAAAAACAAACAAGGACTGGTGGGAAGTCTCAGGTTAAAGTGTCTGCCTAGCAAGAGCAAAGTACCTGAGTTGATTCCCCAGCACCACATAAGCTAGGCGTGTTGCATGCCTGCAATCCTAGCACTTGGGAGGCTGAAATGGGAGGATTGCCACAAGTCCAAGGCCAGCCTAGGCTCCATAGTGAGTTCAGGACCAGCCTAGGCTACAGAGTGAGACCCTGTCTCGGAAAAAAAAAAAAAAAAAACAACAAAAAAAACAAAAAAAACCCCAAGCAAACGAAAGAGTAATTTGTCCCGAAATTCCCCCAAGGGACATATTTATGGGTTTGTATATAATATAAAGATATAGACAGACAGACAGACATGGTCATTGACATATAGATATCTTGAAAGGAGGCCCACAATATACTCCTAGATGTCATCTAAGTCAACACCCCACCTTTAAAATGGATTTAATTCCTTCTGGAGCCCAGCATGATGACACATGCCTATAATCCCAGTTACTTGAAAGCTTGTGACAGGAGGATTGAAAGTGGAATGCCAGCCTGCACAAAAATTAAACCATCCTGGAAAAATAAGGAGATGAGGATTAGTTCAGCGGTAGAGTACTAGCCTGTATACACTATGTACTGTATCAACCCATCTCAAGGATGGCCTACACAAACAAAAACTATGCCTTGATTGTATTCTTTTATTTATTTGAGATAGGGTCACTTTGCAGTCCAAGCTGGTCCTGAACTCACAGCAATCCTCCTGCCTCAGCCTTCTGAGGGCAGAGATTACAGGTGTGCACCCCCACGCCTGGCTTGTGTGGTGCTGGGGAATGAACTCAGGACCTTGGGCTTTCTAGAGAAGCTCTGTAATTGCTGTGCTATTCCTTCAGCCCATATTTTTGCTTGTGAGATGGTCTCGTTCTGTAGTTCAGGCTGGTCCTGAGCTCACTGTGGAGACCTGGCTGGCCTTGAAATTTTAACAGTCTTCCTGCCCTAGCTTCCTTAGTGTGGGGATTACAGGCCTGTACCACCATACCTGGTTTATGTGGTGATGGGGAATCAACACAGGGCCTTGGGCTTGCTATGCAAGTGCTCTAACTGCTGTGCTATTTCTGCATCCCAAGGCTCTGGGTTCAATTCCCCAGCACCTCATAAATCAGGCATGATGGTGCATGCCTAGGATCCCAGACTCAGGAAGCTGAGGCAACAGGATTGCTGTGAGTTCAAGGCTAGCTTGGGCTACATAGTGAGTTCAGGACCAGTGTAGATTATAGAATAAGAGCCTGCTTCAAAACAAAACAAAACAGGGGCTGGAGGCATGGCACAGCAGTTAAAGTGCTTGCCTAGCAAGCTCAAGACCCTGAGTTCGATTCCCCAGCACCACATAAACCCAGGCATGGTGGTGCATGACTGTAATCCCAGCACTTGGGAGGCTGAAGAAGAAGGATTGCTGTGAGTTCTAGGCCAGCTTGGACTCCATAGTGAGTTCAGGACCAGCCTGGGCTACAGAGTGAGACCCTGTCTCAAGAAAAACCCATAAAATTGTACATTTTTAATTTTTTTTTCAGACAGTGCCTTGCTCTATAGTCCAAACTGGTCCTAAACTCACTATGTAGCCCATTCTGGCCTCATACTCATGACAATTCCTATCTTACCCTCCTGGGTCCTGAGATTATAGGTGTGCATCATGCCCAGTTTGTGTAGTTCTTTCTACAGAATCAAACCCAGGGCCATGAGCTTGCTATGCAAGCTCTGTAACTGCTGAGCTATACTCCCAGTTCTCCCCCTTTTTTTGAGACAGGATCTCACTCTGTAGTACAGACTATTCCAGAACTCCCTATGTAGCCCAGGCTGGCTTTGAACTCACTACAACACTCCTGCTTCAGCCTCCTAAGTGCCAATTTTAATAATTATTTTGGCGATACTGGGTATCAAATCTAAGGCCTCATACATGCTAAGCAAGCACTCTACCCCTAAACTACATCCTCAGCCTTATTTATTTATTTTGCTATATTGGGAATTGAACTCAGATCCACCTCCCCCCCACCCCCACACACACACTTTTTGGCTAGTTTTGATTTAGGAAAAAGATCTCACAAAGTTTCCAAGTACCCCAGGCTTGGGCTAAAATTTGTAATCCTCCGGCCTCAGCCTCCGAGAGCGCTGGGATTATAGACCTGTACCACCAGGTCCAGCTTTTGCTAAATTTCTAAGTCGCCCAGGCTGCGTTCTAACTTGTGCCCTTCCCATCTCAGCCTCCAGAGTGCTGGGATTACAGGCCTATGCCATTACACCTAGCTTCTTTTATTTTATTTTGAAACTCTCTTGCTGAATTGCTCAGGCTGATCTCAAACTGGAGATCCTTCTGCCTCAGTTTTCCAAGACAATGTGATTAAAGGCGTGTGCCACCGCGCCCTGCCATTTTGACTGTTTCTAATTGCACATTTCAGTGATACTAAATACATTCACATTGTTGCGTAACCATCGCTACCATCCCTCTCCAGAACTCGTTTTCTCAAACTAAGACTTTGTACACATCAAACAATAACTCCCCATTCTCTCACCCCCAGCTCCTGGCAACCACTGCTTAGCCTTTCTGAAGCCTTTCAACATGACTGCTTCCCCGCTGCTGTCCATCTCACTGGAGGCCAGGTTGCCTCCCCTTGCAGACTGCCCATGTTCAATAAACCATTGCTTCTTGACCTGGTGTCTCCTCCAGAGGAATCACGTGGGAAAGTTTTAAAGGTGCCAGTGCTTGGCTGCCATTCCCAGAAATTCTAATGTCACTCTTCTGGGGGTCAGCCCAGGCACTGGGGCTTGTAAGGCTTATGGGGTGCTCATGCGCAGCCAGGGCTGAGAACCACAGTTGGAAGAGTACCAAGCGTTTCCTCTGCCAGGGAGACTCATGTCCAGGGAAATTTTTACCTGCCTGTATCCCTGGAAGAATCCCAGGATTGCAGGCCACCCTTTACCTGCCTCCACGTGTAGATGCTAGGTGGGACTCCCCATGTTTGGGAGCTTTGGAGAGGACACTGGAAGGAAGCATGTGAGGTTCAGATTAAAGTGGAAGGATGGGGCTGGAGGAATGGCACAGTGGTTAAAGTGCTTGCCTTGCAAGCACAAGGCCCTGAGTTCAATTCCCTAGCAATACATAAAGCTGGGTGTAGTGGCACACGCCTGTAATCCCAGCACAGGGGAGGCTGAAGCAGAAGGATCATCCTGAGTCCGAGGCCAGCCTGGGCTACACCAGTGAGTTCGGACCAGCCTGGACTATAGAATGAGACCCTGTCTCAAAAAAACAAAAACAAAAACAAAACCGAAAAAAAAAAGTGGAATGAGGGGGCTGGGGCAGAGCCCAGTGGTTACATTGTTTGCCTAGGGCTGGAAAAATAGCACAGCAGTTAGAGTGCTTGCCTAGTAGGCACCAGGCCCTGGGTTTGATTTCCTGGCATCACAAAAACTGAGCTTTGTAATTTGTAATTTGGCACTTGGGAGGCTGAGGCAGGAGGATTGCTGTGAGTTTCAGGCCAGCCTGAGCTACATAGTGAGTTTAGGTCTCAAAAAAAAAAAAAAAAAAAAAAAAAAACAGTGAAAGGAAGATATATGTGGTACTGGGGATTGAACCCACAGCCTCTGTATTAAGCCATATTCTCAGTCCATTCTTTATTTCTGATTTTGATTTTTTGTTTGTTTGGACAGGATATTGTTCTGTAGTCCAGGCTAGTCCTGAACTCATTATGTAGTCCAAGCTGGCCTAGAATTCAAGTAATACTTGTGCCTCAGCCTTCTGAGTGCTAAGATTACAGGTGTACATCACCATGCCTAGTTTATGTGGGGCTGAGAAATCAGTCCCAAGGCCTTGTGTTAAGCAAGTGCTTTAACCTCTGAGCTATACCTCCAGCCCCTTTTTTTTTTTTTGACTATTTATTTTAATGCAAATCTCACCAAATCACTAAGTTGCCCAGGCTGGGTTCAAAGTTGTGGTCCTCCTGTTTCAGCCTCCTAGAGTGCTGAGATTCCAGGCCTGTGCCAACTGGGCTCAGCAAAAGGAATTTTTCTGAAGACTGCTAGCTCCCGTCACAGGCTGTGCCAGGACTCAGGAGAAAGCGGAGGTAGGAGTTAAGACTTGCTGGGGGCCCCTCCAGCAATCAGATTCTGAAATTCTGCCTGGCAAAGAAATATTGTCTTCTTGCCACAGCAACGTAGTGTGTGTGTGTGTGTGTGTGTGTGTGTGTGTGTGTGTGTGTGTGTGTGTGTGTGTGTCTTTTGGTTTCTGCCCCATCTTGGCAGGAGTCTTCCAGCCTGGGGATTCTCCCTGACCTTTGGTGGGTGGCACTCATATCGCAAGTGCCCTGTATGAGTCTGTGGGGAGTTTCAGAGTCAAATGCTATCCCTGCTTCCCTTTCTGTTACCCATCCACATTTCTATCTGCCCTGATTAACCATCTCTCTTTTTCACCCTTATTTACCCCGAGCAGAGGGAGGGAAGAAGAGGTCCCTTGGAGCCAAGGCAGAGAGGGTTTTTCTAAAGCCAGTTGGCCTCCTTTGTGGCCTTGGAAAGTATAGAGGTTAAGGGCATAGACAGACATCAGACTGCCTAGCAAGCACTAAATCAAGTACTAAGTACCCCCCGAGCTTGATTCCAGAGCACCACATAAACTGGGCATGGTGGCGCACACCTGTAATCCCAGTACAGGGGGGGATGAGGCAGGAGGATTGCTGTGAGTCTAAGGCCAGTGTGGGCTACAGAGTGAGACCTTGTCTCAAGCAAAACAAAACAAAACAAAACAATCCAGCATTGTCTGCTCCCTGCTGCTCCTCATCTTCCGCAGAACAGGACAGGCACCTTTCCATTGTCCTGCCTGGACACACTTTCTCCTGGAGGAAAGACGCCATGACACATTGGGTATGCAGGCAGCACCATGCATTCATTCAAGATATATCTAGGTGGTACACACCTATAAATCCAGTACTCCATTAGGCTGAGGCAGGAGGATTTCAAGTTCAAGCCCAGCCCAGGCAATTTAGCAACTCAGTCCCACTAAAATAAAAATGTCTCAAAATAAAAGCAAGGAGACTGATGTAGCCCAGTGTCAAGGTCCTGGGTTCAGTCCAATGTAATACTGCCAAGAAATGGGGAGAGTGGAGAGGGGAGAGAAAGATTGATTGGCTGATTTATATTTGTTTGCTAAAATTGCTGTAACAAAGTATTATCAACTGGGTTCCTTAGAACACCTGTCAGCTCTAAGACCACAGGTGTGAAATCAAGGTGTTGACAAGACCGCGCTCCCCCTGACCCAGTGCAAGATTATTCCTTGCTCGCTGCTTGTCCTAGACTCACTGTGGAGTTTAACTCATGGCAATCCTCCTGTCTCAGCCTCCCAAGTGCTGGGATTACAGGTGTGCACCACCACACACGGCTTATGTGATGCTGGGGTATCAAACTCTGATATTTAGCACTCTTGACTTAGCGCTTGCGCTTTAACCACTGAGCCATTCCTCCAGCCCCTCTAGATACGTTTAAAAACATTTTTTCTTCCCCTTAAGAAGTTAAAGTTGTTGAGATAGGCCCTATATATGCATTTCCTATTTCACTTCCATGTCAACGCCACAAGAAAGATTAAGGTTTCTTTCTTTCTTCTTTCTCTTTCCTTCCTTCCATCCTTCCTTCCTGCCTTCCCACTTGCCTTTCCTGTTTTGTGCTGGGAAATGAACCTAGGGTTTCTAAAATGCAAAGCATGTGTTCCACCGCTGAGCTACACTCTCAGCCCCCAAGAACTTCTTCAAGGCCGCCTGGTCAAGGCTAGCGCAGGGCCTCATGCTTTGTTGTGGTCTGAAGCCCGGTCTGTAGAAGTGAGGATTCCATGAAGATGAATCACCAAAGAAATGGGATTTTACTCAAGATGTACTGGTAGTCCCAAAGGGGAATGAGGTGAACCCCCCTGGGCTGGTTGGGAGGAGTCCCTGAGAGCAACGGATTGAATCTGATCTTTAGAATGGTCATCTTAGAGTAATGTCACCTGTCTCTCATGGTCCTGGTCAGGACTGAAGGAATTTGCCTGCCTTAGGTGAAGCTCCTGGTTCCCTGCACAGAGCTGACACTCATTGAAGGGTTGTTGGAGGAATTAGTGAACATGGTGGTCTTTCCGGGAGCCACAAGATGGACAAGATGGCCTCCGTTAGGCCCCTTAGGGACTGAGTCTGTGTAGGCCGGCAGAGAGCTCAAATAATGGCCCATACCACATCCCGGGCAGGAAGGACTCCTGCGTTCCCCAGCCCACAGAACTGTAGAGAGACTGAGGGCAACTCCTCTCCGACAGGGAAGAAAGGACATCACAGGGCTCAGTCAGCCTCCCAGTTCAACTCCGTCTCCAGCAGGCTCCCTAGATCCGGCAGAAGAAAGGCCCAGGCTGGCTTTGGGGAGGCATGTTTGTTTTGAAACAAAATCGAATTGATAAAGGAGAGGGAAGGGTTAGGGGGAGGAGGAAGAGGAAAAGAGGGAGATGGGGTGGGGTGCCAGTCTGGGGCCAAGGCCTGAGGCCTGTGCCCCGCCTGGCCCCCTCCTCTCCTTGGCGTGGTCCGAGGTTTGCACCGGGACACCCACGGTAGGGGCGGGGCTGGGGGGCTGGGGGGCGGGAGGGCATGCCAAGGGAGGAAGCGGGAGGCCAGATCTGAGCCCGGAGGAGCGAGCCAGCTGTGGGCTGGGTCCTGGAAGGAAGCCCTCGGGCGGACCGCTCCAGGTCCCCGCGGGGCCGCAGCCAGGTGCGGCCCAACAGCGGCACCTGCCGGCCGGGCTCCTCCCTGCGGCGGGGCTCCCGCGCCGTCCAGGCCGGCGGGCCGTCCTTGCAGACCCGGGGTCGCGGCCTGCCCAGCTGTCACAGCGGAAAATGCCGCTGTCCAAGGAATGTTCTGAAGCGGCGGGCCTCTGCCCTTCCCGTAGGTCCCCACCTGTGCCCATAATTCTATCCTGTTCGTCGAACGGGAATCCGTCCTGGGCCAGCTAGCTGTCAGAGCCACGGGGAGGGGATATTCCTGATCCCAGCAGGCCGCTGGTTTTGGACTTTTTTTTTTTTTTTTTTTTGGTGGTACTGAAGATGGAGATCCACCTTCCTCAGCCTCGCGATTACAGGCCTGCACCACCAGGCCTGGCTGGGTCATTCTTACTGCTCCCCACCCTCTCCACCGTTCAGGATTGCACCTAGAGCTCGACACCTGCGCGGCAAGCGCTGTACTGATGAGATACATTCCGGCCCTTTTTATTTGAATTTATTTGTGTGTGTGTGTGTGTGTGTGTGTGTGTGTGTGTGTGTGTGTATTTTTTTTTGAGACAGGGTCTCACTCTATAGCCCAGGCTGGTCCTGAATTTACGGTGGAGCTCAGGCTGGCCTTGGACTCAGGACAGTCCACCTGCCTCAGCCTCCCAGTGCTGGGATTATAGGCGTGCACCACCACCACCTGGCTTTCGTGGGGCTGGGGAATTGAACTTGGGTACTTAGAGCTTTAAGGAGCACTTGCTAGGCAAACACTTTAATGGCTGGGCCACTCCTCCATCCCCTGTTGTTGTTTTAAATGTTCTATTTGGAAATAATTTCAAGTGTACAGAAGAATTTTAAAAATGATAAAAGATCCTTCATATATATTACCCTGATTTACCAGCTGTTAACATTTTTTTTTTTTTGAGGCAGGGTCTCGCTCTGTAGCCCAGGCTGGCCTTGGACTCAGGATAATTCGCCTGCCTCAGCCTCCTGGATGCTGAGATTACAGGCATGCACCAGCATACCCAGCTTTATATGGTGTTGGGGAATTGAACTCAGGGCGTTGCACTTGCAAGGCAAATGCTTTAACTGCTGTGCCATTTCTCCAGCCCATTGTTAAGATTTTTATTCCATTTGTTCTTCTCTCTCTCTCTCTTTCTCTTTTTCTCTCTCTGTGTATTTATATGTATATTTTTGAGACTTACTCTGTAGTCCAGGCTGGTTCTAAACTCACCATGTGGCTTAGACTGACTTTGAACTCACAGCAATCCTCATGCCTCAGCCTCCTGAGTGCCAGGATTCCAGGTGTGCATTACTATATCCAGTTTCTACAGTGCTGGGGAATTGAACTCAGGGCCTTGTGCTTGCTGGATGAGCTTTACCTGTTCAACTACGCCCCCAGCCTATAAAATATTTTCATATGTGTATTACTCATCCATTGAAGCTGAGGTATATAGCTCATTGGTGCAATATGTGTGCTCAGCATTTGGGAGGCCCTGCGTGTGAACTCCAGCACCACACACACACATGCACACACACAGATTCTTTTTTTGAGACAGGGTCTCTCTTTGTAGCTCAGGTTGGTTTCAAACTCATGGTATTTTTGTTTCAGCCTCTGCAGTGCTGAGATTATTGGCGCCGGGCCACCATGCCCAGTTGTTTTTTTTTTTTTTTTTTCTTTCCTGAGCTGAGAGTAAGTGGCAGTTTCATACCCTTTGACCCACAAATACCGGGCATTTCTTTCCTAAGAGCAAGGACCTTCTCTTGCATCACCATGGCTGACTTTTCATCTTCAGGAAATGTGACAAGGCTCTTACCTAATCTGTCCTCCTTACCTCAGTGCTATTCATTGATTTTCATTTATTTATTTACTTGTTTGTTTATTTATTGAGGCAGGGTCTCACTCTGTGGCCCAGGTTGGTCCTGAAACTCACTATGGAGCCCAGGCTGGCCTTGGACTCAGGGCAATCCTCCTGCCTCAGCCTACTCAACCTCCAAATGCTGACATTACAGGCATGTGCCACCACGCCCAGTTTATGTGGTACTGGGGAATTGAGAACTCAAGGCCTTGTGCTTGCTAGGCAAATGCTCTAACCAGTGTGCTATTCCTTCAGCACCTTGCACCCAGATAATTTTTATGTGGTGCTGGGAGATCAAACCCAGGGCATTGCACACGCTGGGTAAGTGCCCTAAGCTCTGAGCTGTATCCCCCGCCTTAATTGTTATAACTCTTTGTGATTGTTGGGGCTGGAGGAATGGCTCATCGGCTTGTCAAGTGCTAAGTACCTATTCTCCAGCACTACATAAACTGGGCGTGGTGGCGCATGCCTGTAATCCTAGCACTCAGGAGGCTGAGGCAGGAGGACTGCTCCGAGTCCAAGGCCAGCCAGGGCTCCATAGTGAGTTTAGGACCAGCCTGGGCTATGGAGTGAGACCCAGTCAAGAGAGGGAGGGGGAGAGAGAAAGAGAGAGGGAGAGAGAGAGAGGGGAGAGAGAGAGAGAGAGAGAGAGAGAGAGAGAGAGAGAGAGAGAGAGAGAGAACTCCAGCACCGTTAATTGTGTGTGTTTTGTTTTCTCTCCAAAGGACAGCTTGGGCTCTGCCTCTTTCCTCCTCTCCACTGAAACTTAGCAGCTGCTGTTGAAAGCATTCCTTTTGAAGACCACTAGGGGCACCCTAATTGCTCAACAGGACGTCTCCCAGGCCCCCTCTCCACCTCCTCTAGGCCATCCGCCATGGCTGGCTGCACACCTCCCCAGGCCTCCCCAGGCCACGAGACCCGCTTCCCCACGTGCTGCTCATCTCTCCCATCAACAGACGGTAGCCAGGTGGCGCTGGCTGCTTCTGGAGACGCAGCCTTGCCGGGGACAGCCAGCTGCGGAGTTGCCCCTACCGGATATGGCTGGGCGGAGATATCCTGCAGGTCCTGGTCCTTCTCAAGGCACTCCTCACCCCCCAGTGGGGACACCGTCCCAGGTTCTGACCTCAGATAGGTCCTTACTTTTTTTGTGTGGTACTGGTATATTGAATTCAGGGCCTTCATAGTGACTTAGCACTCTCTCTCTCTGTCTCTCTCTCTTTGGTGACAGGGTCTTGCTCTGCAGTCTAGGCTGGTCCTGAAGTTGCTATAGAGCCCAGGTTGACCTCAAATTCACAGCAATCCTCCTGCTTCAGCCTCCCATGTGGTTACAGGCATGCACCACCATGCCACCATGCCCAGCTTTATGTGGTGCTGGGGAAATGAACCTTGGCTCAAACCCATAATCCCAGCACTTGGGAGGCTGAGGCAGGAGGATTGCCATAGTGAGTTCAGAACCAGCCTGCATGACGGGGTGAGACCCTGACCAAAAAAAAAAAAAAAAAAAATGGAGCTGTTCACGTCCTTCCCATCATCCCCCGTGTCTGCCCTTTTCCTGTGGTGACCCCACATCTCTATTGCAGCTCACTGCAGTCCTGAGCTAGTTGCACCCTCCGTCAAGGCTGTGCATTCTCTCTGGAACCTCTGTCCTTTCCTGCCCCTCTGCTTCTTCTTCCTGATCTGTAGTTTAAAGAAGATTCCCCAGTTGGTCTTCCCTGTCTTTTGGATGTGCTCCTGATGAGACAGTCCAATATGGCTGATCATGTCCTTCCTGCCCCATAAGGCCCCAGGCTCAAGACTCATACCCTTAGTACATTCCCCAGACCTTAGGGATTGGGCCTGTAGATCCTTCCAGACCCTTTCCCTTCCTCCTGTAGACCCACAACCTTTTCTCCATTTATGCCAAATTTGTGGTGTCTCTCCCAACAGGACATTTGGTCATTGCCTCTGTACCTTTGCACATACTGCTTTTGCAACTGCTGCTTTTTTTTTCCTTTCTGTACCCCGAACCCCCTCTACCAAGTCCCTAAGTGCTCAGGTGCCACACTCTGTGAAACCTTCCCAAACTTCTCAAGCCAAAAATACTTCTTGCTACAATTTGAAATTTCTTTCTTTCTTTTTTCCTTTTTTTTTTTAATTGTTTTTTTGAGATAGGGTCTCACTCTGTAGCCCAGGCTGATCCTGAAGTCACTATGTATCTCAAGCTGGCCTTGGACTCACAGCAATCCGCCTGCCTCAGCCTCCCAAGTGCTAGGATTACAGGCATGTGCCACCATGCCTGGCTTTATGTGGTACTTGGAGAATCCAACTCAGGGCCTTGTGCTTGTAAGGCAAGTGCTTTAACCTCTGTGCCATTCCTCCAGCCCCCTCTAGCCCTCGATTTTTAATTTTACTTCATTTGGGCTGGAGATGCTTGCATAATATATGAAAAGTTGCTGAGGTTGATCTGTAGCTGCCAAAAATATATATAATAAGAAGAAGAAAATTAAAAAGTCACCCTGATGAGTTAATATTTAAATAACTGTATGTGGGTTGCTACCATATTGGACCTTGAGAGCTTGTTTGGAGGCTCTAGCAGGGGAGCACAGCTACTGGTATACCCTTGACCACTGAACGGTCCTCCTCTAGTGGGGAAGGGTGTCCTTTTTGACAGAGCTCGCCCAGCTTGCAGGAGGGCCGCACATGGGGTGTTGAGGGAGGAAAGGGGACACCTGGCCAGCCAGCCAGATCAGCCGAATCAACCCTGGCCATCAATAGGGTGACCGATGTCGCAGCCAGATCACCATCACTTCTGGTTGCTGCCATATTGAACACAGGACTAGGTTATCCTGGGTGCCTGGGGCTCCGGATTTCCTGTCCAGAGTTCCTGAGTCTGCTTCCAGGGCTGTCCAGTCTTCATCTCAGCTCCCTTCTCCTAAGGACAATGCACACAGTGCGGCCAAGGGTGCTGCGTGGGGTGTGGACGGGACTGGGATGCACGGCTGAGGGGTCTACCTGTGTGGGGTGGGGCCTTCACCGTAAGGGACAGAGCCGCGTGTAGGAAGGGAAGGTGAGCCCTCTCCCTAGACTGTCGTGTTCCAGTACAGAGCTGTGGGTCTAGAATGTTTATTTCATCTGGCTTTCTGGGATCTCTTGAAGGTAGACTGACCAGAGTTAGACTATAGAAACCATTTTATTTATCCATGTTGGCTTGATTTATGACTTTTTTTGAGACAGGGTCTCGCTCTATAGTCCAGGGGGTACTGAACTCACTGTGTAGTCCAGGTTAGTTTTGAACTCAGTAATCCCCCTGCCTCAGTCTCCTGAGTGCTGGGATCACAGGCATGCGCCACCATGCTTAGTTTATGTGGTGCTGGGGGATTGAACGCTGAGCCTTGTGCTTGGCCAGGCCAGTGCTTTAACCACTGAGCTCTGCCTCTAGCCCCAGCTGACATATGACTTTTAAAAGTTTAAGTGGGTGGCAAGTGGGCTTCGATGGCTTCTGGCTTTGCTTCTTTAGGTCACCCTCATCTGCGCTTCTGTAGGTAACCCTCACCTACACTCCTATAAGTAACCCCAATCAACTCACTGGCTCACCAAAAGGGACTTCGGTTCGTTTGCTGTGTCCTACTGGGGTGAAGAGATGTTGCTGGTGTTCGCGTGTCCCCAGGAAGGTTTTTTCCTGCAACGGTCCTACCCACATGTTGAAGTTGGCCCTTCTTTGGTGGGCCCTGTGGCACACAGAACTCCCTTCCCCTCATCACCCCGCCTCTAGGGGCCTCTTCCTGTATCTAATCTCTGTTGCCCTCATTCCTTTCTCTCTCTCACCCAAGACTGTGGCACCAAGCCTGTCCTTAAAGCTCTGCTCTAACCGCCTCTTCAGGGCCTATCTCCCAGTACTGCATGAAGGATTAGGTTTCAAACAAATGACCTTTTTTTTTTTTTTGGTACTGGGAATTGAACCCAAGACCTTCACAATGAGCAATATCATTAGATAGCTATATATATATGTGTGTGTGTGTGTGTGTGTGTGTGTGTGTGTGTGTGTGTGTGTGATTAGTTAATTTTTTTGATAAGGTCTTGTTCAGGCTCATCCTGAACTTAACAGTGTACCCAAGGCTGGCTTTGAATTTACAGCAATCCTCCTGCCTCAGCCTTTTGAGTGCTGGGATTACAGGAGTATGCCACCCTGCCTGGCTTGTGTGGTGCTTGCTGAGCAATTGAACTTAGGGCCTTGCACCTGCCAGGCAAGCACTCTAAGTGCTGTGCATTTCTCCAGCCCTTGACTTTTTATTTTGAATTTTGAGACAGGGTCTTGCTGAGTTGCTGAGGCTGGATTTGAACTTGTGATCATTCTGTTTTAGGTTCCCAGAGTGCTGGAATGAACTAGGATTATGGGCCTGTGCCACTGGCCTCAGTTCTGACATATGAACTTTGAGGGACACATTCAAGCTACAACAGAGGTCAATAACAATAACACCAACCTGGGCACATTTCCACAAGGATTCAAGCATTTTTCTTGTTCTTGGATTTTTTTTTTTCTTTTTTTGGTGCTGGGGTTGGAACCCAGGCCCTTTGTAGTATGCTACATCCCCAGGCTTTTTTGTTTGATGGTACTGGGGATTGAGTCACCCAAGGTTTTCATACTGAGCTATAGTCCCAGCCCATTTTCTAAAAATTATTTTTAATTTTTTTTTGAGACAGTGTTTCATTTTGTAGTTCAGGCTTGTCCTGAACTCACTATGTAGCCTAGACTGGCTTTGAACTCATGGCAATCCTCCTGCCTCAGCCTTCCAAGTGCTGACTAGAAGCCAATGTACCATCACACCTGGCTTATGTGGGACTGAGGACTCAAACCCCAGGTCTTGCACATGGCACACAAGCTGTGCTTGCTGTGCTATTCCTCTAGCTCTAGGCAAACTGGCTTTGAGTCCTGGCTCTGCCTCTTTGCTGAACACATGTCCTGGGCTGGAGGAGTAGCACAGTGATTCGAATACTTGCCTAGCAAGTGTAAGGTTCTGGGTTTGATTCCCCAGCACCACATAAACCTAATGTGGTGGTGCAGGCCTATAATTCCAGCATTTGGGAGGTTGAGGCAGGAAGACTGCCATGAGTTTGAGGACAGCTTGGGTTACATAGTGAGTTCAAGATCAGCTTGGACTACGGGGTGACACCCTGCCTGCCTCAACCCCGCACCCCCCCCCCCCCCGCCAAAACATGACCTGAGTTACTTACAAATAGCAACCTCAGTGGTCTCACCAGAGAAGCAGAACCTGAAGAATCCCAGCTCACAGAGTTGCTATGTGGCTCATTCTCAGAGTCGCCCATTTCCCAAGCTCTGCTGTTCCTTCTAGGCCGAGCACTGGCTCCGCCCCTAGACTGCAGAGCTGACCTCTGCCAAGTGTGTTTCACAATCCCCACTCCCACGCTATTATAACACTGTATCTTTATTATAACCACTTAAGAGTTCTTCAACTTAAGAGTTACTTAGAAGCACATTTTGATGTTTTCAAATTCATGGGGTAATCTTTTTAAAAATTATTGCTCTCTAATTTAATTCTGTTGCTGCTAGGAAATGCATTCTGTATGATTTTTTGAATTGACTGAAATTTGCTTTATGGTGTAGTATGTGGTCACTTTTTCTAAGTGTTCCATTTTGCCTGAATGCAAAAGTACAATTTTCAACTATTTGAATTGGCATATTTAAAATGTGGTTATCAGGCTGGAGGAATAGCACAGCGGTTAAAGCACTTGCCTAGCAAGCGCAACACCCTTAGTTTGATTCTCTAACACCACATAAAGGCAGGCGTGATGGTGCACCCTTGTAATCCCAGCACTTGGGAGGCTGAGGCACGAGGATTGCCATGAGACCAAGGCCAGCCTGGACTTCATAGTGAGTTCAGGACCAGCCTGGGCTACAGAGCGAAATCCTGTCTCAAAAAAAAAGAGGGGACGATGTTGAAGAAGGGCTGGGGTGTAGCTCAGAAGTTAAAACTCTTGCCTGGTGTTGTGGTTTGGATTAGGAGTGTCCTCCAACAGCCTCGTGTAACTATAGATTTGGTGGACTCTTGGGAGGCAGGAACTGGCTGGAAGAGGCGGACGCTTGGGGCTTGATGCAGAGGGGCGTGTGCTCTTTTTCCCAGACTTTGCTCTGTTCAGTCGTGCCACAACGATGTGAAGATTTCTGTCTCTGGCTGAGCCACCATCCCGGCTCTGGCTCTGGCTCTGGCTCTGGTGCTGGCTCTGGCGCTGGCCCTGGCGCTGGCCCTGGCTCCAGACCCAGCATGTGATTTCACCATTTCCAGCCACCCACTTGTGAATGGACTGTGATCTTCTCAAACTGTGAAACTGTGAGCTAAAATAAATCTTTCCTTCCTAAAGTTGTGAGTGTCAGGTATTGAGACATAGCAAGGAAAAAGTAACTAAGAGCCCTAGTGAGCATGGGCCCTGGGTTGATCTCTGGCACCACACTGGGTGAGCATGGTGGTGCATGCTTATAATCTCAGCACTTGAGAGACTGAGGCAGGAGGATTACCATTCATTCGAGGCCAGTCTGGATTCCATAATGAATTCAGGACCAGCCTGGACTACAGAGCAAGGCCCTGTTTCCAAAAAGAAAGAAAAATAAATAAATAAATAAATAAAAGGCTGGGGCATATAGTTTAGTGCATAGCTCAGTGCAAAGGCCCTGGGTTTCAACCACCAGTACCACTACAAAAACAAACAAACAAACAAAAAGAGGGGTACTAGGAATGTGCATACATCAGTGGCAAAGCACTGACCTAGCACAGGTTCAATCGTATATCTGTATCTACATCTCTGTCTTAGATTATTATATATCCTATATCTTTTGGGATAAACTTGATAGTTGCATTGTTCAAATCTTCTATGTCTTTACAGTAATTTTTGCCTGCTCAAGCACCAATTCCAGAGGAAGACGATTTAAATTTCCACTACATTGTGCATTTATCTAATTTCCCTGCTATTACTCTTTTAGGATTTTGTAGAACGGTGATTTCTCCTCCTTCTGCTTCTCTTCTGAGGATTGAACCCAGGATCTTGTAATGCTAGACGAGCTCCCCACCTCTGAACTACATTCCCAGCCTTCCATCATCTGAAAAGACCGCACTAGTCAAGTGTCCCCACGACCTTTCTCTGCAGGGCACACTTCCTTTGAAGTCACCCCAAGATGTCACCTTTTTGGCATTTCTGACTTTTGCAAAGAGCAGGTTGTTTCTGATTGAATTTCTGTGTTAAAGGGCACCACGTTTTGTCTTGACTCTTTCTGAATTTGTGCCTTTGGAAGATTTCTTTCCTTTTCTTTTCCATTTTTTCTTCTTTTGTACTGGGGATCAAGCCCAGAGCCTTCACACATCCTCAGGTCTTTTTCTTTTTCTTTTTTTTTTGATGGAACCCAGGGCATTCACACACTGAGTTATATCCCCAGCCTGTTTCATTTTAATTTTTTTGAGACAGGGTCTTGCTCTGCAGCCCAGGCTGGTGCTGAACTCACTATGAAGTCCAGGCTGGTCTTGGACTCACAGCAATCCTCCTGTCTCAGTCTCCTGAATACTGGAATTACAGGTGTGCTCCACCATGCCTGGCTTATGTGGTACTGGGGAGTCAAACTCAGTTACTTAGCGCTTGCTAGGCAAGCACCTTCACCTCTCAGCCGTTCCTCCAGCCCTCCAGCCTGTTTTTGTTTTTTGATTTCGAGGCAGGTCTTGCTAAGTCCCAAGGTTGCCCAGGCTACCCTTGAACTTGCTGATCTCCTTTCTCAGCCTCCCAGCGTTCTGGCACTAGAGGCCTGTACTACTGGCTAAGCCCTGAAACCTTTTTCTTTTTCGTACTTGAAGACTGAGTCCAGGGCCTTTACACTGAGCTACTGCATCAGCCTATTTTATTTATTTGTTCATTTATTTATTTAGATAGAATTTCACTCCGCAGTCGAGGCTATTCCTGAACTCCCCATGTAGCCTAGGCTGGCCTGGAACTCACAGCAAACCTCTTGCCTCAGCTTCTTGAGTGCTGGGATTAGAGGTACGTGCCACCATGCCCGGCTTATATAGCGCTGGGGAGTTGAACCCAGAACCTTCTAGACAAGCGCTCTAGCCACTGAGCTACACTCCTACTCCCCCAGCCCATTTTTAGACAGGGTCTCGCTAAATCATTAAGTTGCCCAGGCTGGGCTTGAATTTGTTGTCCTCTTGCCTCAGCCTCCTAGAGCACTGGTACAATAGGCCTGTGGCACCAGGCCTGGCTGGCCACTTCAGCTTTGCATTAGGAGGAGCACACACATGCGCATGCTCATAGGTCCGTACCCTGGCACACCTTACCTCTTACTTTGCAATCTGGCTGTCTTATACCAGAGAGGCATTTATATTTCTAGAACATATTCTATCTTATTGCTGGAAATAAAAGTCTCTCCTAAGCATTTTACATGAGTTTCATCTAATATTAAGAATAATTTTATGAAGCTGGGCGTGGTGGCACAGGCTGTAATCCAGCTCTCTGGAAGGTGGAGGCAGGAAGATCACGAGTTTCTCCAGCCTGGGCAGCTCAGGGACTTAGCAAGAGACTGTCTCAAAATAGAAAATAAAAGGGCTGAGGATGTAGCTCAGTGGAAGGCCCTGGGCTCAATCTCTATTACTGCTGAAACAAAACAAAAATATGTAGATAATAATAAGATCCCCTGGCCATTAATTTTTTGGGGGAGAGCTAGGGGTTGAAACTAGGCTTATTCATGGTAGGATAGTACTTTATCACTGAGTTATATTTCCAGCTTTATTTATTACTTGTTTATTTATTGAGTCACTCTGCAGCCCAGGCTGGTCCTGAACTCACAGGTGTAGCCCAAGCTGGCCTTGGACTCAGGACAATTTGCTTGCCTCAGCCTCCTGAGTGCTGGGATTACAGGCAAGCACCACCACTTCTGGCTTTATGGGGTATTGGGTAATTGAACTCAGGGCCTCACGCTTGCAAGGCAAACGCTTTAACCACTGTGCCATTCCTCCAGCCTTTCAGCCCCATAAAAAATTATATTTTATATCTTGAGGCAATATTTTGATAAATTACCCAGGCTGGCCCTGAACCTTTTTTTATTTCTTTGGACAGGGTCTCACTCTGTAGCCCAGACTGGTCCCAAACTCACTATGTGGACCAGACTGGCCTTGGACTCATGACAATCCTTCTGCCTCAGCCTCCCAAGTGCTGGGATTACAGGCATGCGCCACCACGCCTGGATTTATGGGGTGCTAGGGAATCAAGCTTAGGGCCTTGCATTTGCTAGACCAGTGCTTATACCACCGTGCTCTCCCTCCAACTCCTGGCTTTGAACTTGTAATACTCTTGACTCTGCCCCTGGAATAGCTGGGATTTCAGGCATGAGTCACCATGCCCAGCTCATCTGACCAACTCTTTTCTCCCGAGCATTAAAATGAGGCTCAGTGCTTTCTGACTAGATTCAGACCTGGCTCTACGATTATGAGATGTGTGACACTGAGTAAGTCACTCAAGAGAACACTGAGTCACTTGAGGCCAGCCTTGCAAAGCTATTATCTGGCTTTATGTAACACGCCGAAAGTACCTACCTCAAGACCTGGCAAAGTGTTGGTGCTCAGAAGACACCACTGTCCATTGCTGTCTGTCTATAATGACTATAGAAAAGGGATGCAGAGCTGGTACAGGTGTTTGTCTTTTCTTTTTTTGCCCTGGGGCTGGAACCCAGGGCTTGAGCATACTAGATAGTGAAAGGTACTGAAGGACCAATTAGTATCTGCGTAAGAGTTGACTGGGGGACCACAAAAGGTGTAGCACACCAACCTCACCCACTAGATGATCCTAATTGCAGTGCATGGCAGCTCGTGAGGCATTCTCCAGTTCATTTCTTCGGGCTGTCCTCTATGAGTTACACAGAAGCGATGGTGTTGTAACAACCAAAAGTTACAAAGAGGAGGGAGAGAGTTGTTATCCTTTGTTAGACAGAAAACAACTTGCTGTACCCCAGGCTGGTACTGTGCTCACTATGTAGCCCAGGCTGGCGTCAGCTTCCCAAATGCTTGGAATATAGATGTGTGCCACCATGCACTGTTTAGGTGGTGCTGGCAATTGACCCAGGGCCTTGTGTTTGCTAGGCAAATGTTTGAACTAAGCCCTTAACTCAACTTGCTTGTATTTTAATTAAACCTTTTGAGTAGATAGTGGGGCATAGTGGTACATGCCTACAATCCTAGCACTTGGGAGGCTGAGACAGGAAGATTGCCATGAGTTCAAGGCCAGCTTAGACTACAGAGTGAGGCCCTGCCTCATTTAAAAACAAAAACAAAAACAAAAAACATTTTGAGTAGGTAACAAATGCATATGGTTTAATGACCAATGATACAGAAAAAAACTCATTAAGATGTTTGATTCCCACTTCTATATCCTTGTTCCTTTGGTTTTCCCAGCACCTATACGTCATTCCTTTTTTTTTTTTTTTTTTTTTTTTTTTTTTTTTTTTTTTTTTTTTTTTTTTTTTTTTTTTTTTTTTTTTTTTTTTTTTTTGAGACAGGGTCTCACTCTATAGCCCAGGCTAGTCCTGAATTTACTGTGTTCCCCAGGCTGGCCTTGGACTCACAGCAATCCTCCTGCCTCAGCCTGTCAAGTGTTGGGATTACAGGCTTACACCACCACGCCTAGCTTTATGTGCTGCTGGGGAATCAAAAACTCAGGGCCTTGCACTTGCAAGACACGCGCTTTAACCTCTGTGTCATTCCTCCAGCCCAATGTCCTACATCCTCATTTTTAACCTTCATTTTTAAAGAGCGGCATAGTTTTTCACTGTGGGGCTATACCACAGTTTGTTGCACTCCTCAGTGTCCAATACCAAGCTACGGTGGTTATTTTAATTAAAAGTAAGATGGAAAGTTCATGTGCTTGGTTGCACTAGCAATATTTTGGGCCATACATGGCCAGAAGCTACTGTATGATACAATGCTAGAATAGAACATTTCTATCGTTCTGGAAATTTTTTTCCCCAAGGTTTTATTCCAAGTCCAAGGTCTCACTCTGTAGTCCAGGCTGCTCCTGAACTCACCATGCAGCCCAAGCAGGCCTCGAACACACAGCAGTCCTCCTACCTCAGCCTTTCGAGTGCTGGGATTCTTATAGGTGTGTACTACCCCAGGAAATTGACCTGCTTACTAGGCAAGTGCTCTAACTTTCGAGCTAGGCCTCCAGCCCCCTTGTGGGGGGTTGTGTCAGATAATACTGGCCTAATTGATCCTCAACAGCTGGACACCTGGCCTGTCACTAGGCTTCAGGCGCTTTAGGAATGATAGGGCCCACTGCTGGAATGCACACCACACAGGTGAAAGTTTCCTGGGAATACTTGGCCTTTGACTTCTGATCTTGCATCTTGGGAAGATCCTGCGAGAGGGGTTTTGGGCTTGGGGCAGGGGTTGGCCCAGGAGTGGAAGAGAGAGTGACTTCAAGGCACTTCCTCTGTTCAACACTAACTTTTTACTGTCTCCCTCTAGGCCTGCCAAAAGGTAGTCCTGCTTCTTTAACTGTATGTTTAGCAAACAACTTCCTCTTCCTACTCTTCTTCAGTGTACTGGGGTTTAAATGTATGGCCTTTGCACTGAGCTACACCTCCAGTCATTCTTAATTTTTTAATTTGAGACAGAATATTTCTAAGTCATTGAGTTTCCCAGATTGGGCTCAAACTTCAATCCTCCTGCCTCAGCTTCTTATAGTGCTGGGGTTCCAGGTCTGAGCGACTGTACATAGCTTTTCCAGCAAATAGTACTTGAGACTAAGCTGGGGAAATAGGGAAAGAAAAAGATATAGCTCCTGCCTAGGAGTACCCCACAATTGAAATAAAGAAGCAGTGTCTTTAAGCAGGATTTGCACAGAGTCCTCAGCTAAGATCAAAAGGCCTATTAATATCCTATATTTGTAAGGACTCACTATGTAGTCCAGGCTGGTTTCAAACTCACAGCAATTCTACTGCCTCAGCATCCCCGACTGCTGGGATTACAGGTAGATTTCAACATGCTCAGCTCATATGTCTGGGGAATCAAACTCAAGCCCTTGCACTGGCCAGGCAAGCACGCTAACCACTTTGCTATTCCTCCAGCCCTTTTTGAGACAAGTTCTCACTAACTTGCTCAGTCTGGCCTCAGTTTTGCTATATTCTTCTACTTGTGCTTTTCAAGAATCTGAGGTGACAAAAGTATGTCACCATACCCAGCACATTTCCCCTTTTAATCAAATTAATTAATTTGAGGACTGAATGCAGGGCTTTCACACTGAACTACATTTCCAGCCCTTTTAAAATATATCTTAATTTTGAGATGGACCCTCACCAAGTTGCCCACGCTGGGTTTGCACTCCAGATCATCTTGCCTCAGCTTCCCAGAGTGCTGGGATTTTAGGGGTGTGTGTGCCACTGTGCCTGGCTCCTCCATCAGAGGTGAATGGCAACATACAGAAATATCACCCCTGTTGTGATTCCATTCAAAGGTGCTGGCCCGGTCTTGATTGGTCATACCGCCTATTCCCAGCAGGGGGCAACAAAGACTCACTGACGCAAGGGCCCCAAACTTGTCCACCAAGCCCTCCTTCATGGACAATGACTAGAAAGATAGTTCCTGCCCAGTCAACCTCTTTTATTTACTCCTTTCGTATGCCGAAGTCTTGCTGTGTAGTCCAGGCTGGTCCTGAACTCACTATATAAAGCCTAGGCTGGCCTCAAACTCACAGCAACCCTCTTCCGTCACCCACCCGGGTGCTGGGATTACAGGCATGCACCAACACATCCGGTTTATGTGGTGCTGGGGAATCGAACTCGAATGCTATGGCTCACTAGGCGAGCACTTTAACCTCTGAGCTATGGCCTCTCCCCTCCCCACACAGCTGGCTCGAAGAAAAGGTTTGTTGCTGAATGAAAAGAGCCATTGGGGCACCAGGAACTAATTCTTAAAAAAAAAAAAAAAAAAAAAAAAAAAAAAAAAAAAAAAAAAAAAAAAAAAAAAAAAAAAAAAAAAAAAAAAAAAAAAAAAAAAAAAAAAAAAAAAAGCCCGGTCCTATTTGGCCCAAGGGCGAGGCCCTAAGGGCAAGGCCCTGCTCTGCTCCAGGCTGGAGGAAATGGCAACATGCAGAGAATGGGTCATCTCCCCACAGTCCAGAAGCATCCTGCTCTGAGCCGCCTTGACAGTCTGACAGTCTCTAGCCAGTACAAGCAACCAGGCACAATTTTCACCCATCTGGGGTGCTGGTGACCTTGGCAGAAGAAAGGCTTAAATCAGGTCAGTCTGGGGGAAGGGGCTGACTCATCCCAGGATCTTCCTTGACGTTAGATAAATTTCCCAGCGTCTGCTTCAACTCATGTCAGTGGCTCTGGATTTGATGGCAGAAGGTGGAAACCATGGCTGGGCTGTGACTTATAGCCCATGGTCTGGCATTGGCGAAAGCCCAGGGCTCACTCGGTGTGTCTCTTATGCCCCAATAGTGTAGGCGGTGTCAATTAAAGATCCCCACAAATTAAACAGGGAAGGAGAGGAGCAAGTGGAAGTCTCAAATTCAGGCTAGAGACGGAGTGCCAGCCCTGTGGGACCCATCTACCTTCCCTCCTTCCCTGGATAAGACACCGGGACAGCAATCTCACAGCAGGGCAGATTTTGGAGGCGGACAGAGGAGGCCTGATCCTGCCCTCGATTAGCTGTGTGCCTTTGGACAAGCCTCTTAACCATCCTGAGCCTAGTTTCC